>CM067367.1:10384984-10947067 GCA_034401795.1 Chaetoderma sp. LZ-2023a | reverse complement strand
GTACTTGTATGATGTCATAAACACTCACTTACAGGTTGTGTCTGTACTTGTATGATGTCATAAACACTCACTTACAGGTTGTGTCTGTACCTGTATGATGTCATGTGCAATCACTTACAGGTTGCGTCTGTACCTATATGTCATGTTGTATCACCTACAATCGCTTACGGGTTGCATCTGTACCTCTATGATGTCATGTACAATTACTTACAGGTTGCATCTGTACCTATATGTCATGTACAATCACTTACAGGTTGCGTCTGTACCTATATGTTATGTACAATCACTTATGGGTCGTGTCTGTACCTATATGTCATGTACAATCACTTACAGGTTGTGTCTGTACCTATATGTCATGTAGAATCATTTACAGGTTGCATCTGTACCTATATGTCATGTACAATCACTTACGGGTTGCATCTGTACCTATATGATGTCATGTACAATTACTTACAGGTTGCATCTGTACCTATATGATGTCATATACACTAACTTATAGGCTACGTCTGTACATATATGTCATGTACAATCACTTACGGGTTACGTCTGTACCATCAGTACAGCTCAGAGCTAACTTAACGTACGATCGGGTCTGAAATGTGTGCATGATGCGTTGAAGGCCCGTTTCGAACGCATCGGTTTTAAAAACACAATGCATTCACAACGCAACTAGTTAATTTTTTTGATGCATTTAAAATAATAAATATATGCCTTGAGAACGAGCATTAAATGCGTAAATAAGCAAGTTTGAACTTGTTTGATGTCCCCCAGAGATAGTGCCAAATGCGTTGTTAAAAGCAAAACGGGACAGACGCCAAATTTTAAATGCGTTTAAAAGATTCATATGTGCATTGCGTAATACCCGGTGTACATACCAACTCCACGGCTCCAACTACCCGGGATCCAATCAAACTTAGCGGTACATTACATTTCCTAGAAGGGGCAAAGGTAAATATGAGAAAGTTTTCCTAAAAAAGACAGCGGGACATAATATTAAAAATCAAAATTATAAATATTACGAAGAATTAATGTAACGATGCGCCCCTGAACATTTTTCTCCCCTGAACGTTTTGCATCTAGTGCAAGAATTGTAAGCATCGGTTTGTTTCGCATTTAACTTTTATAAACATCCAGCGCAGCGAAACATGCCGACTGGCGAGATTTGACATAGGTTAATCATAGTGAAAATTGTCCGTAAGTAACTTCATTATCACTTCTACGCATCACCTGTGTTCGCGATGAACAGACAGCGAATAAACGCAAAATTATGGATTAAAGATGTCAAAATATAGCTTATGTGTACTAATGCTCGACTAATGTAGACGCTTTTTATTAAAACATGCAGATGGTGTGGTTTTTATTGATAATATGACGCACAAATTAGCAGATTCGTGTCCGCTACCGCAAAATCCCCATCGGTGCTCTAGTTCAGGGATAGTTATGAAATACTATGCGCCCCTAAAGCTGTAACATGATTTAATGATTTTCTTTCTGTGACATTCGGTAGCTTTTGGATTCACTATATTGCAATGTAATGTAGCCGAGTATAACACATTGTTGTTGCCTCACCCGGGAACCAGGCCGAGAAAATGAGCAATCGCTGCACCCCCCCTCTACGTAGCAATAACATAGCTAGATGATAAATAGTTCCTTAATAAACCCATGAAAGTTAACATTATAAATAGTCAGGGAGCTAATTTCACTATATTTCATGAACCAGACATCGTTTGTTTTATTAGTTTAAAAGTCAAAGTGGGCGTTAAGATATTGCTTTATTGCTTTTAAAAGCGGCACCACGAATACGTGTACATTTTGCGTTCCGCCATTGTTGATCGTGAGTCGCTCAGACTGGTTAAAATAAATCATGTCATCAATTCGTTATGAATGACCAGGAGACACGTGATCAAAATTTTACTATGATAGTAATTTTCATTCACTCATAATGATGTCAGATGTCCAGCAAGCCAATCAAATTATGGCTACACTTTTCCGAGAATCTACGACTGCACATAATTATCGATCGGCGAGAAAGTCGCGCAAGGCATTTCTCATTAGTGGTGAATTTAGGCAGTGAATAAGTAACCGGGTTCATTTTGTTCTGTAAGAATGGAATGTTTATGTTACCAGGCAGCCGTATCGGAACTGATAATGCGACATACTGCCAATTATTCAACATAGAATGAGGCCTCCCCTTAAAATCATGACAGGAATTTCGCAAAAATTTATGTTACCCTGGCAAAATATAATTGTATAATGTGTGCATGCCCAAGTAATCGGTTGCCCTTCTTGGTCGACTCGCATAATGTCTTTATACCAGCGCGGCGTAATTATGAACGAGTTTCACATTATCAGATTTCAAACGACTTGTCTAGCCAATATCATAAATGTGTTGTGTAATATGTTCTGACGCATTGTCAAACTGTTTCCAACCCATTTGTTTTACTTTAACACCGCCTTGTTTTACCATTTAAAATGGGAAAGTGATGCATCCATTATTTTAACAATTTTATGTACGCGTCATACACGCATTGCAGACACATTTTATGTTAAGTTACCTCTGAGCTGTACCGTATATGTCATGTACAATCACTTACGGGTTGCGTCTGTACCTATATGATGTCATGTACAATTACTTACAGGATGCATCTGTACCTGTATGATGTTATGTACAACCACTTATAGGTTGCGTCTGTACCTATATGATGTCATATACACTCACTTACAGGTTATGTCTGTACCTATATGTCATGTACAATCACTTATGGGTCGTGTCTGTACCTATATGTCATGTACAATCACTTACAGGTTACATCTGTACCTATATGTCATGTACAATCACTTACGTATCACGTCTGTACCTTACAGACTTACAGGTGGAATATAATGTTTATATGTTTACAAGCTTTCACACATTTTTATTTCAACATATAGTTAATAAGTAGCTTAAGAAGTTCTGTAGTTTCCATTAGTACTGTACCCCCTTAGAAAACAGTAATTTAAGCTCAAAAGTGGCATATTCGGTTCATTTTGGAACATTTCATTGCGCATGTATTTAGTATGATTCATGACTCCATTGGTGTCGCTGATAATGACATCAGTTGACTCTTTCTGTTGCTATAACACTTAAATTCACCGTCGGATTCCAATGGAGGAATCCCGTTTTAGCTAGGACCCGCACTTCTCTAGCTAAGCTCCACCCACAATTTGCCCGTGTTGGGACCGATCGATCCTGCTACTCCCTGAAACTCAATTTCCAGAAAGCCATACAGATAAGCTGTTGAATATTTCAAAACTAATTTTACTGGGTGTGGTTGCAGTACAGTAAAATTAGTTTCAAACTATTCAACAGCCTGTTTATTAAATATTAAAGACATAATTCGTACAACTTGATGGTCTATTAGGCATTTATGAACGAGTAAATCGTGTCATTCAGGAAGTAATTGATTATGATGTCAGCCTACATGTGATATTGTTGATTAGGACGTCATGACTGATAGATAAACTGGATTCCTCTATTCGCTAACAGAATAACCAATCTAATCATCTATAACACATCAATGCTGGATGTCAAATACATGTCAAGGATAGGTCTAGGTAAAGTATTTTATTGTTCATAGTTCTGGCATCTGTCTCCTCCTCTCATTGTAATTTCTCAAACCAAAGCCAGAAAGCCTAACTGCTCAGAGGTGATAAACAGGACAATGACTACTGACCTAACAAATCAATAACGATAATGTTGTGAACATGAACAGTCACAGGAAAATGACCCATGCGCTCTGCACGCATACTATAATAAATAGGAATGGAGTCCCAAGAAGATCCATCCAGCCCTTGGCAGCTAGGACACAAACATGAACATGGAAAGGACCAATGTTTTACAGCCCTAATACGTTTATCAGGGGGTGGTAGTGTAGCATTGTAGGTAGCGGTGTAAGTGTAGCGATCATAGACAGGTAATTCTTCTTTGAGTCACTTACAAAGTGTATGGGGGGTGGGGGGGAGGAGGGGTGTAGCAATGTGGTAATGGTGTAAGTGTAGCGATTATAGACAGGCAATTCTTCTCTACGGTAAGTCACTTACAAAGTCTAGTGAATAAAGTTGAGCAAATGTATCAGAAAGTCGCTTAACTGCAGCCGGATCCTCCACAAAGCGCGTCAGAGTGTTCTCCTCAGCCAAAACTTGCTGTATTTTCTTAGAGCCGGCTAAATGATACTGTATGTTTGGGCACTTGATTGCACGAGATCTCTCAATCAGCAGCTTTAAGCCCCATTCCTGGTACATTAGAAAGTATAATAGAACCATTTTCCCATTAAATAGACATCATAGATAATTTTCTGAAAATCCAAGATGAATCCCCCAAACAAATTGACCAAGCAAAATTCTCGTTTGATATGTTGACGCGTACCACTATAGGATCGTTCCACTCAAGTTTTAGCGAAATCAGGCTATTGATTAAGGAGGAGTAACATTTTAAATGATTCTGGAAAATTTTAGTAAATCCAAGATGGGCACAAAAAAAGGTACCAATCAGAATTTTGAATAGAAGTTCTAGCGTTTACCAAGATAGGATGCACATAGCCAAATTAGCTTGAAATCTGTCCAGCAGCTAAGCCTTGCTTTGACAATTTCCAGTAAATTTTTCAAAAAATCTAAGATTTTCACACCAGAGAAATTGAACAAAGAAAATTCTGAATATAAGTTCTGGCGAAGCCTACCACCATAGAAAGCTTCCACGCCATAGAAAGCTTCCTGCTAAATTTGGTTAAGATCCACCAAGTGGTTAAGGAGATGTGCTTTGACAATTTCCGGTAAATTTTTCATAAAATCTAAGATATTCAACCCAAAAATTGACCAATAAAATTCAAAATATGTTATAGCTCCTACCTTCATAAGATCCTTCTAGCCAAATTTGGGTGAAATCTGTCAATAAGCTGAGGAGATATGTTTTGTCACTTTACAGTAATTTAAAAAATTATATATATATAATACCTCCAGAAAAATTTTGTTGAAATCTGTCAAGAGGCGAGGATGCGTTCTGACATTTTCCGTTAGATTTTTCACCCAAAAAATTGATTAATCAAAAATTTGAATAGATGTTCTAGAGCCGACCTCCATAGGATCCTTCAAATCAAGTTTGGCTGAAATCTGTTAAGAAGCTAAGGAGATGCGTTTTGATACTTTCCAGTAAATTTTTATAAAATTTAAGATTTTTGACACAAAAATTAAAAAATCAGAAATCTGAATGGAAGTTCTAGAGCCTACCTCGATAGGATCCTTCTAGCCAGATTTGATTAAAATCTGCCAAGCGGTTTAGGAGACACATTTTAAAGCAAAAGTTGACGGACGGACGGATGATGGATTGTCACCACGGCATAAGCTCACTTGGCGATTCTGGCCATGTTTGCTAATAAGTATTCTAGAGCCCACCTCCATAGAATCTTTCAAGCCCAATTTGGCCGAGACCTGTCAAGCAGCTAAGGAAGAGATGCATTTTGACACTTTCTGGTAGGATCTCCATAGCACCCTTACAGGCAAAAATTTGCCAAGCGGTTTAGGAGGAGATACATTTTAAAACAAAAGTTGATAGACGGACAGACATAGAAATAGCAGTTAGTAGCTCAAAGGGTTTATCTGCTAAGACTTGTAATACTTGAGATTCCTTGGTCTGAAGCTACCCATGTCTTTAATTCAGGTATTTAAACTAGATAACTCTTCACTTCCCCTATTAGCCAAGCAAGGGATAATAGTCATTAATGCTGACTTGTATCCAGCTATAGAGTTAGCTGTCATGTGGCTGTTGCTATAGTGCTTGGATCTGGAATCACAGACGTACGTCATCACCATCGCATTCTTCTTCGTTGTGAATAGATCTATATTGGGCTTGCTCCAATGGTTGAACGGACGAACAGACACACATTGATTCAGTTGCCATTCCGCTTGCAGTTTGCTCATCTTGCGGCTCAAAAAGTCCGCTAGATTGGGAATGTGAGAATATGCATCCTTTAGATCTATGGATGCTGTCCACATTCCCTTTCTCAATCCTGCCAACACCATCTTTACCGTTTCCATTTTGAAACTTGGTGTGAGAATGAACTTGTTGAGTGGCTTTAGATTGAGAAGTGGTTTCAGTATGAGGGATTGTATTTCTTCCTCTACACACAACCGCTGATCTGGATCTCTTGGAAGATAGGAATGTCTTGGATGTGGTTGGCCAGACGCCCTCCCACAGTCCCATCTAGGAGTCAAGGAAGAACACAACAATCTAAGAGCGGTGCTAATTCCAAAGCTGCTCCTGATGGCACTGTGGTCCTTGCAGAAATCATGTCCTCAGGCATGAGTTCCATGGCCAGATCAAAACCCGCCCCTGCTAGCGCCACGCCCACCTTGTGGTGCTGCCTGCCTTGTAGGTTGTGCATGTGGAACCAGCTCCCACCCACCACCTACTGGTATACATGGACATGGCTGTGGCCTACACTGTGCAGGAGGTGGGCTTGTGACATGCCCACCTCCGCTTGGCTGCAGTACTTGAGGAGCAGGGGGCGCTGCACGTACACGTTTCCTGCAGAGCACCTCAAATTGCTCTTGCAGTGCCCTCTGGTTGTTCACCAGGATAACCATCTTGTTTAGGTGGTTGTATCCCTCTCCCCCAAGCAGAACAGGGCCCACCATAGGCACACGCATGAGCCTATTGGCAAGCTCCTGGGACATGCACAAGTTGTCAACAACAAACTTGCGCCTCGTCCTGAACATCCCAGTGACGCTTCTTGTCAGACAGTCCAAAGACAAGTTGATGTCATCTTGTATGGCTCTTTGGACTGTCACTGGCCAGTTTTGCCAAGACGCGGAGGTTGCAACCAACCCTTGCAGCAAATTCGAAACATGTGAAAGGCCAGAAATTTCACCTCTCACACTTTCCTCCAAGTCCCGGAGCACTGTGCTGGCAGAACGCATTGTGTTTGCACACTGGTCCCATGTCAGACCGGGAACCACGCCGCGCGTCTTCTCCAAGACCCATGCGATCATCCTCACCTTGCTTTGGGACCATGCCATATTTCGTGAATTATTCTGACAAAATACGACACCGTCATGAAAAGAGGACGCCAGCATGTGAAACACATGCGATATTGTCACTATATTAAAATGGATGGCCTCCTCAATCGCAAGATCTGCCTCAGTCTGTACCAACTGGTCCGGCATTATGCACCGGGACTGCTCACCCTGTACGGGGCATGACAACCATAAACCATCATAGTTATCCTCAAGAAGACGTGGAGGCTTTATGAATTTCTCATATTCTTGGCACAGACCTCGGTGTTTTTGTCTAACTTTCCGAAGTTACATGAAGGACCGACATCTTATTATGCAGAGACAACCCGACCTTTCCGCTTGTGGGGTGCCGCCATGCATCTGTCTTGTCCTTGTCAAAACAGCTGAATCTGTGATGATGGATTCTTCCAATGCAATGTGTGGATCGACTTTGCTAAGCCAATCAAATGCTTGGTACCAATCAGCGTCCGACGCAAATTGTCCTTTAATAAAATCCTGCCCATTGGGTAAAGGAATGATGAGATTAGCTTATATTGCAGATGATTGCTCCAGACTGGGATGATCTACGGGTTCCTAGGATCTAATAATTCCCACGAACATGCGCACACCCCGGCAATAGAAATGGGAGGTGCTATGCAGCAGGTAAGGCGGTTAAGGAGGGCTCGATTACCCTGAAGATGGATACAGATGATCGGCACATTTGATTTAGCCAATGGATCTGACAGGCTAATCCCGGACCATGTGACGCAGGAACGCGATGGAACACTGGCTGGTGTAAAATCAGTGAGAAATAGTAGGGCCATCCATAAAGACCACACCGCTGGTCCTGTTAGGTAGCTGACAATTCCACCGCAAGTTCTGGGCGAACTACTACCAGCCCATGGCAGGCATCCACCCAGTCCTCTTCAGTGGCCACCTGAGAATGCTCGACGAGCCTAAGACCCTCGTCCTTCTCTACAGCATTCCCAGCTGGAGTGGTGGCTGCAATCATCGATACCCCTGGATAGCCAGGGAAGCCATACGGACCCGTGAGGACCAGCATGGCTTTCGCCGTGGCTATGCCAGGAGCCAGAGCCATGGCGTCATGACGGGCTATATGGCATGACACTATGGTTCGAGCCATCCATCAGGTAATGCTTGGCAAGCCAATGTATACGGTACGGATGGCCATCGGCTCCAGCCCACCCGAGCCGTTGAGCCATGAAACCCACTCCCGCAGGAGTAGTTCCGTGGAAAACATCTCCCATAAGCACCACAGGGGTTATATGAGATCCAAATCCACGGTAATCGGCTCATCGGGCAACCTCACAGAAAGTCCTCTTCCTCCTGGCCAGAAGGTTGGACGCCGGGTTAGCAAAGAATGCTAACCCAGCTTGGCCAGGATAGGAATCGATAGAGGGATCGACTCCATGAGTGGGAGGCTGCTCTTGGACACCCGTAAAGCGGGTGTCCTGAAGCCATATTGGGAAGCATCTCTGGCACCAAGTTCTTTAACGTCTTTAAGGGCCCACATGTACTACATGTGGAACAATCATGGGATGCAAACTTTTGCTTGATGTAGCGGTGACAAGGACAATCAAAGATCGCTTTCTGAAAGAGATGAGACGGAGACAGTCTTTTAATAGTCAGTGAACTAAACAAACTAAAAAATGCAGCAACTAAACTTAGAACCTTTGAAAAGGGAGCTGCTTAAAATAAAACCAGCAAGGACATAATGAATTGTTAATAATGAAAGGCTGATTATGACATCATATTTCTATTGATTTACCTTAAGCAACAAAGGAAATAATGAGAATTTGAACTATCATAAGTGTGTCAGGTGAATTGTATTCAACACCCATGGCCAAGCTTCGTTACAGATGAACTTAGCAAAAACATATGCATAACCATTAGAGAAACAGAAGGAAAAAATATTGGCAGTCAATAATTGCAAAAATTTTCAAATATATATAGTGCCCTTCTCTTATACCTAGGCCATACTTAGCACATGTTTACGATCCCTGAGGCACGAGTGAAGATCATTAGTTGACGACAGCCAGCCACCATAATCTGCGTTTTTGGGGGGGGGGGGCAGAATGCGAAAAGTTACTTCTTACAGTAACTTTCCCTCTGCATTCTGGACATAAATTTTTATTTTCTTGGGAAAAAGTATGAAAATTCTGTTACTTGATGAACTCTGCTAATTACAAGCGTCTTGAACAGTACCTGTGGGTACACGCACACAAAGAGTGATTAGCTGTACAAAGCATCTTATAAGATAAAATTAACTTATAGATAAGCTACTTGCGTCAAAAGACAATCATGTATATACATTACAAAACGTAACCACGTGTTAACAATTTCAATATGTATTAGAAGTCACCTGATTGCTTGGTCCAGGAGCCTCTCCAGCAACTTGGTATGATCCGGCATAATAAATAATCCAATCCAGACAATTTAGCAAATAAGCAATGAATTTGTTAAATAATAAAGGCAAAAGAGCAAAACTAAAGAGCAGTATTCTAAATAGCATGTTGCAATGAAGAGACAGCCTGCGCATGTGCGCCATTGGGTCACACATCCGCCGACCTGTCAGTTGAGTTCCCTGCCCCATAGGCCATGGTGTAGCGCCGATTGACCGGACGGGTACCGGCCATCCCAGCAAAGCTGGGTACAGGCCGGCCGTGCCGGGTTCGTTCCAAAGCGCGCTGCCTTGGGTAGAGCAATAAACATTTGTAAGCCCTATACGAGAGGCATTTCGTCGAAAAATGACTACGTCCGATAGGACACGTAGGGCGCATGCGCGCACACTGATGCTTCCCTGATGACACGTGTGTCGAGATTGGAAGCGAGTGTGTACCTATAGCGTACCGAGTCGGTGCTCGTAAATACTTGTAATTTATCTGTTCTCGTTGTTCTTGGTACCAATCAGGACCAGAATTAAACGAGCTTTCTAAAACTGCAAACCATTTTAAAATCGGTTCAGAAATGGCCGAGTTATCGTCGAAGCTCCCTGTTAAATTATATTTGAAATATGGATATAACGTTGTGATCACGTATATATATAGATATATATGTATATATACATAACTAAATACACAGTTATTCGTGTACATGTGACTTATACGTCATGGCATTCTAGTACGCTGATTGGCTGGGGTACTCGGCCGCTGATTGGTTGAGACGCGTCCCAGCAAGTATAAAAGGGGGTGAAATTCAAGGATCGAGAACATCGTCGGCGTGGAGGCTGACCCGTTGAGAACTGTCTGGAGGTGTGGACTAGACGAGAGGACCGGAATACCTGCGGATAACATGATACAGAACATCCCCCCCCCAACCCCTGTGGTTCCTTGCGGCTTTCAGCTCACCCACACGTAAAAGCAGTTCTCCGACTTCCCGCATTACATCAATTTTGGATGCTCCGGACGGCCATCCCACGTGATGTAATTCTACATGATGTAGAGCAGCGGTGTTTCTTGGTGGATGACTCGCCAGATCTGCCGACCACGAAGAAAGTGGACTTCAACTTCCACACTGCATGTCGTGTGTGATACTTTTAACTTTTTGTTAAAAAGACACTTTTTGAAGTCGAGTAGACTTTGCCCGGTGCACCACAAGAGCTATACGACGCACCCCGCACTGTGTGCCCTTAATGTACATGCATTAATTATATATATATAAATAACCCTCTCTATTAATGGGTTATGTTTAACTTTCTCACTACCGTCGCTGATGACTAACAGGTGCCTTCCCGGTCTTAGGACCTCAATTTATAATTTCTTTATTACTGTTCATATTATCCTTATTTACTGTAGGTGCTTTGACTAACCGCACCGCTTAAGTTTATCGACCTGTGATACTTACACCATCATTAATTAGTATATAAATTGTCATTGTTCATTGCATTGGCTAGTTATATATATATGGCAGGTAGCAATTTTGTTGATATGTTTTGTTTATTCGTAGAAAACATAGGACCGCAGTACGCTAGGAAATACCAAACAGCAACACGTATATCGGCATAACTTATTCCAGCCATCAACAATTTTACATAAGGTCACTGACTGTGCTCTAATTGTTTGAACCCGGCATGTTACCAACTAACCTTACTATTCAGCTAGATAGGATAGGTTAAAAGTGGCTAGGGACAATTTCTTCGCTAGGAGACATATAGTGTACGCCTCTTTTCCGATTGTTGCGGTAATATAGCCCCGCACTCCGGCAAGGTTGTGTAGAATTGTCCAAGTGACCTATAGGGCCTCATCAATACATCAAGTTATTGTCTCTTCCCATGATCCACCAAGCCGCATGGTTTCTTAATTGTTTGGACGTCCCATCTTCACGATGATCGGATCCGACTCTGGGAAACTATCGGGGGTTTCCGAGCGGTGATGACCAATGTGTGAATTTACATAGATCCCCCCTGTATCTTCAGACACTCATTAGCTAGATAACCCCACCAACGAAAGAAAGCACTGAGAAAACACAGTTATATTATAAAATGAAAGAAAGGTTATTTACCGGCCCGTAGTGCATATTGGGCATATTGGAAGTTAATCCTAATGTCAGGTCAAACGTTAGGTCCATAGGATTTGGTGACGGATGAGACGAGCATCTCCATCCAACTCATGGCAGTGTCTGAGTAGGATCTTGGAATGCGCCACACCCTCACGGGAAGGACACTCGCGTTGGATATTCGCCTCCCTACCCCCACCTTAACGACATGTCAGTAATCAAATTTGCTTGTGTAAAATGTAGCCATCGTCCGGTGATGTTTTATGTGGTTATGGAGCAAGATAGCTGGATTTTCATCGAGTTCGGATGTGTTGCGAAGTAACATGTACACATGCTGTCCATGGAGGTAGATGCTTCCCAGACAACCTACGGGAAGCAGGGCGTCTGCGCCCATTGGACAGCCATGTCTAATGATAGGTAGGAATCCATGCCACTTGCGGCCAAAATTAGTTTTTGTTTCTAACACTCAAATGGTAGGTTAGGAATAGCGGAAGGCCCGCATAAATAAAAGCGGCATCCACTAAAACAGCATCTTGGACATACATAAGGCGGGGACTTGCGAATCCTTTGGGAGTCACCAGGTTCGTCTTCCCGTAAACCAGCATGCATCACTTTAATTATATTTTCACTAGGATGGTCTTTTTTCAGCAGCATTTTTCTGTTGAACAAAAGAGTGACCCTTTTTGCCATCTCTTTTCCTCCGCTTCGGCGTTGAAGGCATTTTCCTGTGATGGAGGCTCACGCGAGGCACCTGCCTCTCACAATGGCGAGATGTCCTGGGATTGAGGCCCGCGCGAGGCTACTACCTCTCGCATCATCATGGAAACATTCGGTGACGGAGACGCGCGCGCGAGACACTTTCCTCTCGTAGCATCAGGAATCTCTTTATTTAGGTTAGGGGTATAATGGCTTATATTAAGTTAATCAGTGATCTCATGGTGCGAATACCTCTTGCGGGGATACCTCTGCGGATCCAAGGATCTGTGTGGTACCTCCAGCGACACCACACGCAAAGTACATCAGCTACCTCTATTTTGTGTATTATTGTGCTCAATTACTATCAAACGATTCATCTTGTTTGTATAAGTGTATATATATATATATATATATATATATATATATATATATATATATATATATAATTTTTTTTAATTGCTCCATATCTCTAATTTAGTATGGAAAGACATACCGGTGACACAAACAGTTGGGACGACACCTTGTGGTTCAATCTCGGGGGCAATGGTCGCATGGCCCCACTGGAACAAATCTGTTCCACCGGCCTTAGGAGCCGGTCTTTGTACACCGTAGAGCGATGTCACACGGGATCCGGAACCCTGAGACTCGGAGATAGCCAGCCACCCCGTTCGTCGTGCACCTGCAGCGCGACAGCCTGTTATTTCGTACTGCAGCAGCCCGACGACACCCCACAAGCTACAAATACTTAGGAGCAGGGGCAGTTTCGCTTCATTTAAAATCTGGGTTTTGTTGAAGCTAGGCTGATAATTAGGAATTATCAAAGAGTATCAGGGAGGTAAGTATACTCATAAAGTGAAAAGAAAAGGTTGACAGACTTGGATGGTCGCCATGACATAAGCTCACCGGACTATTCTGGTCAGGCGAGCTGAAAATGCATGCCAAGAACAACCGGTGGAAAACTCAAATAACGAAAACCAGTTACGCACATATAAATAATTTATTAGCGAACTATGAACAACTACACCTTTTTTAGTCTCCAAGCTCCACCAAAGGCTTTTCGTTACTATCCATGATAATCCAGAAAATTTCAAATATCTATTGAAAACCTCTAACATTCTTCGAATTCTTGAAAAGGAGACAAATTATACAGAAATAAACTAAGTCCAAACCATGTAAAAGTATGGAAAAATCTTTTAAATCATTTAAATTTTGTTGCAAACTGAATGCAATGATGACATAGAACAAATTTGTAAAGTTATGTTGGGATCGGATAACCCCTTGATAAGGAAAAAGAACATTGAAAAACTTTGGGCCTGTATCGCTCACCTGGAGCATTGGCATTTCAACTAATCTTACTTAAGTTTTACATTCATCGGTGTCACTTCCAATGACTTTCAGTCAAATGATTCAGTTTTCGAGATACTGACAACAATCTCTGGACTGTTTTTTTTGCATTAGTTGTGTTAAACAATGTTTAAAGGAAAATAGATGATTTCAGTGCTAACTACAGCTGGTTTCTTAACTTTCCCACTGCTTGAAGCCAGTGCAGCCAATAATTTCAATTTTCAAAAGCTCTTGACTTGCTGAATATTTTGAAAACAATTCGACTGAAAGTTGTTGGCGGCTTAGCCACCAACAACTTTCAGTCCAATTGTTTTAAAAATATTTATCAGGTTCACAGATATAACCCTTGGAATGTCGTCTGCAAAAACTCAGCAGTCAGATGGTTAATAGAGGTTTAAATACAATTGAAGAAAATGGTCTCTAAAGGCAGGTAGGTGGTGTTTATAGCAGGTTATTCCCCACCGCCACACAATCCATTCAACACATGCGCATCTGACTGAATCACCAAATTAGCAGCAGGGGTAGGGTGAGCTGGAGTTGATTTAGAAAATAATTTGACTGAAAGTCATTGCCGCCTTAGGCAGCAACAACTTTCATTGCCACCTAAGCCAGAAACAACTTTCAATCAAATACATTTCAAAATATTTTAAGACCATAGATGCCAGAGCACATAAAGCATATCTTAAATATTTAGGCAGTGATGGAAGGGTTAATCTGTTAACTGGAGTCTAATCTACTTTGGCAATAAAATCTAACATGGTGATAAATCAGTGGACGGTAGGAGTAAACCTGTATTTCCCCTATGGAAGTGAGACTGCAAATATTTAAGGGGTGATAACTCTGGCATTTGACGTCCTATCAGTTTCATTTTCACAACACAGATATTAGATGCCAACATTAACATTGTGAGCAAGGTTGGTGTCAATCCGTTAAGAAATAACAAAATGAGCCGCTATTGTTGGTGACGGACAGACAGATGGATGGACGGCCATACAGAAGACAGACTGGGGCATCACTATACGACAGCTGACTGACAAGCAAGCCGAGTTAAGAAAATCAATTTCAGCTTCAGAATCCATCAAAATAAAAAAATTGAATATGGCAGCAAAACACGCTAAAATTTGATTGGTCCACGGCGGCCATGTTTTTAACCTATCAACTTCCTACGAGCAAACTTTAATGGCACTTAGTCCATAATCATATTCCCAAAATTTCAGCCTGATCCATTCAGCGGTTCTGCAGAAGTTGTTTTCAAGAAAACTAGGTCATCCAAGATGGCAGCCAAAGCATTTGGTCAATCAAGTTCCTTCGAACAAACTTGGTTCCACTCTTGCCCTATATGATATTTCGTGAGTTTTGAATCGATCCACCAAGCGGTTTCGGAGAAGGTTTTTAAAGAGGTTTCTAAAAATCGGCCAAAATCCAAGATGGCCACCGGCAAAATTGGCCGATCGACTTCCTTTGAACAAACTTAGATATGTATGCCCTAAGGATGCTTCCTGCCAAATATGATTGAAATCGGCCCAGCAGTTCTTGAGAAGTCGTTTAAAGAAAAGGTTGACGGACGGACGGATGCCCGAAAGACGACGGACGATCGCCACGGCATAAGCTCACTTGCCCATTCTAGCCAGGTGAGCTAAATATGGCAAAAATTTGAAAATCATTTTAATTATGATGCAGACCAGATGCAATGATGGTGTAGATCAAACCTGCAAAATTTTATTAAGATCAGATGAGTCCTTGAAGAACTAAGTGTTCGCTGAAAAACTTGGACCAGTATTTTAATTATGAAGTAGACTGGACGAATAAGCACTGGATGAATTAAGTGTGCATTGAAAAACGCTTTATCTGCACTACCGCACGCCATTTGGATTGCTACGTTGAGCTATCCCATGCTTCACATAGGGCTCTACAAAAATGAGGCAAACACTTCAGCTGAAGTGTTTGTTTAAAGCAAATCATTAATCTACAGCAGCTAATTGATAGATGAGAGATGAACAGACAAGGGCTATGTCAGAAGCCGATGAATAGATGACAGATGAACAGACAAGGGCTATGTCAGAAGCTGATGGATAGATGAGAGACGAACAGACAAGGGCTATGTCAATGTCAGTTGCTGATGGATAGATGAGAGATGGACAGACAAGGGCTATGTCAGCAAGGACTATGTCAGAAGCTGATGGACAGATGAGAGATGAACATACAAGGGCTATGTCAGAAGCTGATGGACAGATGAGAGATGAACAGACAAGGGCTATGTGAGAAGCTGATGGACAGATGAGAGATGAACAGACAAGGGCTATGTCAAAAGCTGATGGATAGATGAGAGCTGAACAGACAAGGGCTATGTCAGAAGCTGATGGACAGATGAGAGATGAACAGACAAGGGCTATGTCAGAAGCTGATGGACCGATGACAGATGAACAGATAAGGACTATGTCAATGTCAGTCGCTGATGGATAGATGAGAGATGAACAGACAAGGGCTATTTCAGAAGCTGATGGACCAATCACAGATGAACAGACAAGGGATGTGTCAGAAGCTGATGGATAGATGAGAGATGAACAGACAAGGGCTATGTGAGAAGCCCATGCGTCTGAGCCAAGCAGAGTAAGACCACTCAATGACTTGTACTATTGTGCTGCACTACTCACCATCTCTGTAGGTAGCTGCTGAGGTACATAACCATCACGGTAGTACACGATGGCAATCGATCCACCAAGCGGTTTCGGAGAAGGTTTTTAAAGAGGTTTCTAAAAATCGGCCAAAATCCAAGATGGCCGCCGGCAAAATTGGCCGATCGACTTCCTTTGAACAAACTTAGATATGTATGCCCGAAGGATGCTTCCTGCCAAATATGATTGAAATCGGCCCAGCAGTTCTTGAGAAGTCGTTTAAAGAAAAGGTTGACGGACGGATGGATGCCGGAAAGATGACGGACGATCGCCACGGCATAAGCTCACTTGCCCATTCTAGCCAGGTGAGCTAAATATGGCAAAAATTTGAAAATCATTTTAATTATGATGCAGACCAGATGCAATGATGGTGTAGATCAAACCTGCAAAATTTTATTAAGATCAGATGAGTCCTTGAAGAACTAAGTGTTCGCTGAAAAACTTGGACCAGTATTTTAATTATGAAGTAGACTGGACGAATAAGCACTGGATGAATTAAGTGTGCATTGAAAAACGCTTTATCTGCACTACCGCACGCCATTTGGATCGCTATGTTGAGCCATCCCATGCTTCACATAGGGCTCTACAAAAATGAGGCAAACACTTCAGCTGAAGTGTTTGTTTAAAGCAAATCATTAATCTACAGCAGCTAATTGATAGATGAGAGATGAACAGACAAGGGCTATGTCAGAAGCCGATGAATAGATGACAGATGAACAGACAAGGGCTATGTCAGAAGCTGATGGATAGATGAGAGACGAACAGACAAGGGCTATGTCAATGTCAGTTGCTGATGGATAGATGAGAGATGGACAGACAAGGGCTATGTCAGCAAGGACTATGTCAGAAGCTGATGGACAGATGAGAGATGAACACACAAGGGCTATGTCAGAAGCTGATGGACAGATGAGAGATGAACAGACAAGGGCTATGTGAGAAGCTGATGGACAGATGAGAGATGAACAGACAAGGACTATGTCAAGAGCTGATGGATAGATGAGAGCTGAACAGACAAGGGCTATGTCAGAAGCTGATGGACAGATGAGAGATGAACAGACAAGGACTATCTCAATGTCAGTCGCTGATGGATAGATGAGAGATGAACAGACAAGGGCTATTTCAGAAGCTGATGGACCAATCACAGATGAACAGACAAGGGATGTGTCAGAAGCTGATGGATAGATGAGAGATGAACAGACAAGGGCTATGTGAGAAGCCCATGCGTCTGAGCCAAGCAGAGTAAGACCACTCAATGACTTGTACTATTGTGCTGCACTACTCACCATCTCTGTAGGTAGCTGCTGAGGTACATAACCATCACGGTAGTACACGATGGCAACCTCTTGACCATCTCTGTGAATAAACAAGAGGCCCTTGATGCTCAGCTGCCTAATACTGAAGCTGCATGCTCTATAGGTTGATTAAGATAATTTCTTTCTTAAATTGCCTCATCATAATCTTAATGTGCTGGCTGAATGGTTTATTAGTAGTTATAATAGGATTAACTTTTGACCTATACTCTTCACATCAACCTGTCAAGCGCTTTCGGAGATTTTTATGTGTTTCTAAAAATAACTCAAAATCAAAGATCGCTGCCAGCCAAATTAGCCAACTGGCTTATTTTCAATAAATGTGGATCTCTATGCATCCTTAAGATAGCTTCCTGCAAAATATAACTGAAATCGGACCAGTGGTTCTTGAGAAGTCATTTGAGTTTTTCCATTCTTTTTCTATAAGAGATTTGGCAGCAAAATAATCCAAGATGGCTACTAACCAAGTGCAAAATTGGAGATCGCTATACCCATAAACCTATGTAAAACCAGTTTTGACTTCAAAAATAAATCAAAAAGAAATTCAAATATGGCCGTCAAAATGTTGAATACACCTAGACTGACATATTTTGGGAAAATGCCCTCCTACAATAGATCGCTTGCAGCCCTTCTGGCTGGTAATCTGGCCGGGTGAAGCGAGAACGGTATTGTTTTACTATTAAGCTCAGATACAACACACTTTAACCCTTTAATGGTCATACCTGCCAAAACTGGCCTCTGTTATGGTCTTATGGAATGTCCATTTACAGGTCAAGAGAACACAAAAAATTTTGAAAATTTACCACTGCAGTGACTGGCTCGATAACCGAGCCAGTCATTACAGTGATAAATTTTCAAAAATTGTATTCTCTTGACCTGTAAATGGACTTTCAATAGGCAGATATTCAAATTTTTTGGACCAAATTTGACCATTAAAGGGTTAACGGTCATATATAGAGATTGTATTTTAAGACATTATAATATATCCAGTCCTTCCAAATCATATAGTTGTAATCGATTTGTTAACATATGGCATATTTTTATACTTATTGCTGATAAAGTACATAGCCTTAGAATATTGTGTCATGAATTACCTCCCTTGAATTCCAAGCAGCCGTGACGTCATAGTGGAACAACCACTAAGCAAAGCTAACACAGGAAACACTGTGTAACCATGGTAACTTTTTCGTTCTATTGTATTTAGCAATGAATTTTGAAACAGACAATGATATTCCCGACATAGACAGTAGTCAGAAGTTTATAATAACGCTTATGTTGTATTTAAATGAATATCTCAGGCATGAAATAAATGGCCCAAGGGCCTTAGTGCTCCCCTAGCCGATGAGGAACTGTACCCATGTTTAGATTAGTTAATGCACAACAAGATCATTGGTTCATCAGGTAACCATAACTGTTGCCATAGACAAATGGCAATTATCCTTATCATTATTGACCAATGCGGCAATCATCCTTACTACTAATACAAGAGCTCCGCAAACGGTGCATAATACCAGGACATGATGACAAATCAATGAACGAGAGCTATCAGAAGTATACCAGTCATCCTTTGAAGTTTCAACATAAGCTGCTAAACAGTCATGGAGTTATCGTTTGGAAATCAATTTTCAAGATGGTCGCCGGTAGCTGGCAGTCATATTGGATTTCGGATCATCTACAATTTCAATAAGCTTTTTCCTTATAAGTCTTATCATCCTATGAAGTTTCGAAGCGATCCGCTACACAGAAATGGAGAAATCAATTTTCAAGATGGCCACCAGTGGCTGTGGGCCATCTTGGATTTAGGATTATCGTCGACTTCAATAGTTTCTTTCTCCAGAGCTAGTCCAACCATAATAATAGAGTTATCAACTGGAATACCAATTTTCAAGATGGACACCCTTGGGTGGCAACCATCTTGTATTTTGGATTATCGTCGATTTCAATGAGTTTCTTCTCCAGACCTAGTCCAACCACCATATAGCGGTGGCTGGCAACCATCATGGATTTCAGATCATTGTCAACTTCGAAAGATTTCTTCTACAGACCTAGTCCAACCACCCAATGAAGTTTCAAAGTGATCCGATAAACGGTAACAGAGTTATCATCTGGAAACTACTCTACCGTCTGTCCGGATGGCGCCATCACATAATATCCCGCCAAAATATTGGTCTCCTTGACTCTATTGACCAATGGGAAAAGAACCATTGACCAATGGGGCAGCTATCCCTGACATTATTGACCCAACAGATGACATTTACCAACTGGACGATGGTCACAGTAAAAGAATTGGATGAGGAATTGCAAGAATATTGGTGTCATTGACATTATTCATGAATGAGAAAGGTATGATTGATCAATGGTCCAGACATCCCTGAAATTATTGATCCAGCAGATGACATTTACCAATGGATCAATGGTCAATGTAAAAAATGTGGATGAAGAAATGCAAGAATATTGGTGTCATTGACATTATTTACAAACGGGAAAAGTGCCATTGATCAATGGGGCAGCCATCACAGACACTATTGATCAATAGTTCAATTGTCACAACACTAATATTTAACAAAGGGGCAATGGTGAGGTCACAGTAACAAATTTGGATGGGGAAATGCAAGAATATTGACATGATTGACCAACAGGAAGAGTATCATTAATCAATGGGGCAGCCATCCCTGACACTATTGCCATTTGATTGAAGTGTACTAAAGGAACATTTCTGACAAATCCAGTTTTAGTCCATTAACAATTTAAGAAACCTGACACAAATTATTTTCCCTATAGGATTCAATACTTTAAATTCTTTAAAGAGCCAGAGTTATGGCCCTTATTTCAAGTCGTGGTTACTTCATATTCATAGGGCGAATGGATATTGCCTGAAGGAACATATCTGCTAAATTTCTTTTTAATCTATCAACAATTGACCAAAAAAATGTATTTTAACCAAAGGGTTCAATAGTACAAGTCTTAATGAACCAGAGTTTTATATTCATAGTCCAAATAGATATTTGATTGAAGAAACATATCTGCTAAATTTGATTTCAATCCATCAACAATTGACGAAACAAATGGATTTTCACAATAGGTTCAATAGTTTAAGACTTAATGAACCAGAGTTATGGCCCTTGCTTAAAGATGCATACTTTTAATATCCACAGTATATTTGACTGAAGGAACATATCTGCTAAATTTGATATAGTCAAAAACACCTCAATGAAACTTAGTTATGGTCTAAGGGTGTGGTCACTTCATGTTGCCTAAAGAAACATATCTACCAAATTTTGTTGTAATCCATCAATATATGACGAAACATACCACAAATGTATTTTCCCCATAGGCTTCAATACATAAAAACTCATTAATGAACCAGCGTTATGGCCCTTGTATAAGGGTATGGCCACTTCGTCCTTATGGCCCAAATAGATAATGCCATGTCTGCTAATTTGGTTTTAATCAATTGATAAATGACGAAATGTACCACAAACATATTTTCCCCATAGGCTTCAATACTTTGAAAACATAGCAAGGACCATAACGCTGCTATTTGTGGGCATGGCCTCTTCATCTTTATAGCCCGAATAGATATTGTCAAACGGAACATATCTGCTACATTTGGTTTTAATCTATTAACAAATGGCGAAACGTGCCACAATAGTGGACGACAGACATCAGACGACGGACAGACAAATCGCGATTGTATAAGCTTACAGAGGTGAGCTAAAAACGCTTTTAAATGAGATCTGCTATGAAAAAAATAGCTCACGGTGATTCTATAGATACGGTATTCAATCTACATCCAGTATTGGTAGGATCGCTGTCAAGCACAGATCTAGGATTTTATTATAGTTAGTCAAATCTGGGAGAGGGTCTGTGAGTGAGGGTGTGAGACGTCATTTCCTGCATTCGATTTGATAAACAACATATTTATTTTGCACTCAAACTGCGCCTATAATTCAGCAGAATCTGTTATGATTTTCCAGATGTAGCTCTTCTGTGCACCCACTCTCACCCCTCCCCCACCCCCCCCCCCCCTACCCCAACCACGCACACACAAACACAAAACAAAACCCACCCATAGATGCGAATTTGCAGATATTTGCCTATGTGCATTGAATACATTTTATAGGCCAATATAATTAAATTTCCTGGAGACCTAAGCCAAATTATTTGTGACAATCTAAAACATCAATTTTAATAAACATGAGTTAAATATCATTTAAGGTTATTAATGCTAGTAATGAGTGACACGGGGCTTCTCATAGGCTACGTGATTAACCTACCTGAACAAGGAAATAACTCATAGGTTATGTGATTAACCTACCTGAACAAGGAAATAACACTCATACGCTACATGATTAACCTACCTGAACAAGGAAATAACACTTCTCATAGGCTACGTGATTAACCTATCTGAACAAGGAAATAACACTTCTCATAGGCTACGTGATTAACCTACCTGAACAAGGAAATAACACTTATAAGCTACATGATTAACCTACCTGAACAAGGAAATAACACTTCTCATAGGCTACGTGATTAACCTACCTGAACAAAGAAATAACACTTCTCATAGGCTACGTGATTAACCTACCTGAACAAGGAAATAACACTTCTTATAGGCTACGTGATTAACCTACCTGAACAAGGAAATAACACTTCTCATAGGCTACGTGATTAACCTACCTGAACAAGGAAATAACACTCATAGGCTATGTGATTAACCTACCTGAACAAGGAAATAACACTTCTCATAGGCTACGTGATTAACCTACCTGAACAAGGAAATAACACTCATAGGTTATGTGATTAACATACCTGAACAAGGAAATAACACTCATAGGCTACGTGATTAACCTACCTGAACAAGGAAATAACACTTCTCATAGGCTACGTGATTAACCCACCTGAACAAGGAAATAACACTTCTCATAGGCTATGTGATTAACCTACCTGAACAACGAAATAACACTTCTCATAGGCTACATGATTAACCTACCTGAACAAGGAAATAACACTTCTCATAGGCTACGTGATTAACCTACCTGAACAAGGAAATAACACTTCTCATAGGCTACGTGATTAACCTACCTGAACAAGGAAATAACACTTCTCATAAGCTACGTGATTAACCTACCTGAACAAGGAAATAACACTCATAGGCTACATGATTAACCTACCTGAACAAGTGGCACAGGGCTTCTCATAGGCTACATGATTAACCTACCTGAACAAGGAAATAACACTTCTCATAGGCTACGCAATTAACCTACCTGAACAAGTGACACAGGGCTTCTCATAGACTACGTGATTAACCTACCTGAACAAGGAAATAACACTCATAGGCTACGTGATTAACCTACCTGAACAAGTGGCACAGGGCTTCTCATAGGCTACGTGATTAACCTACCTGAACAAGGAAATAACACTTCTCATAGGATACGTGATTAACCTACCTGAACAAGGAAATAACACTCATAGGATACGTGATTAACCTACCTGAACAAGGAAATAACACTCATAGGCTACGTGATTAACCTACCTGAACAAGGAAATAACACTTCTCATAGTCTATGTGATTAACCTACCTGAACAAGGAAATAACACTCATAGGCTATGTGATTAACCTACCTGAACAAGGAAATAACACTTCTCATAGGCTACGTGATTAACCTACCTGAACAAGGAAATAACACTTCTCATAGGCTACGTGATTAACCTACCTGAACAAGGAAATAACACTTATAGGCTACGTGATTAACCTACCTGAACAAGGAAATAACACTCATAGGCTACGTGATTAACCCACCTGAACAAGGAAATAACACTTCTCATAGGCTACATGATTAACCTACCTGAACAAGGAAATAACACTTCTCATAGGCTACATGATTAACCTACCTGAACAAGGAAATAACACTTCTCATAGGCTACGTGATTAACCTACCTGAACAAGGAAATAACACTTCTCATAGGCTACGTGATTAACCTACCTGAACAAGGAAATAACACTTCTCATAGGCTACGTGATTAACCTACCTGAACAAAGAAATAACACTTCTCATAGGCTACATGATTAACCTACCTGAACAAGGAAATAACACTCATAGGCTACGTGATTAACCTACCTGAACAAGGAAATAACACTCATAGGCTACGTGATTAACCTACCTGAACAAGGAAATAACACTTCTCATAGGCTACATGATTAACCTACCTGAACAAAGAAATAACACTTCTCATAGGCTACGTGATTAACCTACCTGAACAAGGAAATAACACTTCTCATAGGCTACGCGATTAACCTACCTGAACAAGGAAATAACACTTCTCATAGGCTACATGATTAACCTACCTGAACAAGGAAATAACACTCATAGGCTACGTGATTAACCTACCTGAACAAGGAAATAACACTCATAGGCTACGTGATTAACCTACCTGAACAAGGAAATAACACTTCTCATAGGCTACATGATTAACCTACCTGAACAAAGAAATAACACTTCTCATAGGCTACGTGATTAACCTACCTGAACAAGGAAATAACACTTCTCATAGGCTACGCGATTAACCTACCTGAACAAGGAAATAACACTTCTCATAGGCTACATGATTAACCTACCTGAACAAGGAAATAACACTTCTCATAGGCTACATGATTAACCTACCTGAACAAGGAAATAACACTTCTCATAGGCTACGTGATTAACCTGCCTGAACAAGGAAATAACACTTCTCATAGGCTATGTGATTAACCTACCTGAACAAGGAAATAACACTTCTCATAGGCTACGCGATTAACCTACCTGAACAAGGAAATAACACTTCTCATAGGCTACATGATTAACCTACCTGAACAAGGAAATAACACTCATAGGCTACGTGATTAACCTACCTGAACAAGGAAATAACACTCATAGGCTACGTGATTAACCTACCTGAACAAGGAAATAACACTCATAGGCTACATGATTAACCTACCTGAACAAAGAAATAACACTTCTCATAGGCTACGTGATTAACCTGCCTGAACAAGGAAATAACACTTCTCATAGGCTATGTGATTAACCTACCTGAACAAGGAAATAACACTTCTCATAGGCTACATGATTAACCTACCTGAACAAGGAAATAACACTTCTCATAGGCTATGTGATTAACCTACCTGAACAAGGAAATAACACTTCTCATAGGCTACGTGATTAACCTACCTGAACAAGGGAATAACACTTCTCATAGGCTATGTGATTAACCTACCTGAACAAGGAAATAAAACTGCTTTGCATGAGCGTGTACGATTGGCTACTGTCGTGCATACACTGAAAAATCATGTTGAATGCATGTTTGAGTGAAGATGCGCAAAAAGCGATAATAATAATTTATAACAGCTGCTTAAGATTAACTAAAATGTCATATTTAGATAGACCTACGTTTATTAACAGCGCACAAATTTACATTGGATGTCCTACGCATCGAAGACCGCATGACATTGTTTGTTTACTATATGCTTTCATTGGTGTCCGCAAGAGCTGAGAGATGATCGATGTCTTCCTATGAATTCGTTCATCTGCTACTATTTATGTGCTTCCATCACGCAACACTTTTTTTGCTAATTTATCAAAACAATATGCTTTGCATCATCGTGAAAATATGCAAGCCTATGGATTCCCCAACTGTCAACCCTCACCCCGGCATCAATCCATTGCTATGGTCATGTAATGTCCATTGGATGCTTATTATTTTTCTTCGCCTATTCAACTGTATAATCTTACTAGCAACACAGGACTCAGCATGTTAGGTAAAACCAGAAGGATTTCTGCCAAAAACTACAAACATTCGGTCTCGAAATAAACAAAATCACGGATTTCCTTTTTCACAAGAGAGTTGATACTTACCTCACAAACATTCTTTGATATTCCTAAAGTATCTACCTACACTCACTAAATGAATGAGTTGACGGTCGGGCAGATGGCAGCCCCACGCCGCGCATGCACAGGCTGTTACTTCCTCAACATAATTTATTGGCCGATAATGCAACTATAACATGGCTGAAGACTGAGCCTCTGTGGGGCGGAGAGGCCGGGTCCATGTTTCAACTCTCGTGAAAAAACAAAATCACAGATTTCCTTTTTCACAAGAGAGTATACTTACCTCCCCAAACACGCTTTCATATTGCCAGAATTTACTAGTGAATATGGCGGGAGGGAGGCGAGGTCGATAAAACCCGCTCTTCCCTTTTGCGTTTAAGCACTCACATCTGAAGTTGTGTGAAAAACACAAGCAGGAAGGATAAGAACAATGGTTTAAAACGATTGGGTGAGAGAAATTACCATAAGGTCATATGCACTCTCCCACACCACCAAACCCCCCACCCCTTTTGGGACAGGAGTTATGACCCCACCCCTTTTGGGACAGGAGTTATGACGACAATGTCCAAAATGCTCTCTATGTACTAGTGCTATAGTACTAAAAGACATCACACGAAATGCTTCATTTCGTAAACTATCATGAAAGAACCACATAATAACACGAACCATCACCTTATTAGTATGGGTACGGTGACATAATTATGAAAACAACACAAGACACAAGACTCCCCTTGTACATCTTTGACATGGACATTATCATCCCCTCGTCGAAGAATGACACTGAACAATAGTGGTTGTTCCCACAATTAAATGTGCTGTTTATAAACAGTGAGAAAGCCTTATATACAATATGTACTTCTGATTATCTTTTCAAAACTGACAAGGCGAGAGGATTGGTGGCGTCACCGAGGTGATGGCCGGTAAAACTTGAATCACAGTGCCACTGGGCTACAGACATAATGTCATCCACCGGAATGCTGTTAAACAGGGCGGTGGAAGCCACTACGCCATGGACACTGTCAGCCTTGGCGATATTAACCTGTTTACCAGTGGCGGATTTGAGGCATAACCTAGCAAACCCATCGGCAAGCCGTGGAATCTGGTACGGGGCATCGGCTCCAATCCGAGCTACCTTCTGGGCTGTGAAAGCTTGGGTAATACCATGGAGAACATCCGCCCTCCCCATGAAGGGGCGGATGTCCAATTCCATGGCCATGGCTCCACCAGGAGACCCCAACATAGTCCTTTTTTCCTGGCCAGAAAGATTAGTCTCCGGGTCAGCAAAGAATGCTAACCCAGACTGGCCAGGAAAAGTACCATAAGAGGGTACGGTACCATGAGTGGGAGGCTGCTCCATGGGATCCGTAAAGTGGGACCCAGAGGGCATCACTCCTGCTCCTGGATGTAATGGTGAAGCGAACCTGATGCTGTGATCAACTGGAGCCACCTCTTGAGTCCGATTGGAAAACTGGTAAACCCCTATAATAGAACTCAGACTCAGAGGTGGCGACTATCTGACTGGGGGCAGAAGAAGAAGGCAATGAATTACCTGGTTCAGGAAGTATGCTGCGAAGCAACTCTGGTACCAGGTCCTTGATTGTCTTCATCTCCTCCATCATCTGAAAACGGAAGGCCTCCATGTCCGTGGACATAGAGACCTCCCACAGGAGCCACAACCACTGAAACATTTCTGAAAAGTTATAATACGAAGACAATAAGTTTTTTAGTCATAGGCTAAAAAATTACACAACAGGGAACAATTGTACATAAATTAATCCTTAATAAGAAAATTGCTAAAGATAATACAGCTGATACATAATGAATTGTTGAAAGTAAACAAAGGACTGATACCAACGTCATATCTTAAACAAATCCAAGAAAGATAATCAGAAAGTGAAACATCATCCAGGTGTAAAGACGAATTGTTTTCAACACACAAGAGCATAAATCTTAGGTGATGAAAAAGGTAACGACATATGCCAACCATCAGAGAAACAGAAGAAAATAATTTTGGCAGACAATTTTTGAGGTATTTTCAACTATATTAGCGTGCCATATCTTCATAACTCTAGAATACCTGCATCTTTAGCATAGGCATACTACCATATCCATCACTCTTAAGTAATCCACCATTTCACATGCCTCTCCACCATAAATAACAAGAGCCATCAGAAGACGGCATATCCCAACCCCCACCCCACCCAACCCCCACCCCCTAACCCCCACCAGATGGATGGACTGACAGACGGACGGACATACATACATTTTGGACAGATGGATGGACCTACAGGTACACGGATAGCACATGCACACCTACACGTAGTAATGATAACATGTAGCAATTTTCAAAAGAATCAGAGCTAAACTGTAGGAAGAGTTGCGTTGACAAGAAATGATTGGCAATGTAGTTTATGTATTGGCTTTAAGATACATAAAGGGGGATAACTCTGTAATGAACAATTTTTCGGATGCAAAAAAACCACATGCACATCTGCACATGATACTGATAATGTGGATGGAATTTTAAGTTAATCCATCGAGACCTCTGGGAGGAGTTGTGTTGACAAGGTGGGGACAGACGGACGGATGGACAGACGAACGGACGGACGGATGGACATGCTGATCGCTATATCACCCCCGTCTTCCAGATCGGGGGCATAATAAAGGGACCACAGCGATGAGAGAGCAGCTACATAGGCATACTAATTTATCCATCACTCTTAAGTAATCCACCATTTCACATGCCTCTCTACCATAAATAATAAAGGGACCACGGGGAACAGAGAGAAGCTACAACTCATTGGCGACCTCTCGACTCTCTAGGCATAAACATTCCTAACAGAGGAGTGAACGGTTGGAGAGAATTACACCAAAAACCAGTTCCATATCCATTATAGACACAAAAACAAAGTGATTAGAAATTTAAGGCGCCGTAGTATAATTTTACCAGTTTACACACTCTAAACACATTTAAATTGAATCCCGGAAACACATAACAATGCGAAACACCGGCAAAATTTAGACAAAACATTAATTAAAAACACCTTATTGCTTGGTCCCTGCACTGCATCTGGCATTATAGCGAGATCAGACATTATTAACAAGGGGCCTGTGTCGCTCACCTGGAACACCATTAATTTTTGGCAAAATTGTTGGTGGGTGGTTTAGCAGTCTTTTAAATGAGTTTGTCGACATTTTTGCAAGTACAATATGGCCGCCAAACACACTACATTTTGACTGGCCCACGGTGCCCATGTTATCTTTGATGGATCAACTTCCCTTGAACAAACTTTAATGGCCCAAATTTCGGCCTGATCCCTTCAGTGGTTCTGGAGGAGTCATTCTCGCGAAAACCAGGTCATCCAAGATAGTCGCCGAACCATTTGGTCAATTAAGTCCTCTTGAACAAACTTGGCTTACCTCTTGGCCTAGATGAAGATTCCCCAAGTGGTTTCGGAGAAGATTTTTAAAGACATTTCCTGAAATTGGCCAAAATCCAAAATGGCCGTTGGGCAAATTGGCCGATCGGGTTCATTTGAACAAACTTAGATCCTAAGGATGCCTCCTGCCAAATATAATTGAAATCGGCCAGGTAGTTCTCGAGAAGACATTTTAAATTTCCCATTGCTTTAGCATGGGAGCTTTTAATGAGAAAATTTTGCAAGATGGCCGCCAAACCGTTTATCCAACAGTTTCGAAAATTGCAAATTTGAGCTCAGAATACCCAAAAACATATATATAAGCAATTTTGGCCTCAAAATCCATCAAATAAAAAAATCCAATATGTCTGCCAAACACGCTATATTTTGATTGGGCCACGGCGGCCATGTTTTTTGATGGAGCAACTTCCCTTGAACAAACTTTAATGGCCTGATCCATTCAGCGGTTCAGGTCATTTTCGGGAAAACTAGGTCATCCAAGATGGCTGCAGAACCATTTGGTCAATCAAGTTGTCTTGAACAAACTTGGCTTACCTCTTTGCCTAGATGAGGTTTCATAAGTTTTGAATCGATTCCCCAAACCATTTCGGAGAACGAGATTTTTAAAGACATTTCTAAAAATCGGCCGAAATCCAAGATGGCCATCGGCCAAATTGGCCGATCGGCTTCGTTTGAACAAAATGAAATCTCTATGCCATAAGGATGCTTCCTGGCAAATATAATTCTAATCGGCCCAATAGTTCTTGAGAAGACATTTTAAATTTCCCATTGCTTTAGTATGGGAGCTTTGGAGGGAAAATGATACAAGATGGCCGCTAAACTGTTTATCCGACAGTTTCGAAAATTGCAAATTTGAGATCAGAATACCCAAAAATGTATATAAAACGAATTTCGGCCTCAAAATCCATCAAATAAAAAAGTCCAATATAGCTGCCAAACACTATATTTTGATTGGTCCACCACGGCCATGTTTTTTGATGAATCAACTTCTCTTGAGTAAACCGTAATCACCCTTAGTTGCTAATTATATACCACAAATTTCGGCCTGATCGCTTCAGCAGTTCTGGGGAAGAGGTCGTTTTTGTGAAAACTAGGTCATCCCCAAGATGGCCGCTGAACCATTTGGTCAATCAAGTTCCCTTGAACAAATCTGATTCAGCGCTTACCCTAGATCATATTTTGTGAGTTTTGAATTGATCTCTCTAATGGTTTGGGAGGAGAAGATTTTTAAAGACATTTCTAAAAATCGGCCGAAATCCAAGATGGTTGATGGCCAAATAGGCCAATCGAGTTTGTTTGAACAAACTTGAATCCCTATGCCTTACGGATGCTTCACGCCAAATATAATTGAAATCGGCCCAGTAGTTCTTGAGAGATATTTTAAATATCCCATTGCTTTAGTATGGGAGCTTTTTTGCATGAAAATGACAGTTTCGAAAATTGCAAATTTGAGATCAGAATACCCAAAAACCCATATAAAAAAACAATTGCGGCCACAAAATCCATCAAATAAAAAAATCCAATATGGTCGCCAAACATGCTATATTTTGATTGGCCCACAGCAGCCATGTTTTTTTGACGGATCAACTTCTCTTGAACAAACTGTACTGGCCCTTAGTCCCTAATCATAACTGGCAAATTTTGGCCTGATCCCTTCAGCGGTTCTGGAGAAGTTATTTTCGCTAAAACTAGGTCAACCAAGATGGCCGCCAAACTATTTGACCAATTAAGTTCCCTTGAACAAATTTGGTTCAGCTCTTGCCCTAGATCATATTTCATGAGGTTTCCTTCAATCCCTCAAGCGGTTTCGGAGAAGACGATTTTTAAAGATGGATCCCTATGCCTTAAGGATGATTCCTGCCATACATAATTGAAACTGGCCCAGCGGTTCTTGAGAAGTCGTTTAAAGGAAAAGTTGACGGACGGGCGATGGACGGTCACCATGACATAAGCTCACTTGGCCTTTCCGGCCAGGTGAGCTAATAACCAAATTTATTCAGATATTGAGTTTAAATTAGCAAAACTAGCTTGGTAACAAGAGGCCCAAGGGGCCTGTGTCGCTCACCTGGAGCATTATCCATTTTTGTCACAATTGTTAGTGGGTGGTTTAGTAGTAGCCTTCTAAATGAGTTTGTGGACATTTTTGCAAGTCCAATATGGCCGCCAAACATGCTACATTTTGATTGGTCCACTTCTGCCATGTTTCTGATGTAGCGCCTTCCCATTAAAAAACTTTAATGGCACTCAGTGTCTAATCATATCTCTCAAATTTTGGTCCAATCTGCTCAGCGGTTCTAAAGTCATTTTGGCAAAAATTAGGTTATCCAAGATGGTCACCAAACCATTTGGCCAATCAAGTTCCCTTGAAACAAACTTGATGCAGCTTTTGCCCTAGATGATATTTCATGCATTTTGAATTGATCCCCCAAGCGGTTTTGGAGATTTTTAAGGACATTTTAAAGTGGCCAGTTTTTTTGATGGATCAACTTCTCTTGAACAAACTTTAATGGCGCTTAGTCCTTAATCATATATCACAAATTTTGGCTTGATCGCTTCGGCGGTTCTGGGGAATGAGTCATTTTTGCGAAAACGAGGTCATCCAAGATGGCCGCTGAACCATTTAGTCAATCAAGTTCCCTTGAACAAACTTGAGTCAGCTTTTACCACAGATCATATTTCATGAGGTCTGAATTGATCTCTCAAATGGTTTTGGAGAAGATTTTTAGACATTTCTAAAAATCAGCTGAAATCCAAGATGGCCACTGGCCAAATTGTCCGATCGGCTTAATTTGAACAAAATGGAATCTCTATGCCCTAAGGATGCTTCCTGCCAAATATAATTGAAATCGGCCCAGTAGTCCTCGAGAAGACGACATTTTAAATTTCCCATTGCTTTAGTATGGGCGCTTTTGGCGGGAAAATGATCCAAGATGGCCCCAAACCATTTATCCGACAGTTTTGAAAATTGCAAATTTGAGATCAGAATACCCAAAAACCTATATCAAACCAATTTCGGCCTCAAAATCCATTAAATAAAGAAATGCAATATGGCCACCAAACACGCTATATTTTGATTGGCCCACCGCGGCCATGTTTTCTGACAGATTTACTTCTCTTGAACAAACATTAATGGCCCTTAGTCCCTAATCATATATCACAAATTTCAGCCTGATCACTTCAGAGATTCCGGGGAAGAAGTCGCTTTTGCGAAAACTAGGTCATCCAAGATGGCCACTGAACCATTTGGTCAATCAAGTTCCCTTGAACAAACTTGGTTCAGCTACACGCCTAGATGATATTTCTTGAATTTTGAATCGATCCCCTGAGTGGTTTCGGAGATGATTTTCAAAGACATTTCTCAAAATCGGCCGATTTGGCAGGCGGCCATCTTGGATTTTGGCCGACCGGCCCCATTTGCATATGTAACACAAATCTACCATATCTACATATCTGCCAAATTTCGGCCCGATCCCTTCAGCGCTTCTGGAGAATAAGAAATTTTCGCTACAACTAGGTCAACCAAGATGGCCACCGAACCATTTGACCAATCAAGTTCCCTTGCCATAAATCATATTTCATGAGGTTTGCAGCAATCCCCCACGGCGTTTCAGAGAAGATTTTTAAAGACGTTTCCAAAAATCGGCCTAAATCCAAGATGGTCGTCGGCCAAATTGGCCGATCGGGTTCATTTGAACAAAGTTAGATCTCTATGCCCTATGAATGCTTCCTCCCATATATAATTGAAATCGGTCCAGTGGTTCCTAAGAAGAAGTCGTTTAAAGAATTCCCCATTGCTTTACTATGGGCCCATTGCTTTACTATGGGAGCCATTGGCGGGAAAACAAACCAAGATGGCAGCCAAACCGTTTATCCGACAGTCTCGAAAGTGACATATTTGAACTCGCCACACTGATAAGCATATATAAAGCAATTTTCGCCATCAGAATACATCAAATACAAAAAAGCCAATATCACCTAGAAACGCTGAATTTTGATTGGTTGATGGCGGCCATGTTTTTAACGACCACACTTCCCGTGAACAAACTTGAAAGGCGCTTGGTCCAAAAGCATATTTACAAAATTTCAGCTCTATCCCTTCAGGGGTTCGGGAGGTCGTTTTTGCGAAAACTAGGTCATCCAAGATGGCCGCCAAGTAAATCGGCCACTCAGGTTGCCTTGAACAAACTTGGGTCTACTACTGCCACAGATGATGTGTTATGAGGTTTGAATAAATTCCTCCAGCGGTTTCGGAAAAGATTTTTTAAAGTGTTTCTAAAAATCAGCCATTTTGGCCGACGGCCCTCTTGGATTTTGACCGATCTGCTTCGTTTGAACAAATTTAGATCTCTATGCCCTCTGAATGCTTCTTACAAAATATAATTGAAATTGACCCAGTGGTTCGTGAGAAGAAGTCGTTTAAAGAATTCCCCATTGCTTTACTATGGGCCCATTGCTTTACTATCGGAGCCTATGGAGGGAAAACAAACCAAGATGGCAGCCAAACCGTTTATCCGATAACTCGAAAGTGGCATATTTGAACTCACCACACTGATAAGCAGATATAAAGCAATTTTTGTCATCAAAATACATCAAATACAAAAAAGCCAATATGACCAACAAAAGCTAAATTTTGATTGGTTGATGGCAGCCATGTTTTTTAACGTACAAACTTCCCTTGAACAAACTTGAATGGACCTTGGTCCCTAAGCATAGTTACCAAATTTCAGACCTATCCCTTTAGCTGTTCGGGAGAAGTATTTTCACGAAAACTAGGTCATCCAAGATGGCCGCCAGGCAAATAGGCCAATCAGGTTGCCTTGAACAAACTTGGGTCTACTCTTGCAATAGATGATGTGTTATGAGTTTTGAATCAATTCCTCCAGCGGTTTCGGAGAAGATTTTTTAGTGTTTCTAAAGATCAGCTATTTTGGCTGGCGGTCATCTTGGATTTTGGCCAATCGGCTTCATTTGAACAAACTTGAATTTCTATGCCCTAGGGATGCTTCCTGCCAAATATAATTGAAATCGGCCCCGTGGTTCTTGAGAAGTTGTTTTAAAGGAAAAGTTGACGAACGGACACACGATGGACGGTCAACACGACATAAGCTCACTTGGCCTTTCAGGCCAGGTGAGCTAACTAGAAAGGCATGTGTTCATTCAGGTCAATGAATTAGGAAAAGGAAGTGACAACCTGCGCATAATCAGTGGGGCCGGCATCCGCCTGGCTGTCAGCTGACTCCCTGCCCAGTAGGGGCATATAACTTTTTTAATCTGTGCTTTTACTGAGTGTAGGTAGATATTTTAGGAATATCAAGTGGGAGGTAAGTATACTCCTGAAGTGAAAATGATGATTCTATGCCAAATTAAAAAAAATCACACACCTGCACATTATATGCCTATCTTGTCATTTATAGGTTAATTTTGTTCCCGCACATTTCTATCGACCCAAAATCTCCATTGAAGCAAACTTGTTTTCAAACATGTTTGGAACCATAAAACCGGGAAAAATCTGCCGCATTGTTTTTTTGTAGCTGTTGCCATCTTTGTATGATTCTAACTACACACCCACCCTCTAGGTCTAAACCCTGTAGTCCATATAGCCTCTAGCAGCTAGCTGTTGCAAAAATGTCAGAATGAAGAAAATGCATCGAGATCTCATACAATTTTAGTTTTAGACCGATCTAACAGGCCTACATGCGTCTGTTTTATATTATGCACATGTATTTAATTCAGTAACAAAAAACTCAATCCGCTATGTATATTATGTTAAGTAAGAGCCCTCATTAGTCTCTATGGTTAGTTGTTTATAATCAATCAACTTATAAATTGCCATTATTTTTATTGGCCTAAGACCTGAAAAAGCTATTTTTATCTTTGCCTGAGCAGGAAAATGCAACCAAAATGTAATTATTTCATGCTGGAGTTGAACGAAACTGCATGTAATCAACTTTAAGGTAGCTTGTTCCACTATCACAACATTCTTGACACTGAAGAGCGCAAATCAAGGGAGGTAAGTCATAACATAATTTTGTGTATTCGGTCCTAAGCTGATTTCGCGACCTACTATTAGCATTCAATTCACCAGTGAAGTCGAAGAAGATGGCCAGATTGCCGTCCTAGATGTCTTGGTACATGTCAGTGATTCTGGAACAACCAAACTTACACTGTACAGAAAGCCCACACACACAGATCAATATTTAAATTTTCACTCTAACCACCATATGGAACACAAAAGGTCAGTCATCAGAACTCTATTTCACCGCGCAGACTCCACTTTCACAGAAACATCAGACAAAAAAGAAGAACATCATCACATCCAACAATCACTCCTAGGTAAAGGTTACACTTCATGGATGAGAAAACCACCTCCCCAACCTCGCAAGAAACAATCAGATGTCGAAAAACCTCCACTAGTCGGACTTCCGTACATCCAAGGCCTATCAGAACACCTTGGCAGACTCTTCAGACAACACCACATCAAAGCTTACCACAAGCCCATCAACACCTTAAGATCACAATTAGTAATACCCAAAGATAAACTGACCACAGATGAACGCTCTGGAGTCATCTACAAGATCGAATGTGATCAATGTGAGGGGGGCATATATAGGCGAAACAAAAAGGCCTCTCAGCACCAGAGTTAAAGTACATCTCAAAACCAACTCAAACTCAGCTGTGGCAGAGCACACAGAAACAACTGGCCAACATCGAGCCCAACTTGTTTAAATGGAAAGTTAGAGGCCATCCAAATCTACAAACATCAAGCAACCATGAACGGAGACGAGGGCTGATTTATCTATTACCCTAGATGAATTTTCTCGAGTTTTCATTAATCTGCCAAGCGGGTTCACAGATTTTTTCACCCTATGAAGTTCAGATAAACGGTAACAGAGTTGCCATCCGGGAACTAATTTTCAAGATCGCCGCTGGTGGGCATCTTGGATTTCGGATCATCGTCAATTTCGATAGGATTCTTCCCCAGACCTAGCCCAACCACCATATGAAGTTTCAACACAACCTGATAAATGGTAGCGGAGTTATCATCCGGAAACCAATATTCAAGATGGCCACCGGTGGCTGGCGGACATCTTGGATTCCGACAAACGCTAACAAAGGTATTGTCCAGAAACCACTCTGCCACCCGCCGATCTGCATGTATGCCCATCCACCTGGACATTGCCATCACATAATAGCACCCCAATTTTTTGGCGGGGTATAAAAAGTTGACAGATGGACAACGGACTGTCACTATGGCATAAGCTCAGTTGACCACTCTGGCCAGGTGAGCTAATAAGCCATTAGCCTACAAGGCATCCATACACCAAATTTGCTTGCTGTAAACAAAAAACTATTGAAAATACTTTACAATTGGTTCCGGCGAGAAAATTTACCTTTGACATATAAAATCTATAAACTAGGTTAGACTGACATAGTTCTTATATGGGTGGCATCTTATGCCTATAGGCACCCACACACAGGGTTAGAGGCCAATAGCTCTAAAAATTATGAACGGTGTCAATGAAGTAATATCTTTCCCCATTGGGTTCCATACTGCAGAAAATTTGCAAGGGAAATAACTGGCCACTGGTGGCTGACGGACATCTTGGATTCCGATAAACGCTAACGCAGGTATTGTCTGGAAACCACTCTGCCACCCGCCCATCCGCATGCATGCCCATCCACCTGGACGTTGCCATCACATAATAGCACTCCAATTTTTTGGCGGATGGACAAAGCTGTCTGTCATCTAATCAAGATAATTTTTATCATGGAAAAATTAGATGAGTATAGAAACATTTTGGCCCAAGTTTGATCAAAATCTGTCCAAAAATAACAAAATGTGTGCAACTATTGCTGGACAGACAGACAGGCGACCGACCGAGTGACCGATCGACGGATGGACGGACGGACGGACGGACGGACGGACGGACCATTTGGAATAAATTTGGAATAAATGTAGATTCGGGAATATCACAAAAGAACAAAATTATCTCATTTGAACTCATATACAATAGACGTAATGTTGAATTAGCGAAAACCATGAAAGACGAATATTCACAGTTGCAATCTAAATTAAAGGAACCGATCAAAGCACGACCAGTAGTAGCTTACAATAGAAATCCAAACCTGAAAGATTTGCTAGTAAGATCAAAGTTAGACCTTATAGTTCCTGATAACAATGACAAGGTTTCATCCCTCCCTACCTATTCTTAAATAAATCTAATCCCAACCAAAATCAATGGTGGGGCAACATGAAATCATATCCGTAGGACATCTTTTAATTATGTGTCTGCAAAAGTGTGTGCGCGTGCGTGCATGCGTGCGTGTGTGTATGTGTGCGTGCGTGTGTTCGTTCGTTCGTTCGTGCATGCGTTCGTTTGTTCGTGCGTCCGGGCGTTTGTTCGTATGTGTGTGGGTGTGTGCTCGTACATCCGTACGTGTGTGCATCTATACTTGCGTGGGTGTATGTGTGCGTGTGTATGTGGCTGTGGGTGCATTAATTCGTGAGTACATTAGTGCCTTGGTGTGTGCGTGCATGCATTGGTGCATGCGTTCATGCATGCATTTTTGCGTGCATTCGTGCATGTATTACTGTGTGCATGTATTATTGCATGCATTCGTCGTGCGTGCGTGCGTGCGTGCGTGCGTGCGTGCGTGCGTGCGTGCGTGCGTGCGTATGTGTATGTGTGTGCATTCGTGTGTGTGATTTCTCTATAGTGTAGGATCAATCCCAGCCTTTACCTGTTAAAGCGACCTACTGATTAATTCACTTTACCCCAACTAATCTCAAGGGGGACCACTCTAAGTAAATCTAAACTTGGTCTCGATAGGACAAATTTAGGCAAAGAAATTTTTAATTAAATTCCTGTGCCAATGCGTTTTTTTCAATGTAAAGACGGACTTGCTTGTGCCAGGCCTCCATATCTGTCCCAAATCAAACAATTTTAAACTGTTTATATGTACAAATACACTGTCGGAATTGGTCTGCTGGTAGCTGATATTTCGTTTGCACGGTCGTCCATACGTGCAATCGTGCATGCATTCGTTCGTTCGTTCATTCGTTCGTGCACGCGTTCATATGTGCGTTTATTCATTCATTAATTCATTCATTCATTCATTCGTTCATCCACCTGTCTGTTCACTCATCCTGTCACCTGTCCTTGGCCTCTCTATTGGTTTACTGGTCTGTGCCTCCCAGACATCAATTGATTGTCTATGTGGATGGACTGATGGATGGATTACTGGGTGGGTGGCCGGGTGGGTGCATGGATTGTTTGGACATATATGTTTGTAAAGGTACAAACCACCTCTCTTCCGCAACCACCTGCCGTATTTTATTCTTATATTTTCAACAGCCGCACCAACTCATTGCAAAGAAGCAATTAGTGCTTTGCAATGACTAAGTGAATAAATTAAAACAAAATTCGGAAATGAAATTGTAGCTTTCACCCATTTGCCTATTCATTTGTTCAGTCGTCTAGTCACCCACCGGGTGTCTGTCTATCAGTTTACAAATCTGTTCTCCCCTTAATCAAGTATTTGTTTAGGTGGATGGCAGGATGGACTGATGGATGGATTAATATGCTGGTGTCTGGGCGGGTGAATGAGTGCATGGGTTGTTGGACATATAAGCTTACAAAGCTCAAACAACCTCTGACTTACAACCACCTCTCTTTAGAAGGAATCTCACTAGACCTACAACATTCAGTCAATCCACAATGGATCATCCTATGTCAGAAAGACCTGCTCAAAACTATTTGTTTATTCCTATTTTCGAACACATGGCAACGCCAACTTATTACAAAGAAGTAATCAATGCTTTGTAATGACTGAGTGAACCGATTTGCCCAGATCAAAAAACTGTATAACTCCTAACTGTCAAAATTTGTTCCTATTTTCGAACACACGGCAATGCCAACTTATTACAAAGAAGTAATCAACGCTTTGTAATGACTGAGTGAACCGATTCGCCAAGATCAAATAACTGTATAACTTGTCAGAATTTGTTTTAATAATCTTTATTCAGGAAACCTGTCCCTTGCAGTACTCAAACAACAAGTAAATTACTCTCCGCCGCCATGATTAAACATATCTCGGCAGCATTTGATCTAATGACTGACCAAATAGCCCTCATTGTTATTCTCACACCGTAATCGCCTGAAACGAACCGGCATACTAACCCATGCTACAGTTAGATAAGCTCGATATAATTAAGCAATCACGCCTTTTGTATTAGCTGTTTGACTTCAGTAGCGCCAAAGGCGCACATTGATCTAAAGCAGGTCTTCGGGTTTGGTTTGATCTTTTGTGGAGAGACTGAATTAATAGTTAATCAGTAGTCACCATTGCAGTAATTCTCCTATAAATATGTAAGAATTATCAGTTGCCATTAGACCAGTTTTTTCGCTGCATGACGAAGACCATTACGTCGAAAGCGCTCCAGCAACTGACAGTGTAAGCTTTAATTTTATATATATATAATAATCTTGTATTAATTGTTCTTATTTTTCAGTTTCTAAATTGTTTCAACACATATCGCTCTAGTTAATATTTGGTAGTTAACTTTTTTTAATCTTTCTGACTAAATTTGACATAAATCTGTAGAAATTTGATTACGTTCTAAAATGGCCAAGAATTTCAACGGCCCAGTGGGTAAAGGACGCAAATCTGGCAACCCAGCGTCCAACCTTTCATCAACCAAAAGTGCTCCTAACCAGTCTGTTCAGGCCTTTCAGAGACTGGTTAAGATGTACTTCCAGGTGTTGCAATGCTTGCATCACTATGGTCTTTTACGAGAGCATTTGGCATCAGACTCTCTCCCAAAATCTCTCAGCATGAAAATGGAGGAGATGAACGCGTTTTTCTGCCCTGCCTTACGAGACGACGAATTTTTGAAATCGACCAGCATGATAAACCAAATTTGGGCTCATAGCTGCTTAGAAAATTTAATCAACCATTATCGAAGCAAATTGGATAAATTAAAGGCAGAGGTAAAAGTGGCCGAATCTAATGTAATTCTTGATCTACACAGAGCCAAAGGCATAGCATTGAAATGGGGTAGGCACAATTTTGGAAATAAATTGGCCACAACGACAATCACAAATTTTTGGAAATTTTTGGCAGAAATAGCTAGTGATGAGCAAAATAGAGTGATGTCAGTACCAACACCGGCGGCCACACCAAGTACAGGTTCAGGTTCACATTCAACAGTGACTAACAAACGACAACGGTCACCAACCACCTTCACACCCTCGCCTACCACTTCCAAGCGGACGAATCTGTATACATCACCAACACCAGCACCTGGTGTTGATGATGTAACAGAGTCATGGCCGGCTCTCCCAAAGACAAATTCTCCTCCTGGGCGCCGTTGTCGGGTTGTTACTCACTGTTCCCCCAATCTACCACCTAGCAACTCTTCCTCATCTCTTCCACTATCTTCTCCTCGCCACCTTCTGACTCGATCTTCTCCTCTTCCTCCTTCTCCTCTCTCAATCCCGCCTCCTCCTCTTCCTGCTCAAACTTCTTCTCTTCATGCATCTCCTTTCTCAATCCCGCCTCCTGCTCTTCCTCCTACTCTTCATCTCTCTTCTCCTCACGCACCTTCTTCTGCTCCTCTTCCTCTGTCTCCGCCTCCTCTCCCTCCTATGCAGAATAATAGTAACCTGTCTGATAGGAAGTTTGCTAAGTACCGTCATCAATCGCATAGCAAGGGCCTGTGGAGGATCCCCAGAATCACCAAGAAGATTCTGATGATAGGGTCCTCTAATCTAGCCCGAATTGATTTAGACGTCCATCCTGCCATCCAGGTTGAGTGCTATCCTGGTGCCGCATTATCACATTTCAGAACAATGGCTATGCGACACCAGGATGGCCCTAGCCCGGAGAAGATCATCTTGAATATTGGCATCAACTCCAAAAATGAGCATCCAACCAAAGCCTCAAGCCATTTACGGTTCATGGCTCGTGAATTTAAAAACACCTTCCCTAATGCGGAGTTGCACTTTGTTGAGATTAACTTCTCTGATAGCTTGTCAGACAGGCAAAGGTACTGTCTCAAGCGTATCAACGAATCAGCAAGGTCCAACTGCCACGTTGATAAGGTCATCCCCAAAATTTCTGATGCCAATTTTCATGTTGAGAAGGATAGAATCCATTGGACGAAAGAAACAGCTAATTGTATTTATAACCATTGGTTGACGGTACTTGGTTTAAACTAAATGCGGGTCAAGGCAATAGCTCCCCTAACATAGGATTAGGAACAAACCTTGTCAATTTAGCAGCTGACTATGATCTCTCACCATCTGAAAAATCAATTCTCGATCGTGGTCTTACTTTTGTACCAACTCCAAAACCAAAAACAGGATTAGATTTGCTTTTAGACACAGGTCTTATTGAAGTAGCTAATTTTGGTCATTCAGTAAAAATAGCCCATCATTTTCGAAATTTAAATGGAGAGTCAAAACCATTCACTGGAAAATCTGGTTGGGACCCTCCAGATAGGCTAGTTGATGACAATATTAAAGCAACCATAAAAACGGTTGCTGGTATAGCCAGATCATTGCCAGTTAAAAACAATAAGCAAAACCTTTCATTTCTCGAACGACAGGCTATCAACAAATTACGTAGAAATCAAAATATTATTATAAAACCAGCCGATAAAGGTTCAGCAACTGTGATTATGTCTAGAGAAAACTACATCCGCGAGGCCGAAAGGCAGTTAACTAATACCAGGCATTACAGAAAACTTGATAATTTAATTTGGCCTCAAAACCGACAAAATTTCATTGAAATACTTAATTCATTGCATACAGATAAGTACATCGATAAGAAACAGCTAAAGTATCTGCTAGGTGAGAATAATCCACAAAATCGGACATTTTATATCTTGCCTAAAATCCATAAACCTATCAGCAACTGGTTAGATCCATTGACACCACCTGGACGACCCATCATTTCAGACTGTGGCAGTGAGTCTTATGGCATTTCAGAATATATTGATTACTATTTAAAGCCCATTGCTAATAGACACAAGAGCTTTCTCAAGAACACAGAACACTTTCTTTCAAAGTTATCCAAATTGTCAGTTCCGAAAGATGCATATTTAGTCACATTAGACATAGATGCTATGTATACCAATATAGATATTGATGCTGGAGTCAATGCTATTAAGAATTCTTTTGTCAAATTTCCTGATCCAGATCGACCAGACACGGAAATTCTAAAATTATTAGAGCTAAGTCTTAAAGGAAACGATTTCCAATTTAATGGTGAAAATTACCTTCAAATCTGTGGATGCGCAATGGGTAAACGATTCAGCCCAAATTTTGCCACGATTTATGTTGCGGAGTGGGAAGAGGAGGCACTGAACAAATCAACCAAAAGGCCTCCTCTTTACCTCAGATATCTAGATGACATCTTCATAGTTTGGCAACATTCAGAAGAAGACTTTTGGGAATTTTTTCGCATTTTAGATAACCAAGATTCAAACATCAAGCTAAAAGCTACTATTAGTGGAACATCGGTTGACTTTTTAGATGTCACGATCTATAAGGGTCCTCAATTTGATTCCTCTGGAAAATTAGAATATAAAGTATTCTTTAAGCCAACAGACTCACATCAGCTGCTTCACAAAAAATCATTTCATCCTCCACACACATTTAAAGGTTTGATCAAATCGCAAATCATAAGATTTTTTCGAAACTCTAGCAACAGGCAAAATCTGAATAGTGCATGCTCTACTCTGTTTGATGCTTTGAAAGCACGAGGCTATTCAGCCCGTTTTCTTCGAAAAATTAAAGCAGACACCATCAATGAGCTTGAAAATCTAAAACCTCATAGCGGACCCGAGTTTGAACCTGTCCAAATTAAACACAATAAACCAATCATGTGTGATGGATCAGTTTCTAAATGCGACAAAAATAGATGCAAAGTAAACAACTATATTGTAAACCAACAAACATTCCTGAGCTTTCAAACTAAAAATGAATATCATATCCGAACTAATATGCATTGTGATTCTGAGAATGTAGTCTATTTGATCAATTGTGCCCTTTGCCAGAAACAGTATGTTGGTGAAACAAAAAATGCATTTAGAGTGCGTGCTAGACGCCACGTTTCTGATATTAACACCTCAGCAGATACGCCAATTGCTCAACATTTCCAACTTCCTGATCATTCAGTTGAACATCATTTTGAAATCATGCTAATAGAACAGATTCCGACCTTCGATAGTGAGGAAGAAACGAGTTCGTTTCGCAAAATCCGAGAAGGCCATTGGATTAGAACACTCCAACCAAAAGCACCATTTGGAATAAATGTAGATTCGGGAATATCACAAAAGAACAAAATTATCCCATTTCAACTCATATACAATAGACGTAATGTTGAATTAGCGAAAACCATGAAAGACGAATATTCACAGTTGCAATCTAAATTAAAGGAACCGATCAAAGCACGACCAGTAATAGCTTACAATAGAAATCCAAACCTGAAAGATTTGCTAGTAAGATCAAAGTTAGACCTTATAGTTCCTGATAACTATGACAAGGTTTCATCCCTCCCTACCTATTCTTAAATAAATCTAATCCCAACCAAAATCAATGGTGGGGCAACATGAAATCATATCCGTAGGACATCTTTTAATTATGTGTCTGCAAAAGCGTGTGTGCGTGCGTGCGTGCGTGCGTGCGTGCGTGCGTGTATGTGTGCGTGCGTGTGTTCGTTTGTTCGTTCGTTCGTGCATGCGTTCGTTTGTTCGTGCGTCCGGGCGTTTGTTCGTATGTGTGTATGTGTGTGGGTGTGTGCTCGTACATCCGTACGTGTGTGCATCTATACTTGCGTGGGTGTATGTGTGCGTGTGTATGTGGCTGTGGGTGCATTAATTCGTGAGTACATTAGTGCCTTGGTGTGTGCGTGCATGCATTCGTGCGTCCGTTCGTGCATGCGTTCATGCATGCATTTTTGCGTGCATTCGTGCATGTATTACTGTGTGCATGTATTATTGCATGCATTCGTGCATTCGTTCAGATGTGCGTGCGTGCGTGCGTGCGTGCGTGCGTGCGTGCGTGCGTGCGTGCGTGCGTGCGTGCGTGCGTGCGTGCGTGCGTGCGTGCGTGCGTGCGTGCGTGCGTGCGTGTGTGTGATTTCTCTATAGTGTAGGATCAATCCCAGCCTTTACCTGTTAAAGCGACCTACTGATTAATTCACTTTACCCCAACTAATCTCAAGGGGGACCACTCTAAGTAAATCTAAACTTGGTCTCGATAGGACAAATTTAGGCAAAGAAATTTTTAATTAAATTCCTGTGCCAATGCGTTTTTTTCAATGTAAAGACGGACGGACGGACGGACGGACGGACGGACGGACGGACAGACAGACAGACAGACTGCATATGAAAAACTATTGAAACTAGTTTGAGTAAGAATGTTGTATGACATTTATACGCATCTGCTATTTGTCTCATAAACATTGACTTATCAAACTGAGATAATTATTACCATTAACAGTACAGACACAGACACAATTGCTTTAAAAGGAATGGCATGTTATCACATTCTAAACAAGCATATATTCATTAAGCATATATGTTATCTTCCACTAGTGCTGGTGATATAGGAAGAATTCAATGTATCATCATGTCTGGTCTTGTGTGATAAATCTGATACAAAATGTCAACTCTCTTGACATCCTCTATGTCTGTACTTACACCGCAAGGCCTGGTTTGAAATGAATGGCATTATGTCTGTACATACACGCCAAGGACTGGCTTGAAATGAATGACATTATGTCTGTACCTATAGTACAAGGAGGACTGGTGTGAAATGAATGGCATTAGGTTGGTACCTACACAATAAGGTTCCTGTCCTTATCTAGTGATGCTGTACTGGCAAGCTGACGGAATGTTCTTCGTATAACCTTGACAGAACTGTTCAATTCATGTAGCTGCCATTCAATCCAATGTTGGTCATAAATATTTCTTAAAACGTCTTCCACTAGAAACATGACGACAGCTCTGAAAGGAATACACATGTCTTAATTAGACTTGTCTGATCAAAAATCACAATTATTTTTTAAATCATTAATTTATGTGATTAAAAATTATATAATCGAATAACCGTCAATAATTTGTACTGCATAAAAGATTTCAAATCCTACATTTAAATACTTTTCAATATGATCGGTCGCGAAAATTGCCATTTTTCCCAGGGAACGTATGCCCATTTGCAAGGCCAAGAGAAGACTGTTTTTGAAAATCACTGGAATTACTGGCTCTAAAATCGAGACAGGCATTCCAGCGATACGTATTGAACAAGAGGCCCAAGGGCCTTAATGCTCACATGGACTAATAGCATTTGAACCATTAGCATTTGAACAGACATAATGCTTCAAATTCAGCAGTAACAAGACATAAAACACAACATTGGAATTCAGTACAAACAATATTTAGTGGGAAAATAATGATGAACACTGATCACACAATCAGATTGAACCTTAGGTTCTATCCAGCCAATAAAATAATCCAATATGGCCACCCAAACCAAAATTTTGATTGGTTCTCTTGAACAACCTTTGATCACCCTTAGTGATCGATGAAATTAAATTTAATGAGTTTCAGCCTGATCCATACAGCAGTTTCTGAGATGTTATTTTTGAGAAAAAGATGGCCAGTGGAACTTGATGCTACCACTATAGTATCCTTCCAGGAATAGAATTAAAAAAAAATAATGATTTTTTGGAAAATCTGAGATAGCCACCCAAAAAAATCAAGCAGTCAAAACCTGCCTAGGGTCCTTTCAACTCCGTTTAATATTTGAAATTGGTCAAACGGTTAATGAGGAGTAGCGTTTAAACGCTTTCCAGACATTTTTTGGAAAATTCAAAATTGCTGCCAAACAAATTGACCAATCAAAATTCTGTATACATGCTCTGAACCATACCTCGCTAGGGTTCTTCCAGCATAGTTTGCTTGAAATCAGCCAAGTGGTTAATGAGTAGGCTTTCCACTAATTTCCAGAAATTTTCTGAAAATTGAAGATGGCCACCGGAAAAACTAACCAATCAAAATTCTGTATACTTGGTTGGAAGTAGTTATGAGGAGTAGCATTTTAATATAGACGAATCAAAATTCTGTATACAAGTTCCAAAGCATACTAGGCTAGGGTCCTATCGGTCAAGTAGTTAATGAGGAATAGGCTTTTAACTGATTTCCAGAAATTCCAGGATGGCCACCGGAAATATTGACCAATCAGAATTCTTGTTAGAAGTGTTGAAGTCTACAAGGACAGACAGATTAGTTCACCCAAGTTTCGTTGAAGTCAGGCCATTTATATTGGAGGAGTAGCATTTTAAATGCTTTCTGAAATTTTTTTGGAAAATCCAAGATAGCCGCCACAAAAATTGCCAATCAAAGTTCTGTACAGAAGTTCTGGAGCATACCACCATAGAATCCCTCCAGCCAAATTTTGTTGAAATCGGTCACAGTGATATGCGATTTGACGGACTAACGGACACACACACGGACGGATGGATGACTGTTATGGCATGAGCTAAAAATAGTCTTCTCATTGTCTGCAAATGGAATTTTCGAAACACCATTGCATCCTTCATCACTGATATGGTTTTGTTGTTATGATTGGATAATTTGTACTCAAGCTAATTATATTCTTAAATAATCGATCGTGATCACTCAAAGCAATAAGTGCACAATAGCCTAACATGTATTATGAGTAATGAGTGCGTATAAGCACGGTAATTTACTTAAAACATTCAAACGACACAATTGGTCAAGAAAATAGAATATCTTGCTTAGTGAACATACATTTGTAAGTCAAGAGAAGACTACCTTTTAGAATTTACAACTGGAATCACTGGCTCGATTATTAAATCAGTCAAACCATTAGTAAATTTTTTTAAATGGTATTCTCTTAGCCTGTAGGTGGGCAGTTTTCATTGCTGAGGATAGTTTTTGGTTGACTTGACGATTTAAAGGTTAAAGCATACATAGGCACCATAAACTACTCCTGTCAGATGCCAAGCACTCATGTTGTATTATGCATGACGGGATGATAGGAAACTGGTGAGATTTTGAAAACAGTGTTGTAGCTAATTTCAGCTGTTGCATCAGACTGACAGCAACAGCTCACAGCAAGATGTTTATCAAACTGAAAACAGTTGTCATATACAGGGTAATGATTAATCAAGATCAGGATGTGGGTGCATAATGGTTAAAAGCAATTGTCAAAACTGCCAAGTAAAGGTGACAACATAGGGTAATCACACGGATCAGATCTACCAGGTAAAGGTGATCACCCGGGTCAAGTCTGCCAAGTAAAGGTGAGAACATAGCCCAATCACCTGAGTCGGATCTGCCAAGCAAAGATGAGAAGATAGCCTAATCACCTGAGTCAGATCTGCCAAGTAAAGATGAGAAGATAGCCTAATCACCTGAGTCAGATCTGCCAAGTAAAGATGAGAACATAGGGTAATCACCTGGGTCAGGTCTGCCAAGTAAAGATGAGAAGATAGCCTAATCACCTGAGTCAGATCTGCCAAGTAAAGATGAGAAGATAGCCTAATCACCTGAGTCAGATCTGCCAAGTAAAGATGAGAAGATAGCCTAATCACCTGGGTCAGATCTGCCAAGTAAAGATGAGAAGATAGCCTAATCACCTGGGTCAGATCTGTCAAGTAAAGATGAGAAGATAGCCTAATCACCTGGGTCAGATCTGCCATGTAAAGATGAGAAGATAGCCTAATCACCTGGGTCAGATCTGTTAAGTAAAGGTGAGAACATAGCCTAAACACCCGAGTCAGATCTGCCAAGTAAAGATGATAAGATAGCTTAATCACCTGGGTCAGATCTGCTAAGTAAAGGTGAGAACATAGCCTAATCACCTCAGCCAGATCCGCCAAGAAAAGATGAGAAGATAGCCTAATCACCAGGGTTAGATCTGCCAAGTAAAGATGAGAAAATAGCCTAATCACCAGGGTTAAATCTGTCAAGTAATAAACGAAATCACACATTTCTTTTTACACGAGAGGGTTGATACTTACCTCCCTGATAATCATTGATATTTCCTACATATCGACCTAGCTCCAATAACACTCAGACTTTAAAAGAAACTGCTTAAATGGTTTACTAGCAAAGGTAGAGAAGAGTTACCAATCTGTGTGATTGATGCATATCAGATCCATACAATGTAGCTGATGGATCCAGAAATTTTCGAGGTCCTTGTGGAAAGCAGTGGCTTCTGTGCTAGCAGGATCGTGATGTAATACTTCAATAATTCCGTGACTAACATCTGTAGGGCAGTGGTGATGAAGATTAAAATGTTGTGCTACAGGTCTGTTTTTGTTATTTTTAATACTCCTCATGTGTTCTTCGATGCGCACCTGAAATTCTCGTTTGGTTTCACCTACATATTGTTTTAAGCATTTTTTGCAAATTAATAAATAGATGACATTCAGTGTGTGTCAAAATGTCTTTGTTTTTATATAGTATTTTATTCCAGTGTGTGAGCTTTTAAAACTGTTTGTCCTGTTCATGTGGTGACAGAATATACAATTATTCTTGGTGCATGGGTGGATAGGGTTCGCTATACATTTCCCTTGTTGACCAAATTTTCTTGGATCTGTAAATTTAGCTGTGACTCGTGTGTCCTTATACAACTGATTACGTCTATGGCCAAAGAGTGGACTCTCTGTGAATGTGGCCCGACATTTTAGGCTGGACTGTAGTTGCGGCTAATGACGCTTAATTATTTTTTTAGCTAGTTTGCTGTGTTGATGAAAATCTGTAATGCATGGTATCCTAGTTTTGATTTCCTTTGAGGTAAATCTGCACGATTTTGTTCCATTGCTTTGTTTAGGCTGCAGACTGGTTTACTTGGATATCCTCAAGTGGCGTAGTGGTGTACCTTTCGTGTGAGTTTTTGAGAAAATCTGTTTCTCTGTTACAAATTCTCCTAAGCCTCAGGACTTGCTTTCTTAGATGACTCGGGGTGGGCCGATGAATTGTGTAGATATCCGTGTGTACCAGCTGGTTTTGCATACAGATACAGCTCAAGTGTCTATTTGGAAGTATAAATACTTTGGCATCCAGAAAATTAATGGATTCTGTGGATTGTTCTGCTGTGAATTTAATTGTTGGGTGTGCATTGTTCATATGTGTTATGAACTCTGTTAGTGAATCACATCCTTTCGTCCAGACCATGGAAATAGCGTCGATATAATCATAGTAGAGGGCTGGTTGTTGGTTAGCTGTGTTGAGCAGTCTTTCCTCTAGCTGAGCCATGAAAATTATAGCATAGCTGGGTCCTAATTTAGTACCAATAACTGTACCTCCAATTTGGAGATAATGTTTGTCATTAAACTCAAAGTTGTTACACGTGAGTACAATTTTGAGTAATGTAAGCAGTCTGCATGCTGTTAGTAAACCCAAGCATCCATGCACTCTTAAAAATTGGGATACAGCTTTGAGTTCCTCACTATGACGGATGTTGGTGTACAATGAGGTGACATCCATAGCCACTAGAACGGCGTGTTGTGCGATGGCACCAAAATTTTCCAGTTTTTTTTATAAAATCGGTCGTGTCACAGATGTAAGATTTTAGTTTTTCGAGATGAATTTTAATTTTAATGTGTTCATCAACGAAGCTACTGATATGCTCATAGGGTTACTGTTGCCACTGATAATGGCTCTCCCAGGAGGGAGTTGACTATTTAGTTTTTTATGTATTTTTGTAAGTAAAAAGAACCTGACTGTACGTGGGTTGTTGGTTCCGAGACTGTTGGCTATTTCTCTAGAGATTTCAACACTAACAAATAGGTTTCCGTATCTTGGATAATGGTTGCCTGACCCATATCAGCTTTTTTTATTACAATGATTGTTTTGTCATTTTTTTAGCTGATTGATGATCTTTCCTTAAAAGAAACTGACTCCACTGGGCAGGTTATACATCTGACAGTCCAGCAGATGCTGTGGATTGTTCTGCTATATGTATGCGCCGACTGTCACTTCCTCGAACTTGATAACTAGTAGACTATTGCAACATTTAAACGTTGAAAGACTGAGCCTCTGTGTGGTGGAGAACCCTGGGGTTTGTATCAGGGATGTAAGTATCAACTCTCGTGAAAAAAGAAATCTGTGATTTAGCTTATTTCACTTCAAGATTATACTTACCTCCCTGATACTCATTGATATTGCCAGAATACGCAAGTGATTTCTGCGGGAGAGAAGTGAGGTCAGAAGACCGGCTCGTCTATGGAAGAGTAAGCTCTTTTGCGTTGCGCACAAACGTCTGAAGTTGTGTATGAAACGCAACCAGGAAATGATTTAACATCGGATAACGTGGCCGATATGGAGAGTAATGATCGTTTAACCAACATGCACTCAATACCAATGTACTATAGGGCATCGGATGAAAAGCTTCATTTTTGTTTTACTCTCATGAATGAACCACAAAAATACGAACAATCACCATATTATTGCGGACAATGTGACAAAATAATTAGACACCATAAACCTAGGACTTCGCTGGTTATGATGTAACATCCTCTTCCTCATGTTGAAGAATGATTTAGTACTGCCAAGCAGATGTCTCCTACTCTTGAAAAGCATTGTATGTGAGTAGTGGCCTTAGATACAACATATACACTATTTGCACATGTGATTTTTTCAGAATCGATAAGGCAAGAGGGTTGGTCGTGTCACGTCGATAACGGTCGGTAAAACTAGACTCACAGTGCCACTGGGCTACCGACATAATGTCATCCACCAGCACTCCATTAAATAGAGCCATGAAAGCCACTACGCCACGGACACTGTAAGTCTTGATCATGTCAACTTGTTTGCCTATGGTAGTTTTGTGGCAGAATTGACCTGGATATAGTATCTTTTGAACCCCGTGCCATGGGGCTCAGTGTAAGATAACCATAATGAACTAGGGTCCATCCACCATTCTTCCGTGCATTGCCTCCAATGGGTTAATGTGCAGACCGGACATCATGCCTTTGAATTAGGCTCAAACCCAGTCAAAGCAGGCAAAACAATAGGCTGACCAGGATATTTCAAGGAGACTCGTTTTTTAGCCATAAAATTGACCCAAGGTAGAAGCCTGGGGCCATCCCTTGTAGCCACAAGACGCTCTTGCTTGGATGACAGGGCATGAATTTCACATCTACGTCTAGTCGAGGCTGCAGCATTAACCCTTACCACTCTGATGTTAACGTTTTAAATTTTCAAATTAAATCAAATGATGAACTGGTGTTCATTTTTCAACAAATTTGGTGGCAGATGGTGCTGTTATAGACAGCAACATCTTCCACCAAAATTGTTGAAAAATGTACACCAGTTTCTGTGATATTGACACAGTAAAAGATGGAATATTGACATCAAAGTGGTCAGGGTTAAGAAAAACAGATTTAAGAGTCAACATTTTATTAGAAATAGAACTTAGTGGTTCAAAGGATTTATCAGCTAGCATTGAAGTACCAGAGATAAATTCCAAGATGGAATCGCTGGTGGATTCCTTGGTATTAGATTACCCATGCATCTGATTAAAGTATTAAGATTACATACGTCATCACTTCCCCTATTAGCTAAGCAAGGGATAACTGACAATAATGCTGACTTATAGCCAGTAATAGTTGGGGCTGTAGCTATCATACAGGCGACAGAGGAAATCAGCTACTACCTGAATAGATGCATCTTTGCTCAGAAAATCCCTCCTTAATTGTGAATTCCTTGACGCCATCCATGCAGTCAATTGGAACATTGATGGATTGTTGTGCAGGGTTTTGCCCTGGAAGATTATATCGTCCATCAGAGGCAGAGGAACCAGATTGCAGACCAGAAAATACAGCACATCCGTATAGCATGATTAGCTTGGCCAATTCGGGGCGATCCGAAGCACTTGGAATTCCTGCTGCCCCATTTTCTGGGGAATTTTTGGTATGCATACATTCCTTCCCAGCTGATAGCTAGTTGGATAGCACTCGGATCTGGAATCGGAGAGACATACATTGCGAATAAATCTATGTTGGGCGTAGTCTCGTGGTTGAACAGACGGTCCGCCACACATTGATTTAGTTGCCATTCTGTGGGAAGAATACTCATTCTTCGGCTCAATAAGTCCGCTAATAGATTTAGCCTTCCCGGAATATGAGCTGCTTTCAGGGTGATCACATAATCTAGGCACCAGCCAAGCGGTTTCCATGTCATCATACAGAGACTGGGTGACTTCGTTCCACCCTGGCAGTTTTTGTAACTCACTACTGTTGAGTTGTCTGAACGAATCAGAACTATCTTGCCCTGAACTTTCTCCAAGAAATGTTACATGGCTAAGACTACTGCTGACATCTCCAACAGATTGATGTGTTCTTCTGATTGTTCCAGAATCCAAAGCCCTGATACATTGTGATCCTCCAGGTAAGCTCCCCAGCCTGTCATCAATCCATCCATTTACATCAACAAATGCGGATGGGGAGGGGAGGGGACATCAACCCCGCTATGAGATTTTCTCTTTTCATCCACCATTGACGGTGGTGAATAAGAGTTTCCAACACTGACACTTGTGAGTCCAGGGATCCTGTACTCTGGGTCCACTGTGTCATGAGAAATAGCTGGATAGGCCACCTGCGTAAGGCCGCCTGTGGAATGACTGGTTCCAGGGAAACCAACCCCAGCAATCTCAAGTACACCCGTGCCAGGACATGGTGACTGTTGCACACTGACTGCATTAATGAGATGAGTATTTCTACTCTCTCCCGAGATGGATAAAGATATCCTATTTCTAGATTGAAGTACAGGCCCAGGTAAACAAACTTCTGGGATCATGTCAGCTCTGATTTCTGAAAGTTTATTATCCAGCCTAGATGTGTCAAAAGCTTGATAACTATTTCTAGATTTGCTGAAGACTTTCCTGATCGTATGTTTTTAACAGCCAGTCATCTATGATAGCAAGGAGCACCCGTTTGAAGACCTGAAGAGCCGTAGAGATCCCAAATGGGGGAGCCTTGAATTCCAATCAGCGGCTCTGAAAGGCGAATCGCAGGAACGAACGAAAGCTCTTCGCTATTGAAATGTGGAAATATGCATCCTTTACATCTATTGATGCCATCCACATTCCTTTTCTCAACCATGCCAACACCTGTTTCAATGTTTACCGTTTCCATTTTGAAACTTGGTGTTTCGATAAACCTGTTTAGAGGTTTCAAGTTGAGAATTGGTCTCCACTCTTCAGTGCTCTTTGTTACTATAAACACGGTTGAACAAAATTCCAGGCAATTCTGTGCCAGCTGAATCGGTTGTTTCTGTATGAGGGAATTTATCTCCTCCTCTATACACAACTGTTGATCTCAATCACTGGGATTTTGAGTCCAGATAGACACCAGAGACAGATGCGCTGGCTGGATTAATATCCAGTCGGGATGGTACCCGACTGAAAGCCATCGCAAGACATAGCGGTCCTGAGTTACCCGCTTCAACTCTTGTGTGGAAGGCCAGGCGGCTAGGGAGAGAGGTAAATCTGAGAAGTGCAACAGCGGCAGTCTCTGGTAGCTGTTCTAGTAGCACTGGAGTGGTCCCTGTGAGGGCCGGACCATCAGGCCCAACCCGCAAGACCAGATCATCGCACACCTCTGCTGGCGCCACGCGTACCTCGATGCGCGGCAGCCTAGCGGGTTGCGCTCTAGCTAGTCTGTGCTGATGTGACTGTGGCCTCCACTGAACCTGTGATTGGCCCCTGACTGGGCCACCACCTCTGGCTTGCTGTGGGCAGAAAACAGGGGGCGCTGCGCGAACACGCTCCCTACGGAGCACCTCAAACTGTTCGCATAGCGCCCTCTGGCTATTTACCAGTGCTACCGTCTCCTGGAGGTGTCTGCATCCCTCACCTCCAGAAAGACCAGGGCCTGACATAGGCGTCCATAGCTGCCTATTATAAAGGTCTTGGGATGAGCACAAATGTTCAAGGGCAAATGTGTGTCGAGCCCGTAAACTCCTGGTAACTCACCACATCATACAGTCCAAAGCCAGTTTAATGGCATCATGGATGGCTCTTTGGACTGTGACGGGTGAGGGTTGACGTGATGCGAATGCTGCTACTAAGCACCCCACACACCCCGTAGCAGCTGGAAACCATGAGAACATTAGAGGCCTTGGATGGCCACTCTTGTGCTTTCCTCTGTATCACGTAACGCTAGTGCCCAAGGCTCCCATGTCGCATCAGGACCCAGGCCACGTATCGCACTTGGCTTTGGGATGATGACGTACTTCTGGTAATGCTCACAAGTAATATGGCAATGCAGTGCCACCTCGCAACGGGCCTTCACGAGCCATCCATTAGGTTTAATGGACATCTCTGCTGCAGAAAACATATCCACAATATGTTCAACATATGGCAGAGATGACATGGCATTCATCGCCGGCTTTCCCATCCACCACGGGTTCTGGTCCCGCTGGGAAGCCGGCGGTTCCACCTGGAGTTCTGGCTTGACACCTACTAGTCACTGGCAGGCGTCAGGCGTCAAGTTCGTCATCCTCGGTGGCCACCTGGGAATGCTCAACGAGTCTAGGGCCTTCGTCATCCTCTATGGCATTCTCAGATGAAACAGTGGCCGGAGACGTCGATAGACCTGAATAGCCAGGGAAGCCCTACGGACATGCTAGGGCCAGCATGACTTGCACCGTGACTATTCCAGGAGCCACATCCATGGCGTTATGGGGATGCTATATGCATGACACCATGGTCCGGGCCTTCCGTAGCATGCCTCGTGGCAAGCCAAGGGATACGGTACGGCTCGCCATCAGCTCTGACCCGGCCTAACTGTTGAGCCTTGAAACTTACTCCTGCGGGAGTATTGCCATGGAGATGGTCACCGCAGGCATACGGGTATCCCACTCCATGGCCATCGGCTCAATGGGAGACCATAGCAAAATGTTCACGTCTTCCTGTCCAGAAATATTAGACAACAGGTTTGCAAAGAGCTCAAACCCAGCATGGACAGGGAAAGAATTGATAGAGGCCTCGATTCTTTGAGCCGTAGGCTGCACTAGGGTGCCTGTTATGCTGGAACCAGAGACAATGGCTTTCTCTCCTGGATCTACGGATGAGGCAAGCCATCAGCCGGATCCATAGGAGCCACCTCTGGTACATTATCGAAATCTGGATGGACCGTATCAGAAAACCTTGAACTAAAGGGGGAGGGACATTTCGATCTGGTGCAAACCAAGAAGACGGTAAGCTACGTGGACCGAACCAGGAAGCATGCTGCAAGTAAACTCCAGTACCAAATCATTGTCTGGCATGACACATGGACGTCTTACTCCTCTTACCACAAGCCTCCTTTTCAACTCTCCTCTTTTCCTCTGCTGCCTTGTCTTTGACCTGAAGAATCAAGTTTGAAAAAAGATCAACAGGCCACAACACACACAGCACATTTCGAAAGTGGTCCACAAGTACTACACCTAGTGCAGAGCTGGGTTTCTGGAAAGACATGAGATGAGGACAATTAGTTTTCAGTCAAGAGAAAACTAAATAAACTTATAAAGGAGCAACTAAGAAAGACTTTGAACCCTAGAAGGGGAAGTTGCTCAAAGAAATCATCCTAGGAGATAAAAGACACAAAATAACAAGGCCCATTATGACGTCATCACTATAGATAATCAATATTTGAACAATCATCATGAATAGTGTCAACACCCTAAGGCATAGCTCCAATAGTACGAACTCTGTATAAACTTATACAAATATAACCAATCAAAGATAGCAGAATGAATAAATCTGAGTAAAAAAAATGTTTAAATTTTCAAAAATGACATCCATCTGCATAATTCTATGATACCTGAACCATACTTATCACAAAGGTTTACCACAACTGAAGCAGCAGAATGTCGTCCTCTGGTCAAGATCTGCCAGCCACCATCCATAAAGAACCACCAGACAGAGCATGCAGAAGTTAATAAACTTTATTGGGGTAACTTTCAATGTAAACTCTGGCCATAGATTTTTTCTAACAAAAAACAAAACAAAAGAGTGAAGACCGGCAGATTAAATGAAGCTAACCACCAATATCTTCTTGAGAAGTACCTGTGAACACAAAACAAAACATGTGATTAGCTATTCAAGTCATCACATAAGTTTAAGAACCGTATACAGACGCCTTACTACGTCTAAATCACATCCCGGAAACACATTACTATCCAAAAACATGAGTCAAACAAATCTTAATTATAATTAGATACACATGATGACTTGGCTCCGTTGACTTAACATGTTCTGACATGTCTATAGTGAGAAAAGCGAACTCAAACTCAACAAACTCCGATTTTAAATTGGAACAATTTGAACAAATGCTGCTAGAGAAAAACACAGCATGTTGCAATGGCGGCCAATAAGCTAGAAAGGAAGAAGTGACAGTCAGCGCATCGTACAGTTGGGTGTCACATCCGCCAAGCTGTCAGATGTATAACCTGCCCTGTGGGGACTGTTTCTTTTAAAGTCTAAGTTTTATTGGAGCTATGTCGATATTTAGGAAATATCAATGAGTATCATGGAGGTAAGTATACTCTTGAAGTGAAAAGATGAGAACACCGCCTATTACCTGGGGAAGATCTGCCAAGTAAAGATGAGAGCATAGCCTATCACCCTGAGGAAGATCTGCCAAGTAAAGATGATAACACAGCTTATCACCCTGGTGAAGATCTGCCAAGTACAGATGAGAACACACCCTATCACCCTGGGGAAGATCAGCCAAGTAAAGATGAGAACACAGCCTCTTAACCTGGGGAAGATCTGCCAAGTAAAGATGAGAACACAGCCTCTTAACCTGGGGAAGATCTGCCAAGTAAAGATGAGAACACAGCCTCTTAACCTGGGGAAGATCTGCCAAGTAAAGATGAGGACATAGCCTATCACCCTGGGGAAGATCTGCCAAGTAAAGATGAGAACATAGCCTATCACCCTGGGGAAGATCTGCCAAGTAAAGATGAGAACATAGCCTATCACCCTGGGGAAGATCTGCCAAGTAAAGATGAGAACATAGCCTAATCACATGGGTTAAATCAGTAAAGTAATGGAGAGAACATAGGGTAATCAATATGGTCAGAACACCTTTAGTAGTCAGGGTTATAATTTCACTATCCTGGAAATGGATGTTATCAACGTGAGCAACAAATCAATTTTGTAGGATTTATCTGCATCTATAACTCGATTGATCGGTCAATGACGTGTCATCGCAAATCCCCACGTTCACCGCTTTGAACTTTTACATCCCCACAACCCACCCACGGTGATGGGACCAAATGTAAATGTGCTCATCCACCGCGTAATGATATGTGTAACTGACATACTAAATTTGGTTGAATTCCTTCCAACAGTGTCAGAGGAGTTGCATCACAATCAATTTCATGACCTTTTGAACCCCCCCCCCACCCGTATGTAAATGTTCTGTCATAAGTCATGTATCCACAGGTTATTTGTTTAAATATCAAAATAATCCATATATGTATTATATTGTATACTATGTCATATATAATTAAAAATTTATAAATGTTATATGTATAAACATAATACTTTAACAAGAAGCCCAAGGGGCCTGTATTGCGCACCTGGAATATCGGCATTCAAACGAGGAACGGTCATCATCTATAAGTAGAGTTAAAAGGTTTTGTTCAAAATGGCTGTCAAGATTTATCTATATGGAAATAAAGAATCTTTAATCTACCAATCCACTAACATGTGGGTGAGGTTTTCTAAGTTTATTGATCAATCCACTAATATATGGGTGGGGTCCCCCTAACATATTGGTGGGGTCTCCCAAGACTTATTAATCTGCTAATATGTGGGTGGGGGTCTCCAAGACTTATTAATCTTCCATGCTGCCCAACTGAACAGTCATAGACAACTGCTAACAATTTCCATGCTGCCCACCCGAACAGTCATAGACAACTGCTAACAATTTCCATACTACCCACCTGAACAGTCACAGATAACAAGAGGCTGTGACCCAAACTCATGTTAGCGTATGGGATCTTGCGAGAACATGTCATTCGCCTCAAATCACAAAAGGGTTTTGTTGTTGGCTTGCCAAAACAAGAAGCGATCTACTGAATTTTGTTTCTCAGGCATTCAAGCATATTTCAGTACACGTTTGTAAAGTTTGGTCTTTTAAGATATTATCAATACTAATGGTCGAACGAGGCGAAATATTTCCTGTTACATAAACTTTATTTGTGTTGAATAAAATTTTGTTAAAGTTCACCAAGCTTAATGCACAATGACATGTACGCTATAATTGAAAATCATGATTATTTTTTCAAATTGATCGCGATTATGAAAACTCAATAATCCTGCAAACCTAGATCAAATGCTATATTGTTGACATGTTTTATTTTGCATTTATACAGAGTTTAAGACTCATCCATTTACAATGTTGGCTTGTTGGGGATCAGAATCATTCGAGGTCATTTAAAGCACTAGATTTGACTAGGTTGTGCATTCGGAAGGGAAGAGGTAAACGTTTATATGTGTCCAGTCCAAATTTTTACATTGTAATGGTCGCCATAAAAAAATGTTCACAAATCCCAAAATAAAATGTTAGCACTGTTATTGATACTAAGCGTATCTTTGTCTACATTTCCATTCTTTATTGTTGTTGACTTTCTCTGGAATCCATGAACTCAATACAATACAGTATAATTCAGAAACAAGAGGCCCAAGGGGCCTGTATCATCCACCTGGAATTATTGGTCACTGGCACAAATGAACAAAACGAGATGACAATGTGAAGGATGTACCAATCTAATTTCTGTGACGGTTTAGCCAAGTTTTATTAAAATTGGTCCAGTGGTTAATAAGTAGTCTTTTATATGATTTTTTCAGAAAATCCAAGATGGCCACCAAAACATGTTAAATTTGTATTGATCCGCGGCGGTCATTTTTTTATGTATTGTTTCATGAGTTTTGAATCGACTGCCCAAGCGGTTTCGGAGAAGACATTTAAAGACATTTCTGAAAATCAGCTGAAATCCAAGATGGCCAACGGCTAAATTGGTAGATCGGCTTCGTTTGAACAAACTTGGTTCTGTCCCCTAAAAATGTTTCCTGCCAAATATAATTGAAATCGGCCCAGTGGTTCTCGAGAAAACATTTTACATTTCTCATTGCTTTAGTATGGGAGCTTTTGGTGGCAAAAAGATCCAAGATGGCCGCCAAACCGTCTATTCGACACTTTCGAAAATGGCAAATTTGAGATCAGAATACCCCCAAAAATGTATATAAAAACAATTTCAGCCTCAAAATCCATCAAATAAAAAAATCCAATATGGCCACATGCTACATTTTGATTGGCCCACGGCAGCCATGTTTATTGGTGGATCAACTTCCATTGAACAAACTTTAATGGCCCTTAGTCTCAAATCATATCTCCCAAATTTCGGCCCGATCCCTTCAGCGGTTCTGAAGAAGTTGTTTTCGCGAAAACTGAGTCATCCAAGACGGACACCGAAACATTTGGTCAATCAAGTTCAAGAGAACAAACTTGGCTTAGCTCTTGCCATGAGTTCTGAATCGATTCCCCAGTGTTTCAGAGAAGATCTTTAGACATTTCTAAAAATTGGCTAAAATCAAAGCTGGCCTCCAACCAAATTGGTCGATCGGCTTCGTTAGAACAGACTTGAATCACTATGCCCTAAGGATGCTTCCTGCCAAATATAATTTAAATCGGCACAGCGGTTCTTGAGAGGAAGTGGTTTAAAGAAAAAGTTGACGGACGCAGGACGCCAGACACGGGACGGGCGACGGAAGGTCGCCATGGCATAAGAGCACTTGCTCATTCTGGCCAGGTGAGCTAACAATCTCCACAGTGCGTGTACATTCCAGCATACATGTGTACGTTAGTGCATATGTGCATGCATGGGTGTGTGTATGCTGTCAGTCTGTGCATGCATGCATGTTTTGTCAGTCGGCGCATGCGTGGCTCAGAGCGGCTCAACTTGCGCATGTGCCAGCTAGACAACTAGGCTACCTGCCTATTAGCAGCATGTTTAATTTTAATTCTGTAATTGAATTGAGTCAGTTAGATAGATTAGTATATATCATAGAGTATTTATTATGGTAAGTATGGTTTTCAAGTGAAATTTGATGATTAAGATATCAAGCTGGTGCTGCTTCAAAACTCTGCATCTTTCATGTCAAGTTATGAGTCGCTGCTTGAGAACTCTGCATCTTTAATGTCAAGTTATAACAGTCGCTGCTTCAAAACTCTGCATCTTCATGTCAAGTTATGAGTTGCTGCTTCAAAACTCTGCATCTTTCATGTCAAGTTATAACAGTCGCTGCTTCAAAACTCTGCATCTTTCATGTCAAGTTATGAGTCGCTGCTTCAAAACTCTGCAACTTTCATGTCAAGCTACGAGTCTCTGCTTCAAAACTCTGCAACTTTCATGTCAAGCTATGAGTCTCTGCTTCAAAACTCTGCATCTTTCATGTCAAGTTATGAGTCGCTGCTTCAAAACTCTGCATCTTTAATGTCAAGTTATGAGTCGCTGCTTCAAAACTCTGCATCTTTCATGTCAAGTTATGAGTTGCTGCTTCAAAACTCTGCATCTTTCATGTCAAGTTATGAGTTGCTGCTTCAAAACTCTGCATCTTTCATGTCAAGTTATGAGTTGCTGCTTCAAAACTCTGCATCTTTCATGTCAAGTTATGAGTCGCTGCTTGAGAACTCTGCAACTTTCATGTCAAGTTATGAGTCGCTGCTTCAAAACTCTGCAACTTTCATGTCAAGCTACGAGTCTCTGCTTCAAAACTCTGCAACTTTCATCTCAAGCTATGAGTCTCTGCTTCAAAACTCTGCAACTTTCATGTCAAGCTATGAGTCACTGCTTCAAAACTCTGCAACTTTCATGTCAAGTTATGAGTCGCTGCTTGAGAACTCTGCAACTTTCATGTCACGCTATGAGTCGCTGCTTCAAAACTCTGCAACTTTCATGTCAATCTGTGAGTCGCTGCTTCAAAACTCTGCATCTTTCATGTCAAGTTATGAGTCGCTGCTTGAGAACTCTGCAACTTTCATGTCAAGTTATGAGTCGCTGCTTCAAAACTCTGCAACTTTCATGTCACGCTATGAGTCTCTGCTTCAAAACTCTGCAACTTTCATGTCACGTTATGAGTCACTGCTTGAGAACTCTGCAACTTTCATGTCAAGCTATGAGTCGCTGCTTCAAAACTCTGCAACTTTCATGTCACGCTGTGAGTCGTTGCTTCAAAACTCGGCAACTTTCATGTCAAGTTATAACAGTCGCTGCCTGAGAACTCTGCATCTTTCATGTCAATTTATAACAGTCGCTGCTTCAAAACTCTGCATGTTTCATGTCACGCTATGAGTCGCTGCTTAAAAACTCTGCATCTTTCATGTCAAGTTATAACAGTCGCTGCTTCAAAACTCTGCATCTTTCATGTCACGCTATGAGTCGCTGCTTCAATACTCTGCATCTTTCATGTCAAGTTATAACAGGCGCTGCTTCAAAACTCTGCATCTTTCATGTCAAGCTATGAGTCAGCTTCTTGCCAACTCTGCATCTTTGATGTCATGTTATAACAGTCACTGCTTGAGCACTCTGCATCTTTCATGTCAAGCTATTATTCGCTGCTTCAAAACTCCACATCTTTCATGTCAAGCTATGAGTCAGCTGCTTGACAACTCTGCATCTTTGATGTCATGTTATAACAGTCACTGCTTGAGCACTCTGCATCTTTGATGTCAAGTTCTGAGTCGCTTTATAGGAACTGAAAAGCACAAATGCCTCACTATCTACAAGACACCCATCACCACGCTCACATGAATAACACTCACTGCGGATTGGCATAAAGTTTCCAAGCTTTCAGCAGAGCTAATGCTACAACATTCAGACCCTCATTATTTGGTAACTGTGAATAAGAAACGACAAATATTCAGACCCTCATCATTATCAACACAAATTTTGAAAAAAATGTCGGGATTGCTTCTGTCCATTCACATGTCTGTCTACGTGTCTGTCACACAATCGCCAAAACCGTTTGGTGGAATTCAAACAAATTCTGACCAGGGGAGGTAATAAACGATATATTTTGATGATCACTATCTGTGCTGGTTAGTGTGCTGTTAAACTTTTAAACCAGTATGCCAGCATGCATTAACACTGCTGACCACAGAATCAGCTCAACAACACTTTCAAAATAGCCAGCATTAACCCCTGGACCATCATTAGATAACCTGTACACTGCTTTCAAAATAGCTATCATTGGTTTGGTTTAACACTAGGCTTGCCAAATGGCTGCCATTATCATTGGTCTAGATCATACAATGTGCTCATGAATGCATATTTCTAAATATAACAAAAACCACTATTCAATGTGTAATAGAACCATAGCTACTTACCGAATTTGTGTATTCAGAGAGATTGCTACTATCCAGAACATATCTGAAAATTGAACATGTATATAAAAATTAGATATTATATAGTATAACAACAGCTCATAGTAGGGCTTCGCGGCATTAGAAAAAAGAATACCGGTATCGCTATCGATTTCCATACTGGTATACCTTTAATATTGGTATTATTGTGATGGGCAAAATAGAGTAAGGCGTGGCGCCAAAATAAAATAAGGCTTGGGTAGCACGATTCCATATTCAACGCATATCAGCACGCCTGAAATAATCGCTGAACTTTACAAATTTCCACAACAAAATCAAGAAATTACACGAATCCCGATATTAAATGCTAAATTATAACTGTTTTCTCTTAAATCATATTCCAAAACACCTTAAATAACCTCCAAAACCGGCCCTACAAATGATTTAAATTTGCCATGAAATTACAACTATTTCCGCGACCTGTGCAAAGATCACCTGCGTGGAGATCACGAAAACGGGCCATCTCATCCCAAATAAACTTGTCCAATGAGACTTTGCGAACAGCTAAACCTGTTCAGATTTTACTTGAAAATATCAATGCTATGATGAGTCAAAAGCGTTGTAAAGTTGTAAGCCTATGTATTATGAATTTTCCCGACTACTTGTATTAATATAGGTGAGAATAATAAATAAACCTTCCACGAAAACCTGTGCTTTATAGGACGAATTTGCAATAGAACGAAACTACTAGGAATCATGGAAATCTCCACGCATGTGTACAACTTAGACATTATAACACTTAATAAATACACAACCATGTGCTAAGAACACATAGGCCTACGCTCGCTCCCATTAAAGTAGGTTGTATCGATCGATATCTAGCAACCCATCAACATAAGAAGGGAACAGAGCTTGCAGGGTTTGAGAGGTTTTTCTCATATCAGCGGGTCCTCTTTACTTGGGCCATTGAGCAGTCACTACAAAGCTGTACAATTCCGGCAAAGCTCTAACTAATCAGGCTGTAGTAATCGAGATAAAATATTACGATGCAAAATATTAATTTGAAACTGATTTTCTAGCAAACAACATGTCAAGTTATAAAATATTAATGCAAGAAAAGATATATTTTAGACATTTTTAACCATCCCCTGTTGTATGAGCTTAATTAAAATAAGCTTTACTCTATTTTTCGCGAGAAGTGCATTCTTATAAATAGCCAATTTTTGCAGCAGAAATTGTTAATTTATCAATTTCTCTAAACTTCAAACAACAATTTGACAGGTCCGGATAAATAAGAAAATGTTAAGTGTGGTCGCTGAATACACATAAAATATTATTTTCCCATATGAAGAGTAGTCGCTTATCTCATTAGACAGAATTGACTATTGAATTTTGTTAATGGAAAGCAGATTATCTGCTTAAGCAGGATGTTATACCGGTTTTATGTCATATCTTGATATTTCGGTATCAACAAAATCATATCCATGACTAATGGTATAGCTATGATACTGGTATTTGATATAATATTGGTATATCGTGAAGCCCTAGCTCACAGTCAAATTAGTTTCAAAATATTCAACTGAAAATTCCTTATATTATAAGGAATGTGAATTCCTTCTATTATAAGGAATGTGAGGTCATCTGTGTGTGCGTGTGTGCGTGTGTGTTAAAGTATGAACAGAAAATGTGTTTTTGGTTTCTCTTCATCACATGGATAATAGCTAGAACAGCATCTTATAGATGCTACTAAAGGCAAACCTTGATTGGCGAGTCTGGCGAGCAGTGATGTTAGAACTGTGAGATCTATGAACTTACTATACAGCATACAAATTACAATACTTCTCATAGGTAACTAATAGCTTCTGAATATTGTTACTGAACTCTCAATAGCCAGGAATATGTAATTCCACAAGAGGCCTGAGGAGCTTGTATGGAAACAAACATTTCTGTACAAAGCCGGGAAATCTACATGTAAACGTCAAAACAAGAAACAGGGGCATTTAGATCAATAAAACATCTGACAGCTGGGCAGATGTGCGGCCCAATGGCGCGCATGTGCAGACTGTCATGTCCTCAGACTTGATATAATTGGCTGACAACTGCAACATAAATAGCCGATTGACCAAGACTCTGTGGGACCGAGAGGCCGGGATCGCATCAGGAGGGTAAGTATCAACTCTCTCATGACAAAGAAATCCGTGATTTTGTTTATTTCACTTCAAGAGTATACTATCCTGATACTCAATGATATAATCAGAATTCGTAAGTGAATTCGGCGGGAGTAAGATGATGGTCAGAACACCAGCTCGTCCCTGGAAGAGAAAGCTCTTTTACATTTGAGGCACAAGGTCATCTGAAGTTGCGTATTAGACTCAACTTGGAAGTATTTTGAACATCAGATAACACAGCCGATGTGGACAGAAATGATCGTTACGCAACATGCGCAAACCAACCCCAACCACACACACCCTCCCTCACCCTCACACCCACCCATCCTTTGGGAAAGGAGGAGCGATGACCATCAGTGCCCTACATGCTCTCTATGTATTAGTGCCAATGTATTTTACGGCATCGGAAGAAAGGCTTCAATTTTGCATACTCTCAATAGAATGAACCACATAAAACATGAACCATCACCATATTAGTACAGATAATGTGACAAAAATAATGAGACACCACAACCAGCAGACTCGGCTTGTTTGTTCACGACATCCTCTCCCTATGGGTGAAGAGAGATATTGCAATGAAGAGCGTGCAGCTCCAAAATATTTAACTGCATCATATGCGAATAATGGCCGTATATACACTATTTACAAAATCATTGTTTCAGAATCGATAAGGCGAGAGGGTTGGTCATGTCAAGGAGGTAATGGTCGGTAAAACTAAATTCGCAATGCCACTGGGCCACTGACACAATGTCATCCACCAGCATTCCATTGAAGAGAGGTGTGGAAGCCACTACGCCACAGACTCTGTGAGCCTTGGCCATATCAAATTGCGTATTTGTGGCAGAATTGTAAGCATTTCACAATCCATGTCGATATGGTATCTTTGGAAGCCCAGCCATTGGGTTCAATATACGATAACCATAGAGAACTGTTGACCGTCCACCATTCTTTAGATTAATGCACAGACTGAACACCAACCCTTTGAATTTGGATCAAATCTTGCTAAGGCAGGCAAAATTATGGGCTGACCATGAAATTTCAAGGCCTGGTTCTTAATAGCCATAAAATTAATCCTAGGTAGAAGCCTAAGGCTTTCCCCTATTCCCACAAAATGGTCTGGCTCGGATCACAGAGCGTAAATTTCATTTCTCCGTCTAGCTGAGACTGCAGCAGTAAGAAATAGTTTTAAGCTTTAACAATTTCATTAAAATCAAGCTTAGTGGTTCAAATTGGCTACTGCCTGAATAGGTGCATCCATTGAATTAATACATCATTTTGAGAATCATTCTGCAAATCTTTGATTTTATAGTTATATACTCTGGAGAGTGACCCCCTTCTGGCACTGGCCATGCTCATGGCTGCATCCTCAAAAAAGTCCTCCTTATGTGAGGATTCCTTGGCAACATCCATGAAGTCAATTGGAACATTGACGGACTGTTGTATAGGGTCTTGCCCTGGAAGATTATATTGTTCATCAGACGCAGAGGAACCAGATTGCAGACCAGAAGGTCCAGCAGATCCGTGTTCCACGATCGACTTAGCCAATTCTGGGTAATCAGAAGCAATTGGCACTCTTGCTGCCTCATTTTCTGAAGGATTTTTGGAATCAGGATTGCTGGTAGAAATGCATATGCATACATTCCCTCCCATCTGTTTCGATAGCACTCGGATCTGGGATTGGAGAGATGTGTCGTCATCTTCGCATTCTTCTTCATTGCGAATAAATCTATGTTGGGGTTGCCACAGTGGTTGAACAGACGGTCCACCACACATTGATTTAGTATCCATTCTCTATGAAAAGTACTCCTTCTTTGGCTCAATGAGTCTACAAGGAGATTCAGTCTTCCCGGAATATGAGCTGCTTTCAGGGTGATCCCATGATCTAGACACCGACAAAACAGTTTCCATATCATCATACAGAGACTGGGTGATTTCGTTCTGCCCTGGCGATTTAACTAAGTCACTACTGTTGAGTTGTCTGAATGAAGCAGAACTACCTTGCCCTGAACTTTCTCTAGGAAATGTTCCAAGGCTAAGACTACTGCTCGCATGTCTAGCAGATTGATGTTTTCCTGTGACTGTTCCGGATTCCATAGCCCTGATATCTTGGCTTTTTCCAGTCAAGCTCCGCACCCCTCCATTGATGCATTTGCGTACATCGTTATTTGAGGGTGGGGAGGGGACAGCATCACACCACACACCCCTAGGAGATTCTCTTTTATCCACCGTTAGAGGTGGTGAATAAGAGGTTCCAACACTGACACATAAGGTAACCGGGGTTTGTAGGTTGTTTGGCTCTGAGGGTGAGCCTGTGACTGTATGTTCTGTCTGATGGAGTGACAGATGGACTGATGATTGTCTATTAGACTATTTACTGGATAGACCGATGATTTTCTTCTTTATTCTGAAGGTTGGCTATAATTATTCCAGAGAGCGACAACAACGCAGTCTTAACTTGTACTTTGTTTTTCAAATTCAAATTCAATAACTTTACATAGCAACTTTATATATTCAAAATTCTACATAACTCTCTGCATAACAAACCTACTCACTGACATGCTCTCCTGGCTCTCAACTTCTTCCTTTTTTTATAATAATTTCACACATATATAGCATACTAGTTTCCAGGCAAACAAACTTTCACCATTCAAACATGTCTGTTCAATAATTCGTAAAAACATGAATTTTCAGCAACATATTCAATTAAATACAATCCTTAATAATATCAGGCGTAAACCTCATGTAGCTACTTAACCATTGTAACGCTGAATTTACTGAATTAAATTATTATTGCAGGAAGACTGGTCTGCCAGCAATATGGATTCCATTTTAGAATTATAAATTGTTAATATCTGGGTTCAGCAGTATAATGGTTAAATCTCTATATTTAAAAATCTATATCCATAGTATGAGGATTAACCCTTTCATTTCAATGCTATAATAATTGTATTTACTTTTTATAACGTTCATACAAAGCAACTATTGAATATTTTTCAAATAATTTAACAGAAAATGTTTGCTGCCTCTGGCAGCAACAACCTTCAATCAAATCATTTCCCAAATGTTCAGCAGAATAAGTATGACATCATAAATTGCAATACATATATGTATGTCGTAAGGCTCAAAGGGTTAATACTCTCCTGTGCTGGTTGTATGTTTCTTCAAACACAATGGGTCAATTAATGACTTAGTAGCTGGCTCTCTGTAGTAAGCCCAGCAGATTATTTAACAATTAAACAGTACAATAATAACTGGTAATAAGTCCTTGTGCATATGCTATTGTTTCTTGATGAGCTGCTTAGTGCCACTGACTTCAAACCAGTGTAGACTTTACACAATGTTTTGTTTTTGATAAAATTATTATTACATTAAATATAAACAATATTATAACAGTCAAATATTTCTTGGGCACGATACACATTTGAGTACAGAGATCCCGTACTCTGGGTCCACTGTGTCATGTGAAATAACTGGATAGGCCGCCTGTGTAGGGTGGCCTGTTGAATTACTGGTTCCGCGTGTGGATAAACCTGTTTAGAGGATTGAGGTTGAGAATGGGTCTCCACCCTCCAGTGCTCTTTGTCACTAGGAAAATGGTTGAATGGAAGCCTGGACAATCTACCTGGGCTGGCTGAATTGTTTGATTTAGTATGATGGATTTTATTTCTTCCTCTATTCACAACCGTTGATCTGGATCTCATGAATTTTGAGTCCAGATCGGTACCAGAGACAGAAGCCATTGAGGATTTTATATCCAGTTGGGATGGTATCCGACTGAAAGCCATCGCAAGACTAAGCTGTCCTTCATTACCCGCTCGCACTCATGCGTATGGAAGGCCAGCCAGCCTCCCACGAGTCCATCTAGGGAGAGAGGTGGACCAGAGAAGTGCAAGAGTGGCACTGTCTCTGGTGTTTGTCCTCACAGCACTGTTGTGGTCCTTGTGAGGGTAGCACCATCAGGTACGACCCCCACGACCAGATCCTGGCACAATTCTGCCCGTGCCACGCGTACCTCGATGCATGGGCTGCCTGGCAGGCTGAACTGGAGGCTGCTCCAACTCCATCCACCTGCAGGCCTGTGCTCGTGTGGCCATGGCTTATGCTGCACTGGTGGCTGGCCACCACCGCTGGCCTGCTGTGGACGGAAGGCATGGAGAGCTCCACGTACAAGTTCCCTGTGGAGCACTTCAAACTGCTCACACAGCGACCTCTGGTTATTAACCGACCTTTGGTTATTAACCACAGTTACCATTTCTTGGAGGTGCCAGCATTCCTTGCCTCCGAAGAGACCAAGACCTGTTATAGGCATCCGAAAAAGCCTATTATACAGGACCTGGGATGGGCACAAGTTGTCTAGGATAAACATGCGCCTCCCCCGGAAATGCTGGGTAACAAACAGCTCATGTCACATAATCTATAGGCCACTTTTCACATATGGTGCATTTAAATAATGGTATGCAAGAACTACATCTTGTGCGTTCATGGTTAGCAAAACAAACTTTAATGAACCTTTGGCAGTTATGACAGTCCGACAGAAATCTATGAAATGACACACGATGAGGACAATTAGCTTTCAGTCGTTAGAGAAAATAAAAAGCAAATTAAAAGGTGCAACTTTGATTTAAAACTTTGAAACTCTTGAAAGGAGAGTTGCAAAATAAAAAATCAGCCACTAATAAATGTGTTAACGTAAATAAAAATGGGCTGATTATGAGGTCATATCTCTTTGCAATGGGGAGATAATCAGTTAACGAATAACAATCCAAAATATTTTCTTATTGGAAATATATTCAAATTGTACCCAACACCATTGCGCAGTCTGAATGATTTAATAGACCAATACATGACCATTTGAGAAAGCAGAAAGGTGGCTAGGCAGTTAAAACTTAGTGAAATTTTCAAACAAGAGGCCCAAGGGGCCTGTGTCGCTCGCTCACCTGGAGCACCATCAATTTTTGTCAAAATTGTTGGTGGGTGGATTAGCAGTCTTTTAAATGAGTTGGTGACATTTCTGCAAGTGCAATATGGCCGCCAAACAGACCACATTTTGATTGGCCCATGGTGCCTATGTTTTTTTGATGGATTAACTTCCCTTGCACAAATTTTAATGGCCCAAATTTTGGTGTGATCCCTTCAGTGATCCCTTTAGCGGTTCTGAAGGAGTCATTTTCGTGAAAACTAGGTCATCCAAGATGGTCGTCGAACCATTTGGTACATCAAGTCCTCTTGAACAAACTTGGCTTACCTCGTGGCCTAGATGAAGATTCTGCAAGTGGTTTCGGGGAAGATTTATAAAGACATTGCCTGAAATTGGCCGAAACCCAAAATGGCCGCTGGGCAAATTGGCTGATCGGGTTCATTTGAACAAACTTGGATCCTTATGCCCTAAGGATGCTTCCTGCCAAATATAATTGAAATCGGCCTGGTAGTTCTCGAGTAGACTATTCGAATTTCCCATTGCTTAAGTATGGGAGCTTTTGGCGAGAAAATTATGCAAGATAGCTGCCAAACCATTTATCCGACAGTTTTGAGAATTGCAAATTTGAGCTCAGAATACCCAAAAAACATATATAGAACCAATTTTGGCCTCAAAATCCATCAAATAAAAAAATCCAATATGTCCGCCAAACACGCTACATTTTGATTGGCCCACGGTGGACATTTACTTTGACAGAGCAACTTCCCTTGAACAAACTTTAATGGCCCTTAGTTCCTAATCATATCTCCCAAATTTTGTCTTGATCCATTCAGCGCTTCTGGAGAAGTCGTTTTCGGGAAAACTAGGTCATCCAAGATGGCTGCTGAACCATTCGGTCAATCAAGTTGTCTTGAACAAACTTGGCGTACCTCTTTGCCTAGATGAGGCTTCTTAAGTTTTGAATCGATTCCCCAAGCCATTTCGGAAAACACGATTTTTAAAGACATTTCTAAAAATCAGCCAAAATCAAAGATGGCCACCGGCCAAACTGGCCAATCGGCTTCGCTTGAACAAAATTAAATTTCTATGCCATAAGGATGCTTCCTGCCAAATATAATTCAAATCGGCCCAGTAGTTCTCGAGAAGACATTTTAAATTTCCTATTGCTTTAGTATGGGAGCTTTTGGCAGGAAAATGATCCAAGATAGCTGCCAAACCGTTTATCCGACAGTTTCGAAAATTGCAAATTTGAGATCAGAATACCCAAAAACCTACATAAAACGAATTTCGGCCTCAAAATCCATCAAATAAAAAAAATCCAACATGGCTGCCAAACACACTATATTTTGATTGGTCCACCACGGCCATGTTTTTCGACGAATCAACTTCTCTTGAACAAATCTTAATAGCCCGTAGTTGCTAATTATATATCACAAATTTCGGCCTGATTGCTTCAACGGTTCTGGGGAAGTCGTTTTTGTGAAAATTAGGTCATCCAAGATGGCCGCTGAACCATTCCGTCAATCAAGTTTCCTTGAACAAACTTGATTCAGCGCATACCCTAGATCATATTTCGTGAGTTTTGAATCGATCCCTCAAATGGTTTGGGAGAAGAAGACATTTCTAAAAATCGCCCAAAATCTAAGATGGTCGCCGGCCAAATTAGCCAACCGGGTTCGTTTGAACAAACTTCAATCGCTATGCCTTAAGGATGCTTCATGCCAAATATAATTGAAATCGGCCCAGCAATTCTCGAGAAGATATTTTTAATTTCTCATTGCTTTAGCATGGGAGCTTTTGGCCACCAAACCGTCTATCCGACAATTTCAAAAACTGCAAATTTGACATCAGAATACCCAAAAACCTATATAAACCCAATTTCGGCCTCAAAATCCATCAAATAAAAAAATCCAATATGGCCGCCAAACATGCTATATTTTGATTGGCCCATGGCGGCCATGTTTTTTTACGGATCAACTTCTCTTGAACAAACTTTACTGGCCCTTAGTCCCTAATCATATCTGCCAAATTTTGGCCTGATCCCTTCAGCGGTTCTGGAGAAGTTATTTGCGCTAAAACTAAGTCAACTAAGTCATGGGCGCAAAATTATTTGACCAATTAAGTTCCCTTGAACAAATTTGGTCGAGCTCTTGCCCTAGATCATATTTCATCAGGTTTCCTTCAATCCCTCAAGCAGTTTCGGAGAAGATTTTTAAAGACGTTTCTAAAAATCAGCCAAAATCCAAGATAGCTACCGGCCTAATTGGCCGATTGGCTTCATTTGAACAAACTTGGATCCCTATGCCCTAAGGATGCGTCCTGCCAAATATAATTGAAATTGGCCCAGCGTTTCTTGAGAAGTCGTTTAAAGGAAAAGTTGACGGACGGACGATGGACACACAATGGACGGTCGCCACAACATAAGCTCACTTGACCTTTCAGGCCAGGTGAGCTAATAATATTTCTCAAATTTGGGCCCGATCAATTCAGTGCTTCTTGAGAAGTTGTTTTCGTGAAAAGTAGGTCATCCAAGATGGCCACCGGACCATATGGAGTATCAAGTTCCCTTGAACAAACTTGGTTCAGCTACATGCCTAGATGATATTCCATGAATTTTGAATCGATCCCCTGATTTTCAAAGACATTTCTCAATATCGGCCGATTTGGCAGACGGCCATCTTGGATTTTGGCCGACCGGCCCCTTTTGCACAAACATGAATCCCTATACGCTAAGGATGCTTCCTGCCAAATATAATTTAAATCGGCCCCGTGGTTCTTGAGAAGCTGTTTAAAGGAAAAGTTGACGGACGCTAGACGACGGACAGTCGCCATTGCATATGTAACACTAGAATGCTCTTTATCAACAAGATGGCCAGCAAACCATTCATCCAACAGTTTCGAAAATTACAAATTTGAGATCAGAATACCCAAAAACACATAAAAATAATTTCGGCCTCAATATCCATCAAATAAAAAAATACAATATGGCCACCAAACATGCTATATTTTGATTGGCCCACGGCGGCCATGTTTTTTGATAGATCAACTTCTCTTGAACAAACTTTAATGGCCTTTAGGCCCTAATCATATCTGCCAAATTTCGGCCCGATCCCTTCAGCGCTTCTGGAGAATAAGTCATTTTCACTACAACTAAGTCAACCAAGATGGCCGCCGAACCATTTGACCAATCAAGTTCCCTTGCCATAAATCATATTTCATGAGGTTTGCATCAATCCCCCAAGCCGTTTCGGAGAAGATTTTTAAAGATGTTTCCTAAAATCGGCCTAAATCCAAGATGGCCGCCGGACAAATTGGCCGATCGGGTTCATTTGAACAAATTTAGATCTCTATGCCCTATGAATGCTTCCTCCAAAATATAATTGAAATTGGTCCAGTGGTTCTTGAGAAGTCATTTAAAGAATTCGCCATTGCTTTACTATGGTCCCATTGCTTTACATTTCGAGACTGTTGGATAAAGGGTTTGGCTGCCATCTTGGTTTGTTTTCCTGGCACAGGCTCCCATAGTAAAGCAATGGGCCCATAGTAAAGCAATGGGGAATTCTTTAAACGACTTCTCAATAACCACTGGGCCGATTTCAATTATATTTGGCAGAATGCAGCCTTAGGGCATAGAGGTATAAGTTTGTTCAAACGAAGCTGATCGGCCAAAATCAAATATGGCCACCGGCTAAATCGGCCAATTTTTTAGAAATGTCTGTAAAAACCTCCGAAACGGCTTGGGAGTTGATTCAAAACTCATGAAACATCATCTAATGCAGGACGAGAACCAATTTGTTCAAGAGAACCTGATTGGTCCATTGGCTTGGTGGCCATCTTGGATGACATAGTTTTCGTGAAAACAACTTCGTATCCAGAATCATTGAACGGATTGGGCCAAAATTTGGGAGATATGATAAGGGACTAAGGGCCATTAAGTTTTGTTCAAAAGTAGTTGATACATAAATCAAAATTTAGCGCTTGTTGGTCATATTGGCTTTTTTTGTATTTGATGTATTTTGATGGTGAAAAGCCTATATAAAGAAATTTTCGCCATCAAAATACATCAAATACAAAAAAGCCAATATGACCAAGAAACGCTAAATTTTGATTGGTTGATGGCGGCCATATTTTTTAGCGAACAAACTTCCCTTGAACAGACTTGAAAGGCCTTTGGTCCCTATGCAAATTTACAAAATTTCAGCTCTATCCCTTCAGCGGTTCGGTAGAAGTCATTTTCGCAAAAACTAGGTCATCCAAGATGGTTGGCAAGCAAATTGGCCAATCAGGTTGCCTTGAACAAACTTGGATCTACCGTTGCCACAGATGATGTGTTATGAGGTTTGAATCAATTCCTCTAGCGGTTTTGGAGATTTTTAAAGTGTTTCCAAAAACAGACATTTTTGCCGGCGGCCATCTTGGATTTTGACCAATCCGCTTCCTTTGAACAAATTTAGATCTCTATGCCCTATGAATGCTTCCTCCAAAAATATAATTGAAATTGGCCCAGTGGTTCTTGAGAAGAAGTCGTTTAAAGAATTCCCCATTGCTTTACTATGGGCCCATTGCTTTACTATGGGAGCCGATGGTGGGAAAACAAACCAAGATGGCAGCCAAACCGTTTATCCGACAGTCTCGAAAGTGGCATATTTGAACTGGCCACACTGATAAGCATTTATAAAGCAATTTTCGCCATCAAAATACATCAAATATAAAAAAAACAATATGACCAACTAACGCTAAATTTTGATTGGTTGATGGTGGCCATGTTTTGAATGGACCTAGGTCCCCACGCATATTTACCAAATTTCAGGTCTATCCCTTCAGCGGTTCGGGAGTTGTTTTCGCGAAAACTAGGTCATCCAAGATGGCCGCCAGGCAAATCGTCCAATCAGGTTGCCTTGAACAAACTTGGGTCTACCCTTGCACTAGATGATGTGTTATGAGTTTTGAATCAATTCCTCCAGCAGTTTTGGAGATTTTTTAAAGTGTTTCTAAAAATCAGCTATTTTGGCTGGCGGTCATTTTGGATTTTGGACGATCGGCTTCGCTTGAACAAACTTTAATCTCTATGCCCTAGGGATGCTTCCTGCCAAATATAATTGAAATCGGCCTAGTGGTTCTTGAGAAAGTTGTTTAAAGAAAAAGTTGACGGACGCCAGACGGTCACCACGGCATAGGCTCACTTAGCCTTTCAGGCCAGGTGAGCTAATAAATTGGGAGCCCTTCTGCAAATCTCTCTTATACCTAAACCTTTCCAGTATCAGTCTACCAACGCACCAATGCTGAAGCGAGAGTGATATCCACCAGTCAAGCTCTGCCAGACTACATGAATTCACATTGGAGACTACGGCGCAAAGTGCAAAGATTATTCGTTAATTACCATTGCAGCTCTGAGTACATTTAAACTAATATAAATGGGACAGAGACCAGCAGCAAGACACCACCACAAGAAGAGTACCTGTGAACATAAAGCACAACATGTGGCCAGCTTATATAGGCATCATACAAGTGTAAAATCATTACAATCACGCCTTACTATGTCCTTATCGAGTCACCGAAACAAGTGACACCACAAAATTATCGCTAAATTTTAATTAAGTACACCTGATGATTGGGTCCAGGAAGATCCTCAGGCATCTTACGATGATCAGACATAACACCACAAAATTATCGTTAAATTTTAATTAAGTACACCTGATGATTGGGTCCAGGAAGATCCTCAGGCATCTTACGATGATCAGACATGGTGATAAATGAAATTATAGCTCAAATTAGTTAGTGAAATGAGATTTTAAATGATGAATAATTTGGAAAGCCTAGCAAAAGATTAGAGAAATCTGAATGAGTGTTGCAATGGCGGCCAATATCAAGGAAAGAGGACGCGACAGTCTGTGCATGTGCGCTGTTGAGCCATTCATCCACTGAGCAGTCAGATGTATTACCTAGGGGTGTGCTCGTTGCTCGCGATTTCCAATTTTATCGATTTTTAAACCTATGATATGATATCGATTCTTGGTTTGGCAATCACGAAAAATTCAAAAGTACCTTATTTCGTTGACTAGCAAATTTCAAATGCACCAACAGTATTTATTGCATCCTCGCTGGTTTAACTGATATTAAATGAATTTACTGGTTCCTAAATATGCTCAAAGTCAGGCTTATTTATCTAAAGCACTTCAGTTTTATTCCTACAAAGCTCAGTATGTTAGCCAATTAGCCATATATCAAAAAGATTGCTAGCATCCATTGTTGCAAGATATTTATTTTTACACAATGTTCTAGATGATCTCCTCTAGTTCGTCTCCTCTTATATTTTGATTGGCTAGTATGATGCATTTGAATACACAGTACACTAAACTCTTCTATTGGGAATGCAAATTATTGAAAAAAGAAGACACTGGCGCAACTGAGCATCTTCCGTGCGCATGTAGAGTGAGTTTAGACAGTCACTCGTAGTTACTCGGGTATGTACTCGAGGCTACCCTCCGTTTATGTAGCTACCCAGGTACAATGCTACTAGTTTCTATTGCTTACTATTGCTATTGGCAAATTTCTATTGCTTACTATATTGTGATATCATGAGCAATGGAACAATTATATCGTGAGCAGCTCAACTCGTTTGAGCACAATCCTAGTATTGCCTGCCCAGTCGGGGCAGTTTCTTTTAAAGTCTGGGTTATATTGAGTCAAAGCCGATATTTATGTAATATCAATAAGTATCAGGATGTTAAGTTTACTCTTGAAGTGAAATAATATTAATATATTTTCTGAATTATTGACTATTTAACAGTCTCGCAAATCTTTCAGATATTTTCATTCGGTTGACTTTGCACTTTATCTTTGCAAACATTCAAAGCAGACAAATGTGCTGAATAACATGATTTCTCTTTTTATTTTTCTAACTAGGATACTGGACCACATCTGAATAATGCGATCTCTTATTTATTCTTTCTAACTAGGATATCAGACAGTGCTCAGATCTCTAAGTTGAGCCATCTTTCATCCTCGATTAGGCCCCAATAAAAACTGTAAACTCCAACGTCATGTAGGCCGTAACAAAAACTGTAAACTCCAACCTTGTGTAGACCTCAACAAAAACTGTAACCTCCAACCTCCTCTAGGCCTCAACAAAAACTGTAAACTCCAACCTTGTCTAGGCCTCAACAAAAACTGTAAACTCCAACGTTATGTAGGCCTCAACAAAAACTGTAAACTCCAACTTCGTGTAGCCCTCAACAAAAACTGTAACTGCCAACCTCGTATAGGACATACTCTACCAAATTTTAAAGTGAGTTTTCTGAAAATTAGCATATTCAAGATGGTCACAATATAGATCGACCAATCAGATTTGCTTGAACAAACTTGGTTCAGTTAGTCACCTAGATGATGTATCTTTAGTTTTATGTCCACCCGCCAAGCAATTTTGGAGACGGTTAAAAAATATCACAGAATTCAATATGGCCACTCAATTGAACAAAATGTTTAACTAATCAGATTCAAGTGTCAAAATTGCATTTGGCAGGCCACAAAACCAATATATTGTCATTTTCACTATCAAAATTGTAGTTAGTAGGCCCCCAAAACCTACATATTGCCCTTTCCCCTGTCAAAATTGTATTTTGACTAAAACTTAATTTTAATAATGATCCAAGGCAGGCATGTTTTACTTCACTTCTCTACATTCATTGACCAAACTTGAACATTGGCCGGGTCATTTTCAAGCTATGCCATCCAATGTGGTCAGCAGGCAAATGACTAAAACAGCCTAGCATCAGCTAATAGCTTCCTGACCATCATGTTAATCACATTCCGAGATCTTTATATGTGTTTTAAAAAATAACAGAAAATCTAAAATGGCCACCAGTGACCAATCAGGTTCACTTGATTTCTATGACCCATGGATGCATCTGGTAAATTTGATTATAATCAGCCTAAACATTCTTTAGAAATCATTTCACGAGAAATTTGGTGGAAAAGTGAATAAATTCTACTCGGCAAACCCAAAAGCCCCTATATCGGAATTTTGACTGGTTAATGGCAGACATTTGCATCAACCTTCATATGGCGCCAAGACATAATTACATTACCTAGATTCTGGTCTGATCACCTTTGAGGCTCTACTGAAGTTGTTTTTTGCTTAAAAAAGATGCTCCTCAGACAAATCGACTTACTAAACAGACAGATTGATGAGTAGTACCTACGCAAGTACCTGTGCAGGCTGGTAACTTGAGCTGCTTCAGGGAGTAATCTCTGATTCTCGGCCGAGTTAGAATGATGATCAAAGGCACAATTTTCCTGAGAAATCTTCATCATTTAAAGGCTTACTAACTATCGTGATGAGTATCTTAAAACTAAGGCAGCTAATGTAGTTTCAAAATGATCTAAAGCTTATTTGCACGGTTGCTGTTACACAATACTCCCAAATTAGACTGTCCTTATATGGTGTCAAATATCCCTTCAATAATGGAGGGATCTGGTCAGTCACTCAAGTATATGATGTCATTCTCAATTACGTCAAATGTAGGCTGATGTCACAATACATAGTGATATATCTAGCCCCGTCATGAACATTGAAAAGTCGGTCGCTTGTTAAAATTGTAAGTCTTTTGATGGATTAACCTTTTAATAAACATTCTGTTGAATAATTTGAAACTCATTTGACTGGGTGGCATCAACAGACGCCTTCCCTCCCCCACCCCTTGAATTAGTTAGAAAATATTCAACATCTTACCTGTACAGTTACCTGGAAATTGGGATTCTGGGAACCCAGGATTCAAAGTATATGAATTGTTTCCAACAAGCGCACAATGTGTATGGAGCTGAGTTAGGAATGGACGGGGCAGAGCTCTAGAAATCCATGCCTTTATTAGTATATATGTGTTCCTATCATGCTGATGAGTAGTACCTATGCAGGCCTGTAACTTTAGCTGCTAGCGCCGAGAAAGCACTGGAAATTGTGTTAAACTCGACTTGTTTGAGTTCCGCTTTTGACGTATCAGAGTTCACATGAAGGATATAATCACTGCGATTCACTTGCAAACAGAGTGACTGAAAAAGACAACAAAGTATAAATTTTTAAGCTACAGAATAATTGAAACAAACACATGGACCATTAGCATTTGAACCACTTGCATTTAAATAGATATGATGGATAATTTCGGAAAATCCAAAATGGGCCCCCCCAAAAATTTACCAATCAAAATTCTCAATACAAGTTGTAGAGTCTACTATGATAGTCACTCTAGCCAAATTTGCTTGAAATTTGTCAAGCAACTAAGCCTAAGAAGCCGCGTTTTGACAATTTCTGGTAAATTGTTCATAAAATCTAAGATTTTCACCCAAAAAACTGATCAATCAAAATTCTGAATAGATTTTCTCAAGCCTACCACCATAGAATCCATCTAGTGAAATTTGGTTGAAATATGTCAAGCAGCTAAGGAGAAGTAGAAATTTGACAATTTCCGGTACATTTTTCATAAAATCTAAGATTTTCACCCAAAAAACTGATCAATCACTATTCTGAATAAATTTTCTATAGCCTATCACCACAGGATCTGCTCAGCCAAATTTGGTTGTAATCGCTCAGAATGGTAAGGGGAAGAGGCAATTTGACAATTCTTGGTAAATTATTTTTATAAAATCTAAGATTTTCACCCAAAAAAAATTGATGAATCAAAATTCCAAATGGAAATTCTCAAGCCTACGACCCTTGGGTCCTTTCAGCCAAATTTAGTTTAAATCCCTCAGAGTGGCAAGGACAAAAAATATTTTTACAATTTCCTGTACATTTTTCACAAAATCTAAGATCTTCACCCAAAAGATTGATGAATCAAAATTCTGAAGGACAGATCTTAAGCCTATGACCATAGGGTCCTTTCAGCCAAATTTGGTTGAAATCGTTCAGAATGGTAAGGAGAAGCAATTTGACAATTTCCGGTACATTTTTCATAAAATCTAAGATTTTCACCCAAAAAATCTGATGAATCAAAATTCTGCATGGAAAGTTCCGGAGCCTACGGCGATAGGGTCCTTCTAACCAAATTTGGTTGAAATCGGCCAAGTGGTTAATGAGGAGTAATGTGATGGACAACGGATAGACGGAGGAGAGACGGTCGCCACAGCATAACTAGGGCCAGGTGAGCTATAAAATGAAGGATTTTACTTATAGAATGTCAATTTACAAGTCAAGAGGATGCTATTTTCGAAAGTTTACCACTTTAATTACTGGCTCGGATATCAAGCCAGCCAAATTTTGAAAGTCGTCCCACATGTTGAGCCTTTTTGTTTTGCTGCACACATCATATATATAGAGCAGGGCTCCTGAAATGCTCATATTTTCTGAAATAATCGAAATATTGAAACATGCTCAATGACTGAAGGTGGATGAGTCCCGCTGGACATCTTGACATATTTTTGTGATCGCACGGAAAAAAAAAAATCAACATTTACCAGCAGACATATTATTGAAATTACTGTACTTTCTTATATGAACCGACTCCTTTCAATGAACAAGAGGTCCAAGAGCTTGTGACGGCCACCTGGACCATTAGCATTTGAAGCATTTGCATTTAAATATACATGATTCGCTACATTAAACAAGATGGAAAAAAAAATTCACAGGAAAAAATCTACCAATCAAAATTTTGAATGGAAATTCTGGCGCCTATGATCATAGGATCATTTTTGCCAAGTTTGGTTGAAATTGCTCAAAGTAGTAAGAAGAAGCAATTTGACTATTTCCAGTAAATTAGTAATAAAATGTAAGATTTTTACCCACAAATATTTGATGAATCAAAATTCTACAAGTTCTAGGGCCTATGATCATAGGATGCTTTTGGCGATATTTGCTTGAAATCAGTTAAGTTGACAAAAGCAGAAGAAGCAATTTGACAATTTCCAGCGCCTACCACCATAGAACCCATCTAACCAAATTTGGTTGAAATATGTCAAGCAGTTATGGAGGAGTAGCATTTTGACCATTTCCGCTAAACTGTTCATAAAATCTAAGATTTTCACCCAAAAAAATTGACGAATCAAAATTTCGAAGAGAAGTTCTAGAGCCCATCAACACAGGATCCTTTCATATTTGGTTGAAATCGCTAAGATAAAATCTAAGATTTTCACCCAAAAAATTGATGTCTTAAAATTCCAAATGGAAGTTCTAGAGCCTATGACCATAGGATCTTTACAGACAAATTTGGTTAAATCATTTAGAAGGGTAAGGAGAATGAAGCAATTTGACAATTTCCGGTAGATTTTTCATAAAATCTAAGATTTTCACCCAATAAATTAATGAATCAAAATTCCGAATGGAAGTTCTGGAGCCTACCACCACAGGGCCCTTTCCGTCAAATTTGGTTGAAATCACTCAGAATGGTAAGGAGAAAAAGCAATTTGACAATTTCCGGTACATTTTTCATAAAATTTAAGATTTTCACGCAAACAATTGATGAATCAAAATTCTGAATGGAGGTTCTGGAGCCTATGATCATATGGCCTTTGGGTCAGGCGAGCTAACAATGTTATCAAACGGATAACCATTATGTGAATCAGATCGAATGCATAATACTCGATCATCATCACGTAATAAACATATATGGAGTAATTTCTGAGCTCCCGAGTCCAGTATATTAGGTTCATAAATCATAAGTGACTTTATCGAGTACTCGCTCTAAATATTGATACTTTTTAATTTTGTGAGTGTAGGCCGCGACTCTCGTAGCTACTTGAGTATGTACTCAATCAAGGCTACCTTTCTATTTATGTAGATTGCAAGTTATCGTGTAACTCATTCATCTCATATATAGAAGAACCGCGAAACACGTGATAAATATCCGTAACCTTAAATGTCCTATCATTGCCAGCACCAAAGCGCTTATGTATCAGAATTTTTTTATTCATAAAGCCACAAACATAACATGAGAATCGTACCAGGTATGAATATTTAAGTTTTCGCGTCATTCGAGTAACACAAGAGTGACAACTTAAACTTGTCCTTAGCGGAAAAACATGACACCTTTTTATGTCAAATTCTGGATTAATTTTGATGCAATAAATGTTGTTTATTAAAGTGTATGCAATTTGTAGGTGGTCCCATTTAATAATTGCACTGCCGCGATGATAGATAGGAGAGTAATAACGACATACTAGTCATGCAGCCTAAGATTGACTGGGTGCCAGGCAAGTGGGGAGCGTTTTTAGCCGGATTGGTTTATACCTATTGGTTCCATTGTGTGGAGCTGATGGATCCAGTGACTTTCTTTTTGTTTTCTCCAAATTGTGGAGTTGCTGTCCTCCAGGTCTGACTTGAAGACTTGGATTATTCTGAAACACATGTCATTTCTGGAGTGTCCCTTTCTATTGAAATGTCTGGATACTGGTGTGTCATATCTCTCGCTTCTGTGCAGGTTGGTGATAGAGCGTAGATGTCCTTGGATACATATTATGAACAGACGTAGTGTTTCTCCTATGCACTGTTTCTTGCATTTGCTGCATGTGAGTAGGTAAACGAGGTTCCTGGTTTGGCAGTTACCGATGATTTTGGCGGTGTTGGTGAGGTTGGTGTGGGTACTGGTGAAAAACCTGATTTTATCCATATTATTGGAAACCGTACAATTCCTGGTGGGAAAGGCTTTGAAGGGGTTTCTCTGTTCATCCCTTGGTTGCGTCGCTTTGCTCTGACTATGGTGTCCTTGATGGTCTTGGTTTTTCTGAAGCCAAATAGTGGTTTCTCAGGAAAAGCTGATAGATAGGAGGTATACACCAGGCATAAGCATAAGACACCAAGAATTTGTACCATGAAATTGTGTTCAATTTTCATGTTAGTTTCTATAGCCATTGTCGAGAATCTATTTTCAACTTTTCTTGAAATTAAATGAAATCACAGATTTCTTTTTTCACGAGAGAGTTGATACTTACCTCCTTAACACCCTTTGATATTTCCCAAATAGCGACTATCACTCAATAAAACCTCAGATTAAAAAAGTTAGGTGCCCCTACTGGACAGTGAGTCAGTTGACAGTCCGGCAGATGCCAGCCCCAACCTCGCGCATGCGCAGACTGACACTTCCTCTGACTAATTTATTGGCCGACACAATGCAACTTAGAAGCGGGAAGACTGAGCCTCTGTGGGGTGGAGGCCGGGTCCGTGTTAGGGAGGTAAGTATCAACCCTCTTGTGGAAAAAAAAATCTGTGATTTTGTTTATTTCACTTCAAGAGTATACTTACCACCTTAACACTTTGATATTGCTGGAATTTGTCAGTGAATTTGGTGGGAGGGAGGTGAGGTCAACAGACCAGCTCTTCCCTATGCGCTTTTGCATTTGAAGCACCAACCTCTGAAAATTGTGTGAAAACACAACCAGAAAATGATTTGAACATCGGATAACACAACCGATGACAATAACAATCAAACAACAGACATATTACAAGACTAACCTTAAAATCTTTGTCGCTACCATCAACTTCCCCTTGGTGAAGATTGATGTAGCACAGACAAGTGGTTGTTTATATTGATTAATTGTGCTGTCTATCAACAGTGAGAAAACCTCATCAAAATTATGTACACCTAATTATCCTTTAAAAATCGATACGGCAAGAGGATTTGTGGTGTTACAGAGATAATGGTCGGTGAAACTTGACTCACAGTGCCACTGGACTACCGACATAATGTCATCCATCGGCACCCCGTTAAACAGGGCAGTGAATGTCACTACGCCACGGACACTATGAGCCCTGGCCATGTCTGTTTACCAGTGGCAGATTTATGGCAAAACTTGATACATTCCACAATCCACCTGGAAATAGTGTCCTTGGACGCCCTCCCATGGGCTCAATATATGACAACCATAACGATGCTGGGTCTGTCTGCCATTCCTGGGTACATTGTTTGTACCCGTTTAATACGTGGATTGGACACCATGCCTTTGAAGTGGGATCATATCTAGTCAAAGCTGATTTTTAGCCATAAAATTAATCCTAGGTAGGAGCCTAAGGCTTTCCCCGTAACCACGTATTAGAAAAGGCATTAATTTTGCTTCTCTGCCTTTCTGAGGCTGCAGCAATTAAAAATACAGTTTTAAATGTCAACAATTTCATTGAAATGGAACTTAGTGGTTATCAGCTAGAACTAAAAGGACTAAAGATAAACTCCAAGACGGAATCGCTGGTGGATTTCTCGGTCTTAGATTACCCATGTCTTTAATTAAAGTATTTAATGTACTTACTTCGTCACTTCCCCATTAGCAAAGCAAGGGATAACTGACATTAAAGCTGATTTGTAGCCAACAATAGAATTAGGCTTGAGACTATAGGCATCATACAGGTGACAGGAAATCGGCTACTACCTGAATAGGTACCAATCTGCAAATCTGTTGATTTTATAATTATAAGCTCCGGATGTTGACACCCTTCTGGATTTTGCCATGAAAATGGCTGCTTGCTCAGAAAAGCCCTCCTTAATTCTAGATTCCTTGACAACATCCATGCAGTCAATTTGAACATTGACGGATTGTTGTGAAGGGTCTTGCCCTGGAAGATAATATTGTTCATCAGATGCAGAGAAACCGGATTGTAGACCAGAAGGTCCAGCAGATCCATATACCATGATTGGCTTGCCCAAGTTGGGGTGATCAAAAGCACTTGGCACTCCTCATGCTTGATTTTCGGAAGAATTTTTGGAATCAGGATTGCTGGTGGGAATGTGTATGCATACATTCACACACCACCTCCCCCCCCCCCACCACCACCCTCCCCACCCCTGATAGCTAGTGTCTGTTATGATAGCCCTCGGAACTAGAATCGGAGAGACATACGTCATCATCTTCACATTCTTCTTCATTGCGAATAAATCTATGTTGGGTTTACACCCCAACAACCAACCCCCCCCCACCCCGGTTGAACAGACACATAGATTTAGTTGCCATTCTGTAGGTAAAATACTCATCCTTCTGCTCAATAAGTCTGCTAGCAGATTTAGATTTCCCAGAATATTGAACAGCTTTCAAGGTAACCCTGTGATCCAGAGACTGGGCGACTTTGTTCCGCCCTGGCAGTTTATGTAAGTCACTACTGTTGAATTGTCTGATCGAACTGGAACTATCTTGTCCTGAACTTTCTTCACGAAATGTTCTAGGCCCAGAATTACTGCCCAGATTCCAAAGCCCTGATATTGTGGCTTCTTCCAGGCAAGCTCTCCCATCCCTCCATTGATGTATCTGTATACAGTGTTCCAACACTGACAGATTTGAGTCCAGCGATCCTGTACTCCGGGTCCACTGTGTCATGAGAAATAACTGGATAGGCTGCCTGCATAAGGCTGCCTGTGGAATGACTGGTTCCAGAGAAACCGTCAACCCCAGCATTCTCAAGTAAACCCATACCAGGACATGATGACTGTTGCACACTGACTGTATCACTGAAATGAGTACTTCCACACTTTCCTGAGCAGGATACACATATCCTCTCTGTAGATCGAAGAACATGCTCAGGTAAACAAACTTCTGGGATGGAGTCAGCTCTGATTTTTGCAAGTTGATTATTCAGCCTAAGTCTGTAAGAGTTTTCAAAACCATCTCCAGATTTGCTGAAAGACTTTCCTGATTGTGTGCATTCAACAGCCAATCATCTATGTACGTGTAGACTGCTATGCTTCTCCTGCAGAGGTATGCTGTTATAGCAAGGACCACCAGATGAAGACCCGAGGAGTCATTGAATTCCCCACTTCCGGCCCTGGAATGCAAACCTCAGGTACCGAGGTAACTCCTCGCCATTGGAATGTGAAAATATGCATCCTTCAGGTCTATTGATGCTGTCCACAGTCCATTCTCCAACTCTGGCAACACCGTTTTGACTGTTTCGATTTTGAAACTTGGTGTGCCTATGAACTTGCTTGAGGTTGAGAATTGGTCTCCACCATCCAGTGCTCTTTGTCACTAGAAACATGGTTGAGTAGAAGAAGCCTGGACAATTTTGTGTCGGTTGAATTGCTCCTTCTAGTATGAGGGAATTTATTTCTTCCTCAATACACAACCGTTGATCTGGATCTCTTGGATTTTGAGTCCAGATCGGGACCAGAGACAGATGCGATGGCGGTCCTATTATCCAGTCGGGATCGTATCCGACTGAAAGCCATTGCAGGGTTAAGCGGTCCTGAATCAACCGCTTCCACTCATGATTGTGAAAGGTCAAACAACCCAATCCCCCCCCCCCCCCACGGCTCCACCTAGGGAGAGAGAGGATATAAGCAATGCAAGAGTGTCATTGTCTCCGGCTCTAGTAGCACTGGAATGGTCCCTGTGGCAACCAGCCCATCAGGCATGGTTACCATGAACAGATCCTCGCGTGCCACGGCTCGCAAACTGGTGCATGGACTGAGGGGCGAGGTGCGCCAGCTCCTGCCTGGCTGGCTGTGCTGGAGGAGCCTGCATCCCCCTCAAAACAGGCCTGTGCTGGGGCAGCCGCTGCCTGCGCTGCACTGGTGGCTGGCCTCTGAACTGAACACCGCCACCTCAGGCCTGCTGAGGATGGTACACAGGGGGCGCTGCACGAATGCGCTCCATACAGAGCACCTCAAATTGTTCGTCTAGCGCCCTCTGGTTATTTACCAGGGTGACCATCTCCTGGAGGTGCCTACATCACTCACCTCCAAAAGACCAGGACCTGACAAATCCTGGGAGGGGCACAAATTGTCATACGCAAAAATGTGCCTCGCCTGGACCCACCTGGTAACTGACCATGTAAGGCAATCCAGAGCCAGGTTAATATCATTCCGGATAGCTCTCTGGACTGAGACGGAGCCTGGCCGTGTCTCTTCGCCTAGGGCAGCACTCAATGGACGTCTCTGCCGCTGTGAACATATGCGCCACTAGCGGCAGAGATGGCATTGCGGTAGATGTCAACTTACCCTCCAACAACGGGCGCTGGTCACGCTGGCTAGCCGACTGATCTGGTCTGATGCTTACCAGGCATTTGGCATGCATCAGACCAGTCCTCCTCCATGGCTACCTGTGAGTGCTCGACTAGGCGCCGGCCTTCATCGTCCTCAATAGCACTCGCAGGTATGACTGTGGCTGGAGCCGTAGATACTCCTGGCAAGCCGGCGAAAACATACGGACCCAAAAGAAAAGGCATGTTTTGCGCCGTGGCTAACCCAGGAGCCGGAGCCGTGGCATCGTGTGGGGTATAATTCACCACGGCATGGCCCGGACTGGCCGTTGCCATACAATCGGGAAGCCAAAGTATGCGATATGGCTGGCCATCGGCTCCAACACGGGCAATGCTCTGCGCAGTGAACGCTACTCCTATGGGAGTAGACCAATAGAAAAAGTCACCTGTACTCCCCGCATGGGGTGCACATTCATCTAGCTCCATGGTCACAACATTATTTGGTCACCCCAGCAGACAATCCTCTTTTTCCTGGCCAGAACGATTAGACTCCTGGTTAGCAAAGAGAGCTAACCCGGACTGGCCAGGCAAGGTACCATAAGAGGGTACATTACCTATGGAGTGTGGATGCTCCAGGAAACCCATACAGCGGGAACCTGGGTCCAACATTCCTGCCCCAAGATCTACCAGCGAGGCAAACCTTCAGCCGGGATCATTTAGGGCCACCCATGGATCTACCTGTCTGGATCTACTGGAGCCACCTCTGAATCTCTAGCGAAAACTGCCAAACTCCTATGGGAAACAGATTCAGAGGCGGGGATCCTCTGCCTGGGGGCAGATGGAGAAGACAATAAACTATCTGGTCCAGGAAACATGCCTCGAAGCAACTCTGGTACCAGATCTTTCATTGACTTCTTCATCTCCCCTGTCCTCTCAAGATGGAAGGCCTCCATGTCCATGGATATGGAGGCCTTCCTCTTACCCTTTCCACTTACACTCTCCCGGTCCTTCTTTGACTGCTTCTCCTCCTCGCTCGCCTTATCCTTTGCCTGAAGCACAAAGAATTCACAAATTAAATCGCCCGCCCCTCCACCCCAAACCACACTTTAAAAACATCACAATTGATCAGTGGGCCACAAGTGCTATACTTGAAACATAGATGAGGGGTGAACCTAGGTATAGAAACCATCCCCAAGATACACCACCATATTTCTGAAAGGCCACACGACAAAGAAGCTGAGTATTTTAGTTAATAAGGTAGTAAACTCAAAACCACATAAAAAGGGAGCAAGCACTACTGGACAAAAAAGGAGAGAAGTTAAGTAAGATAAATCGGCGTGGACAAAACAATGTTGTTAATAACAAGGACAAGGCTGATTATGAGGTCATATCTGCAAAAATAAGAAGACAATCTGACAGAAAACATCATCCAGGTATACGGACCAATTGTATTCTAAACTCAAGACAATAAACATGACAAAGTGTAACATGACGCAAATTAGACAAAATTGTAATAGAATTTGCCCGATGACTTGATCCTGGTGTGGCCTCAGGCGATTTCACGTGGTCAGACAATCCAAGAGTGTGAAACAAACACAAAATTGAGCTTAGAAAACTAATAGCATGTATCCCTTTAGCAAATAAATTGGAAAAGAGGAAGTGCCAACTGAATCCCTGCCCAGTAGGGGTACCTAACTTTTTTCATATGAAGTTTTATTGAGTGAGTCGATATTTAATATATATGATATATATATATATATATATATATATATATATATATATATATGATTATGATTGACCGTGTCTATGTAACATTGAGAATATGATTGTGTCTGTGTAACATTGAGCATATGATTGATTGTGTCTGTGTAACATTGAGAATATGATTGATTGTGTCTGTGTAACATTGAGAATATGATTGATCGTGTCTGTGTAACATTGAGAATATGATTGATTGTGTCTGTATAACATTGAGAATATGATTGTGTCTGTGTAACATTGAGCATATGATTGATTGTGTCTGTGTAACATTGAGAATATGATTGATTGTGTCTGTGTAACATTGAGAATATGATTGATTGTGTCTGTATAACATTGAGAATATGATTGTGTCTGTGTAACATTGAGCATATGATTGATTGTGTCTGTGTAACATTGAGAATATGATTGATTGTGTCTGTGTAACATTGAGCATATGATTGTGTCTGTGTAACATTGAGAATATGATTGATTGTGTCTGTGTAAGATTGAGCATATGATTGATTGTATCTATGTAACATTGAGAATATGATTGATTGTGTCTGTGTAAGATTGAGCATATGATTGATTGTATCTATGTAACATTGAGAATATGATTGACTGTGTCTGTGTAACATTGAGAATATGATTGATTGTGTCTGTGTACCATTGAGCATATGATTGATTGTATCTATGTAACATTGAGAATATGATTGATTGTATCTATGTAACATTGAGAGTATGATTGATTGTATCTATGTAACATTGAGAATATGATTGATTGTATCTATGTAACATCGAGCATGATTGATTGTAGCTATGTAACATTGAGAATATGATTGATTGTAGCTATGTAACATTGAGAATATGATTGATTGTATCTATGTAACATTGAGAATATGATTGATTGTATCTATGTAACATTGAGAATATGAGTGATGGTATATATGTAACATTGAGAATATGATTGATTGTATCGATGTAACATTGAGCATATGATTGATTGTATCTATGTAACATTGAGAATATGATTGACTGTGTCTGTGTAACATTGAGAATATGATTGATTGTGTCTGTGTAACATTGAGAATATGATTGACTGTGTCTGTGTAACATTTAGAATGATTGATTGTATATGATTGACTGTGTCTGTGTAACATTGCGAATATGATTGATTGTGTCTGTGTAACATTGAGCATATGACTGATTGTATCTATGTAACATTGAGAATATGATTGACTGTCTGTGTAACATTGAGAATATGATTAATTGTGTCTGTGTAACATTGACCATATGATTGATTGTATCTATGTAACATTGAGAATATGATTGACTGTGTCTGTGTAACATTGAGAATATGATTGATTGTGTCTGTGTAACATTGACCATATGATTGATTGTATCTATGTAACATTGAGAATATGATTGTGTCTGTGTAACATTGAGCATATGATTGTGTCTGTGTAACATTGAGAATATGATTGACTGCGTCTGTGTAACATTGAGAATATGATTGATTGTGTCTGTATAACATTGAGAATATGATTGATTGTGTCTGTGTAACATTGAGAATATGATTGATTGTGTCTGTGTAACATTGAGAATATGATTGACTGTGTCTGTGTAACATTGAGCGTATTAATGATTGTATCTATGTAACATTGAGAATATGATTGATTGTGTCTGTGTAACATTGAAAATATGATTGATTGTGTCTATGTAACATGGAGAATATGATTGATTGTGTCTGTGTAACATTGTGCATATGATTGATTGTATCTATGTAACATTGAGCATATGATTGATTGTATCTATGTAACATTGAGCATATGATTGATTGTATATATGTAACATTGAGCATATGATTGATTGTATCTATGTAACATTGAGAATATGATTGATTGTGTCTGTGTAACATTGAGCATATATGATTGATTGTATCTATGTAACATTGAGAATATGATTGATTATTGTGTCTGTGTAACATTGAGCATATGATTGATTGTATATATGTAACATTGAGAATATGATTGACTGCGTCTGTGTAACATTGAGAATATGATTGATTGTGTCTGTATAACATTGAGCATATGATTGATTGTGTCTGTATAACATTGAGCATATGATTGATTGTATCTGTGTAACATTGAGAATATGATTGATTGTATCTGTATAACATTGAGCATATGATTGATTGTGTCTGTGTAACATTGAGCATATGATTGATTGTATCTGTGTAACATTGAGCATATGATTGATTGTGTCTGTGTAACATTGAGCATATGATTGATTGTATCTGTGTAACATTGAGCATATGATTGATTGTGTCTGTGTAACATTGAGCATATGATTGATTGTATCTATGTAACATTGAGCATATGATTGATTGTGTCTGTGTAACATTGAGAATATGATTGATTGTGTCTGTATACCATTGAGCATATGATTGATTGTGTCTGTATAACATTGAGCATATGATTGATTGTGTCTGTATAACATTGAGCATATGATTGATTGTGTCTGTATAACATTGAGAATATGATTGATTGTGTCTGTGTAACATTGAGCATATGATTGATTGTATCTATGTAACATTGAGAATATGATTGATTGTGTCTGTGTAACATTGAGCATATGATTGATTGTATCTGTGTAACATTGAGAATATGATTGATTGTGTCTGTATAACATTGAGCATATGATTGATTGTGTCTGTATAACATTGAGAATATGATTGATTGTGTCTGTGTAACATTGAGCATATGATTGATTGTATCTATGTAACATTGAGCATATGATTGATTGTGTCTGTGTAACATTGAGAATATGATTGATTGTTTCTATGTAACATTGAGAATATGATTGACTGTGTCTGTGTAACATTGAGCATATGACTGATTGTATCTGTGTAACATTGAGCATATGATTGATTGTGTCTGTGTAACATTGAGCATATGATTGATTGTATCTATGTAACATTGAGCATATGATTGATTGTGTCTGTGTAACATTGAGAATATGATTGATTGTGTCTGTATAACATTGAGCATATGATTGATTGTGTCTGTATAACATTGAGCATATGATTGATTGTGTCTGTATAACATTGAGAATATGATTGATTGTGTCTGTGTAACATTGAGCATATGATTGATTGTGTCTGTATAACATTGAGCATATGGTTGATTGTGTCTGTATAACATTGAGAATATGATTGATTGTGTCTGTGTAACATTGAGCATATGATTGATTGTATCTATGTAACATTGAGAATATGATTGATTGTGTCTGTGTAACATTGAGCATATGATTGATTGTATCTGTGTAACATTGAGAATATGATTGATTGTGTCTGTATAACATTGAGCATATGATTGATTGTGTCTGTATAACATGGAGAATATGATTGATTGTGTCTGTGTAACATTGAGCATACGATTGATTGTATCTATGTAACATTGAGAATATGATTGACTGTGTCTATGTAACATTGAGAATATGATTGATTGTTTCTATGTAACATTGAGAATATGATTGACTGTGTCTGTGTAACATTGAGCATATGATTGATTGTATCTGTGTAACATTGAGCATATGATTGATTGTGTCTGTGTAACATTGAGCATATGATTGATTGTATCTATGTAACATTGAGCATATGATTGATTGTGTCTGTGTAACATTGAGAATATGATTGATTGTGTCTGTATAACATTGAGCATATGATTGATTGTGTATGTATAACATTGAGCATATGATTGATTGTGTCTGTATAACATTGAGAATATGATTGATTGTGTCTGTGTAACATTGAGCATATGATTGATTGTATCTATGTAACATTGAGAATATGATTGATTGTGTCTGTGTAACATTGAGCATATGATTGATTGTATCTGTGTAACATTGAGAATATGATTGATTGTGTCTGTATAACATTGAGCATATGATTGATTGTGTCTGTATAACATTGAGAATATGATTGATTGTGTCTGTGTAACATTGAGCATACGATTGATTGTATCTATGTAACATTGAGAATATGATTGACTGTGTCTATGTAACATTGAGAATATGATTGATTGTTTCTATGTAACATTGAGCATATGATTGATTGTATCTATGTAACATGGAGAATATGATTGATTGTATCTATGTAACATTGATCATATTATTGATTGTATCTATGTAACATTGAGCATATGATTGATTGTGTCTATGTAACATTGATAATATGATTGATTGTGTCTATGTAACATTGAGCATATGATTGATTGCATCTATGTAACATTGCGCATATGATTGATTGTATCTATGTAACATTGAGTATATGATTGATTGTATCTATGTAACATTGAGCATATTATTGATTGTATCTATGTAACATTAAGCATATGATTGATTGTGTCTATGTAACATTGAGCATATGATTGATTGTATCTATGTAACATTGATATGATTGATTGTGTCTGTGTAACATTGAGAATATGATTGATTGTATCTATGTAACATTGAGAATATGATTGATTGTGTCTGTGTAACATTGAGAATATGATTGTGTCTGTGTAACATTGAGCATATGATTGATTGTGTCTGTATAACATTGAGAATATGATTGATTGTGTCTGTGTAACATTGAGAATATGATTGATTGTGTCTGTGTAACATTGAGCATATGATTGATTGTATCTATGTAACATGGACAATATGATTGATTGTGTCTGTATAACATTGAGAATATGATTGATTGTGTCTGTGTAACATTGAGAATATGATTGACTGTGTCTGTGTAACATTGAGCATATGATTGATTGTATCTATGTAACATTGAGAATATGATTGATTGTGTCTGTATAACATTGAGCATATGATTGATTGTGTCTGTATAACCTTGAGAATATGATTGATTGTGTCTGTGTAACATTGAGCATACGATTGATTGTGTCTATATAACATTTGAATATGATTGATTGTACGTGTAACATTGAGAATATGGTTGATTGTGTCTGTGTAACATTGAGAATATGATTGATTGTGTCTGTGTAACATTGAGAATATGATTGTGTCTATATAACATTGAGAATATGACTGTCTATATAACACTGAAAATATGATTGTGTCTGTGTAACATTGAGAATATGACTGATTGTGTCGGTGTAACACTGAGAATATGATTGTGTCTGTGTAACATTGAGAATATGATTGCTTGTGTCTGTGTAATGCTGAGAATATGAGTGTCTGTGTAACACTGAGAATATGATTGATTGTGTCTGTGCAACATTGAGAATATGATTGATTGTGTCTATATAACATTCAAATATGATTGATTGTGTCTGTGTAACATTGAGAATATGATTAACTGTGTCTGTATGACATTGAGAATATGATTGATTGTGTCTGTGTAAGGATGACTGCATCTAATGGTACCTGACCCGATCCTTCATCTCTAACTTTAGTATGAATGTGCCAAAGACGCTTCATGAAATCATCCTGCTCTATTGATCTGAAACCAGAGCACAGCATAAGCAGAGTAAATCAGGGATGAATCTACCCATTCACTACTTAGCCAAATGCTAGTAAATTGAAATCTGGCTAATAGAAAGCAGGATTGGCTAAATATTTGGTCAATGATTAAAATGGTATTATTGTCTAATATGCTTACCAGAAAAATCAATTGCTAAGAGCATCTTAATCTAAATGTTAACGTATGTATACCTATATAATTATGTTTGTGGCCAAATTACACTTAGCCATAAAATCCCAATATACGAGAGGTGTTCAGTTTATTTTGTCACACATTTCAAATAAGTATTTAATCAACAATAATTTATCACAAAATAATTTCATTGCAGAAGATGTTCAATTTGAGACCCATGAGCATGATATATCAGTCTACAGCGCTTAGACCAAGAAGAAATGGCTTTATTGATCACAGTTTGACTTAGTGCCTTCCATTCGGTTTTGAGAGCACGTTTTAGACTGTTAAGACTTGTAACTTTCCGCTTCTGTAGACGGCGCTTGACAATCCCCCAGATACTAAAGTCCATAGGGGCAGCATCTGGCGACTTCGGCATCCATTCTTCAGGGCTAATGAATTTAACATTGTTCTGCTTTAAGTATGTTAAGCTCTTTCGTGCAGTATGAGAGGAGGCACTATCTTGGTGAAAAACCATGACCTTCTGTTTGTTCCCTGGGAATAATTTGGGAACATCATGTTTCAAAAAAGGTCTCAAAACATGTTTGATGCAATAATCAGCATTGATTTTCACATTCCGATCAATGAATTTAAGACTGGTCTCTCCGTAATGGCTAACGCCTGCCCATACCATGAAACCAGGCGCGAAACTGTCACGTTTAACAAACTTCAACTTATCCATATCAATTTGTCCTTTCCTAACATAACAGACTCGCCGTTTTCCGTAGCTTCCACCTAGATAAAACATAGCCTCATCTGTGGTGACAAAGTTTTTCCACTTCCCCGCACACAGCTTCAGGTACAGCCTCCAGCTCCTCTTCCTCATCTTTTCAACCTGGTCTAGGGATAGTTTATGAACCAAACATTTTTCTCTCAGTTTTGCCTTGATAACACTGTTTATGGTGTTATTTACGGATCCCAAACTAATTCCTAATAGATTGCTCATCTCACGTTGTGTCGGTGGGTTAATTCTTGCTATCATTGTCTTCACTTTGTCTATCACTTGTTTTGATACTACAGTTCGTCTTCTTCTGAATTTCAACGTAGCAGATTTTCCATGTGTTAGATTCGTCAATTGTCATTCTTTTCCGATGTTATTCTTTACGCGATAAATGGTCCTCACACTGACACTGATATTTTCTTTCAAAAGTTCATTTCTGATCAGTGATGGCGTCATTCCCCTCCTCAAAAGATTGAGAATTATACCCTCCGCTCTCTCGCTTATTTTATGTCTTGGCATGTTGAAAACTGTTAATAAACTAAACTAGCGTGTCGGTAAGCTCGTGGACTTTGTAAAAAGGTATTGTGAGTGAGACAATTGACCAAAAGCGTGCAGCAAGAAATCATGCAATCTTGTGACAAAATAAACTGAACACCTCTCGTATCTCCTTTTAAATATGACGACATAGGTATCAACATCTGCCATGGAAAATTACTTTCTAAATACCATACATAATTTGGCGTGTTCTGTTCATTTGAAAGGTTTAACGGATGACAGATTGTAGATATTGGAAAACATTGTCTAAAATATTTAAGACTTGACTAAGAAAAATGTAGTTGTCAAATCGGTTGACTAATCCTTTTTAAAAGCCTGGTCTGTCACTGTTAATGAGATGCTTCCATTGGAGGGAGCTGTAGAAAGTGAGAATCCAAACGGACAAAAATGGCAACTAGGTTCAGCTGACAAAGCGTGAATTTCACTTCTTCGTCTTGCTGAGGCTGCAGCAATAAGCGTTAAAAATTTCATAGAAATAGCTCTTAAGAGGTTCAAAGGGTTTATCAGCTAATACTTCTAATACAAATGATAAACTCCAAGATGGAATCGTTGGATGATTCCTCAGTCTCAAGTTACACATGACTGATTAAGATATTTAAACTAGATAACTCTTCATCTTCCACTACTAGCCAAGCAAGGAATCACAGTCAATAAGGCTGACTTGTATCCAGCTATAGAGTTAGGCTGTAGATTATGAGTATCATATAGGTAACAGGAAATCAGCCACTATCTGTATAGAGGCTTACAATGGATCTTATTGAGCACCATTCTGAAAATCTGATTTTATTATATACTCTGGAGGTTGACCCTCTTCTGGCATTGATCATGAAATTGTCTCCCTGTTCAGAAAAGTCCTCTTTAATTGCAAATTCCTTGACAACATCCATGCAGTTATTTGGTGATGAATTGTTGTGCAGTTTTGCCTTGGAAGATTATGTTGTCTATCAGAGGCAGAGGAACTGGATTGCGGACCAGAAGGTCCAGCAGATCCGCATATCATGACCAGCTGGGCCAATTCGCGGCGATCAGAAGCAATTGGCATTCCTCCTGCCTGCTTTTCTGAAGAATTTTTGGAATCAGGAATGCTGGTGCGCATGCATATATTCCCTCCCAGCTAACAGCTACAGTATCTGTTACTATAGCGCTTGGATCTGGAATTGGCGAGACATACGTCGTCATCTTTGCATTCTTCTTCGTTGTGAATAGATCTATATCGGGCTTGCTCCAGTGGTTGAACAGATGATCCGCCACACATTGATTTACTTGCCATTCCGTAGGTAAAACACTCATCCTTCGGCTCAATGAGTCTGCTAGCAGATTTAACCTTCCCGGAATATGTTCTGCTTTCAAGGTTATCCTGTGATCCAGGCACCAGCAAAGCAATTTCCATGTCATCATACAGAGACTGGTGGGGTCCCTGGCGGTTCACTACTGTTGAATTGTCTGATCGAACCAGAACAATCTTGCCCTGAACTTTCATTAAGAAATGTTCCCGGCCCAGTACCACTGCTCGTAATTCTAGTAGATTGATATGTTCTTGTGACTGATCCAGATTTCAAAGCTCTGACACTGTGACTTCTTCAAGGCAAGCTCCCCATCCCTCCATTGATGCATCTGTATACATCGTTATCTGAGGGTGGGCAGGGGTGAGCATCACCCCACGCCGGGAGATTCTCTCTTTCCATCCACCATTGTAGGTGGTGAATAAGAGGCTCCAATACCGGCACATTTGAGTCCAGTGATCCTGTACTATGGGTCCACTGTGTCATGAGAAACACCTGGATAGGCTGCCTGCGTAAGGCTGCCTGTGGAATGACTGGTTCCAATAAAACCATCAACCCCAGCATTCTCAAGTAAGCCCGTGCCAAGACATGACGCACCAGGTATGATGTGGCATCGCTTTGCCACCTCGTGAGGGGCCTTCGCGAGATGTCCATTCACCTTAATGGATGTCTCGCGACAGAGCAGGCATGCTAAACACACTGGCTTGACCAGGAGCAGGCACCATGGCATTGCGTGGGGAATGAAAACTCACCACACCATGGCCCTGGCCAGAACCAGCCACACCATCGGCAAGCCGAGGTATGCGGTAATGCTGGCCATCGGATCCAGCCTGGGCTACCTTCTGTGCCGTGAATACTACTCCTGCATGAGTAGACCCATGGAAATTGTCGCCTGTGCTCCCCGCGAGGGGTGCATGTACATCAATTTCCATGGCCATGGCGTTAGAAGGAGAACCCAGCAGATAATCCTCTTCTTCCTGGCCATAAAGATTAGAATCCAGGTCAGTGAAGAATGCTCACACGGACTGGCCAGGAAAGGTACCATAAGAGGTAGTGGTACCTGTAGGGTGCGGATAATCCTGGGAACCCGATAAGCTGGAACCAGGCTCCAGCGACACCTGCCCATGAACAACCGGCGCGGCAAGCCTGCTGCCAGTGTCCTCAAAGTGAGCTGCCCCCCCTCTAATGGGGACACCTCTGAATCTTTGACAAAAACTGATAAGTCCCTAAAGAGTACCGATTTAGAGGCGGGGATTATCTGTTCCGGAGCAGGAGAAGACAATAATGGATTTGGCCCAGGGAGCATGCCGCGAAGCAACTCTGGAACAAAAATCCTTTATCGTCTTCTTCATCTCTACCATCATCAAGACGGAAGGCTTCCATATCCATGGTGGATGAAGCCTTCCTCTTACCCTTCATACCAAGACCTTCTTGCTCCTTCTTAGAGCGTCTCTCCTCCTCTAACGCCTTCTCCTTGGCCTGCAATGACAAGAACTGTCATTAATTCGCCGCCCTCCCCACTCCACTGTTTACATATGTCACAACTTAACAATGGGCCACAAGGACTACATTGGAAACACAGGTGAGGGGCGAATCTAGGTTTGAGAAACCTTCCACAAGTAGGACAACCAGGTTTCTGCAAAAGCCCATAAGACTAAGACAATGAGTATTTTAGTTAATGAATTAGTAAAACTCAAAACCAAAATAAAGAAAGAGGGCTGATGGCCATAAAGACCACTACACTAACAGATAAACCAACATTGGACAAAACTTTATGATAGTTAGTAAAGGTGCAAGGCTGATTATGACATCATAATTTCAAGAATAAGAAGGCAATCCGACTTGAAAACAACATCCAGTTGTAAGGACGAATTGTATTTATAGTCCAGAACATAATAACTGGAAAGGCTAGTGATACAAGCTATGCAAAGATAGATTGGCAGCAGATTTCAGAAAAAATTCTAAATATATTGAAGTGCCTAATATCATACTTAGAATACCTGCATCTTTAGCATAGACAAACCATCCGATCTGATGAACTGGAAGCTCCACCAATCTCTATGACCTCTTAAATCTCTCCACCATTAAGGGAGGGAAGTGGGCTAAGAGGGCAAAGTGAGATATTCTTATGAGACCTCCAACTCACTGGGCATAGATTTTGATCAGTTCTCTAACATTTGTTAGTAGGAAATGGAACCTTGGCGGAGAGAAAAACAAACCCTCTGAAGATGTGTTGTCCTTTTCAATCATAGATAGATACCTATGGACACAAACACAAAGAGAGATTAGTATTTCATAGTGCCAGATAGAAATAAAACATTTTTAAGCGCTTGACACATCTAATCGCAAATCCCAGAAACACATTACAACGGGATTAAAACGCTAATTTACACAGTATGTAGTTGAAATCACCTGATAACTTGGTCCCTGGCCATCCCCTGGAGACTTTCCATGATCAGACATGATTTTCAGGTGAATTTGCTTTCAGAAAGTGAGAGAAACTAGCAGAAAACATTATAAACAAAGAATAGCATGCGTTTCTTTAGCCAATAAATTGGAAAACAGGAAATGCTAGTCTGCACATGCGCGAGGTTGGGGCTGGAATCTGCCAGACTGTCATCTGACTACCTGCATATGATCATGTCGATAGTCACTTACAGGACTGGCGGTATGATCAGCGAATGAAAAGAAGAAGAACTACCTGCCCAGTAGGGGCACCTAGCTGTTTATTGAGTGAAAGTCGATATTTGGGAATATCAAAGTGTTAGGGAGGTAAGTATACTTTTGAAGTGAAATTAGTCTTCCCAGAATAGGAGCTGCTTTCAAGATAATCCCATGAACTAGGCACAAACAACGCAGTTTCCATGTCAGCATACAGACTGGGCGACTTCATTCCGCCATGGCGGTTTAATATAAATCACTACTGTTGAGTTGTCTGAACGACCAAAAATGATCTTTCCCTGGATTTTCTTGAGAAAATGTTCCAGTGCTATGATTACTGCCCTTATCTCTAGGAAATTGATGTGTTCTTTTGACTGTTCCACATTCCAAAGCCCTGACATTTTGGATTCTTCCAGGCAAGCTCCCCATCCCTCCATCGATATTATTTTACAACTGTCTGAAGATTGGATGATAAACTTTGTTTCATGTGTGCTTTTAGCAGCCAGTCCTCTATGTACGTGCAGACTGCTATGCTTCTCCTGCAGAGGTGGTGATAGCAAGGACCACCCTGCTGAAGACCTGAGGAGCCATTAAAATTCCAAATGGTAGAACAATGAATTACCATTCGCAGCCGTGGAATGCAAATCTCAGGTACCGTCAGAAGTGCCTGGCTATCGGAATGTGAAAATATTCATCCTTTAGATCTATAGATGCTGTCCACAGTTTCTTTCTCAATTCTGCCAACACTGTCTTTACCATGAGAATAAACTTGTTGAGTGACTTTAGATTGAGAATTGGGTTTTTTCACCAGCTGGAGTTCTTTGACACCAGGAACATGGTTGAATAAAATCCCAGAGGATTTGGCTGAATTGCCTGTTTCAGTATGAGGGATTGTATTTCTTCCTCTATACACGACTGCTGATCTGGATCTCTTGGAATTTGAGTCCAGTTTGGAAATGGAGATAGCATTAGTGGTGACTGATTGCGTATCCAGACGGTATGGTACCCGGCTGAAGGCCACTGCAATACTAAGTGGTCCTATCACCCGCTTCCACACTTGGATGTGGTTGGCCAGATGGCCTCCTACAGGCACATCTAGGGGCGGAGGAAGGACACATCAATCCAAGAGCAGCACTAAATCCACTAACCTGATGACACCGTGGTCCTCACAGGAGCTGCACATTCAGGCATGAGTTTCACTGCCAGATCCACGCCCTTCACTGCTAGTGCCATGCCCACCTCGTAGTGCGGGTTGACCTGCAGGTTGTGGCTGTGGAACCTTCAAGCCAGGCACATCAAGCCAGGCATTCCAGTGATACATTTTCAAGAACAGTTTTCTCTTTGGCCTGGAAATGGACACCTCTAAACACCAGTGTAGCTTTCGCCATTCATAGGGTATTCTTGAACATTGTCTGGATAACTTGTACTGAGGCTGATTAATCGATCATGATCACTTGTAGCACGGACCGACTGCACGGGTACTGACCATCCCAGCAAAGTTGGGTACGGAACGGCCACTCCGGATTCGCTCCAAGCACACAACCCTGGGTAGGATAGTACGCGTACATGAGCCCTAAAAGAGGTTTTCGTTAAAATTGGCTAAGTCCGATAAAGTGTGTGGTGCGCATGCGCGCGCGTCAGAGCTTCCCTGACAACAAGTCACGGGATTTGAAGCGAGTGCATGCCAATAACGTACCGCGTAGGTACTGTTAACCATTTCAAAATCGGCTTGGAAATGGCCGAGTTATCCACGGAAAACTCCTTGAATTATGTTCAAAATATTACTTTTGACGTCGTAACCACGTGTATGCATAAAAAGATCTAGAATGTTCTAGAAAGTGGCAAATATGTCACTAATCTCGCTGCACGCTGATTGGCTACTGCTCGGCCACTGTTTGGTTGAGGCATCTGCCTCTGACATCACGAGTAGTATAAAAGGGGTGAAAAAGCAAGAATCAGGAGCATCGCTGGGGTGGAAGCCGACCCGCGCAGGACCTCTGGACCATCAGGAGGACGGATGTAACTGCTGACCTACCAGTGATTCTCACTTCTATCGGTGTCTTATGGATCCCAGCACATCCGCAGTGGTAGGACATCCTCGGCTCCCACCAGTTTTTGTACACCCCCGGACAGTCATCCGGGAGTAATAAACTAAATTTAAAGTTAGACCTTCCTCATCCACACTTTCCTAATGCAACTTCTGCGGGAGGGGCCGTGCGGGCCCGGAATGTAATTCTACGGAATGTAGAGATACGTTAATTCTTGGTGGATGACTCGCCGGATCTGCCAACCACGCTGAAAAGTGGACTTCAATCTCCGCACTGCATGTCGTGTGTGTTTTAATTAACTTTTTGACCACAATCTGGTGGACTTTGCGAGGTGCGCCGCAAGAGCTATGCGACGCATCCCGCACCATGTGCCAATATATGCAACTGCTTAAATATTATATACAGCCCTCTCTGTTAATGGGCACACCTCAACTTTATTATTTCCGTCGCCGGACGGATAACTTTCTCACTTCCGTATAAATTATATACTAGTTGCTATGACTATCTAATAGACATCGCTTCACTGCTCTGTTTCACTGTCCTGAGTGTGTACCAGGTCTACCCTGCCTGGAGGAGTCAGCTTGCGGAATCAACCTGCGGAAACCAGCTGCAGAAATCGCCTGCGGAAATATCTCCAGCTCCACAGAACGCGTCGACTCGCGCTATGAATACATTAGCGCCTCAATTTCAGTAACATAGTAGCCTGTTCCGTACCGATGACAATTAGGTACTCTAGTAACTATACTATTGTACATTTAATTATTATTATTTCCATATTTGGTACTGATGACTAATAGGTACCTTCCCGGTCTTAGGACCACAATTTATAATTTCTTTATTACTGTGAATATTATGTTTGTTTACTGTTGTGCTTTCAACTAGCCGCGCCATCGAGGTTTATCAGTCTATGATACTTAGTTACTTAATTTAATTACAATCTACTTATTGCATTGGTTAGTTGTATATGGCAGATAGTCATCCAGTTAATATGTTTTGTTTAATTGTAGAAATAAACGAAATCACAGATTTATTTTTTCACGAGAGAGTTGATACTTACCTCCCTAATACACTTTGATATTGCTAAATATCAGCTTTCACTCAATAAACACTCAGAATAAAAACAGTTAGGTGCCCCTACCGGGCAGGGAGTCAGAGTGCAGTCCGGCGGATGCCAGCCCCACCACCGCGCATGCACAGACTAGCACTTCCTCTGACTAATTTATTGGCTGACACACATGCAACTACTAAGAGCCTGAAGACCGAGCCTCTGTGGGGTGGAGAGGCCGGGTCCATATTAGGGAGATAAGTATCAACTCTCTCGTGAAAAAAGAAATCCGTGATTTCGTTTATTTCACTTCTACTTACCTCCCTAATACTCTTTGATATTGCCAGAATTCGACAGGGAATTCGGCGGGAGGGAGGCAAGGTCAAAAGACCAGCTCTTCCCTATGCACTTCTCTGCGTTTAAGGCACTTAAACTTCTGAAACTGTGTGAAAACACACTCAGGATTTGAAAAAACATCGGCTAACACAAACCGATGGATGAGAGATGACCGAATGTCATATGCGCCCGCCCCCCCCCCCCTTCCTGGGAGGAAGACTCGAATGACCTCAATGTCCCATATGCTCTCTACGTACAAGTGCCATGTACTATAGGACAGAGACGAAAAAGCTCCATTTTCGTATACTCTCAATGATGAACCACATAAAAACACATACCATCACCATTTTAATAACAAAGGGTCACGTGACAATACAATTAACAATGAACAACACATAAACAAGACTGACCTTGTTGAACTTGGCTGCTGACATCATCTTCCCAGTGGTGAAGGCTGATGCAGTCCCAAAAAGTGGTTGTTCCCATTAATTAATTGTGATATATACAAGTAATGAGGAAGCCTCATCAAAAAAGTACACCTGATTATCTTTTCGAAATCGATAAGGCGAGAGGATTAGAGGTGTCACGGAGATAATGGTCTGTAAAACTTGCCTCACAGTGCTACTGAGCAACTGACATAATGTCATCCACAGGTACCCCATTAAATAGGGCAGTGGAAGTCACTACGCCCCGGACACTGTGAGCCTTGGCCATGTCAACTTGCTTACCAGTGGCGGATTTATGACAAAACTGAATACATTCTACAATCCACCTGGAAATGGTGTCCTTAGACGCCCTGCCATGGGGTTCAATATATGACAACCATAACGCTGACTTGTCCGTCCGCCACTCCTGAGTTTGTACCGGATCAGTGCTCGGACGGGACACCATGCTTTAGAATTAGGATCATATCTAGTTAAAGCTGGCAAAAAAATAGGTTGACCTGGATATTTCAAAGACTGATTCTTAGCCAAGAAATTAATCCTAGGTAGAAGCTTAAGGCCTTCCCCTGTAACCACGAAACGGTCCTCCTCGGCTGATAAGGCATGAATTTCACTCCTACGCCTAGCCGAGGCCGCAGCAATTAAAAATAGTTTTAAGAGTCAACATTTTCATAGAAATGGAACTAAGTGGCTCAAAAGGCTTATCGCCTAGTACCTGAAGCACTAGAGATAAACTCCAAGATGGAATCACCGGGGGAATCCTTGGTCTTAGATTGCCCATGCCTTTAATTAATACATTTAATGTACTTACTTCATCACTTCCCCTATTAGCCAAGCAAGGGATAGCTGTCATTAAAGCTGATTTATAACCAGCAATAGAGTTAGGCTTGAGGCTATAGGCATCATACAGGTGACAGAGGAAATCAGCTACTACCTGAATAGATGAATCCATTGGATCAATACATCTTTTTGAGCACCATTCTGCAAATCTGTTGATTTTATAATTATATGTTCTGGAGGTTGACCCCCTCTTGGCTTTGGCTATAAACATGGCTGCTTGCTCAGAAAAGCCCTCCTTAATTCTAGATTCCTTAACAACATCCACGCAGTCAATCTGAACAGTGACAGATTGTTGTGAGGGGCCTTGCCCTGGAAGATAATGTCGTCCATCAGAGGCAGAGGAACCGGATTGCAGACCAGAAGGTCCAGCAGATCCGTATACCATGATCGGTGTGGCCAATTTGGGGCGATCAGACGCACTTGGCACTCCTCCTGTCTGGTTTTCTGAAGAATTTTTGGAATCAGGATTGCTGGAGGAAATGTGTATGCATACATTCCCACCCAGCTGATAGCTAACGCATCTGTTGTGAAAGCGCTTGGATCTGGAATCGGAGAGACGTACGTCGTCATCTTCACATTCTTCTTCATTGCGAATAAATCGATGTTGCGTTTCCCCCAATGGTCGAACAGACGATCCGCCACACATTGACTTAGTTGCCATTCCGTCGGTAAAACACTCATCCTTCGGCTCAATGAGTCTGCTAGCAGATTTAACCTTCCCGGAATATGAACTGCTTTCAAGGTAATCCCGTGATCCAGGCACCAACAAAGCAGTCTCCATGTCATCATACAGAGACTGGGCGACTTTGTTCCGCCCTGGCAGTTTATGTAAGTCACTACTGTTGAGTTGTCTGATCGAATAAGAACAATCTGTAAGAAATGTTCCAGGCCCAGGACTACCGCTCTTAACTCCAGTAGATTGATATGTTCCTTTGACTGTTCCAGATTCCAAAGCCCTGATATCGTGGATTCTTCCAGGCAAGCTCCCCACCCCTCCATCGAGGCATCTGTATACACAGTTACTTGAGGGTGAGGAGGGGTTGGCATAACCCCCACCAAGAGATTCTCTGTCTTCAACCACCATTCCAGGTGGTGAATTAGAGGCTCCAACACTGACACATTCGAGTCCAGTGAACCTGTACTCTGGGTCCATTGCGTCATGAGAAATAACTGGATAGGCCGCCTGCGTAAGGCCGCCTGAGGAATGACTGGTTCCAGAGAAACCATCGACCCCAGCATTCTCAAGTAAACCCGTGCCAGGACATGACGACTGTTGCACACTGACTGTATTACTGAGATGAGTATCTGAACCCTCTCCTGAGTAGGATAAATGTTTCCTGTCTCTAGATCGAAGAACATCCCCAGGTAAACAAACTTCTGGGATGGAGTCAGCTCTGATTTTTGGAAATTGATTATCCAGCCTAAGTCTGTGAGAGTTTTCAAAACTATCTCCAGATTGGGCGATAAACTTTCCTGGGTGTGTGCTTTTAACAGCCAGTCGTCTATGTACGTGTGGACTGCTATGCTTCTCCTGCGGAGGTATGCTGTAATCGCAAGAACCACTCTGGTGAAAACCTGAGGAGCCGTGGAAATTCCGATGGGTAACACCCTGAATTCCCACTGTCTGCCCTGGAATGCAAATCTCAGGAAGCGACGGAAACTCCTCGCTATGGGGATGTGGGAATAAGCATCCTTCAAATCTACTGAAGCTGTCCACATTCCCCTCTCCAACCCCGACTTCACAGTCTCCATCTTGAAACTGGGTGTCTCTATGAACTTGTTCAAAGGCTTGAGGTTGAGAATTGGCCTCCACCCTCCGGTGTTTTTTGTCACTAAGAACATGGCTGAATAGAAGCCCAGACACTTTTGTGCCGGCTGAATTGCTCCTTTTTGTATGAGGGAGTTTATTTCCTCCTCTATACACAACCTTTGATCTGGATCTCTCGGAATTTGAGTCCAGATGGGCACCAGAGACAGTCGCGGATGATACCCGACTGAAAGCCATCGCAAGACTAAACGGTCAACCGTTCCCACTCTTGCTTGTGGTGGGCCAACCGGCCCCCCACTGGATCACCTAGGGAGAGAGGTGGACATAAGGAGTGCAAGAGTGGCACTGTCTCCTTTGCCAGAAACACCGGAGTGGTTCTCACCGTGGTAACCGGCTCATCAGGCACAATTACCACGACCAGATGCTCGCACGCCACGACCAGCACCGTGCGCACCTCGGTGCGTGGGTGGCTGCCTGGCTGGCTGCGCCTGCGGAGCCTGCGCCCCCCCCCCTCACAGCTGGCCGAATCGCACATGGCCGAGGCCGACGCTGCGCTGGTGGCTGGCCTCTGACATGGCCACCTCCACCTCGAGCCTGCAGGGGATGGTATGCAGGGGGTGCAGGGCGAACGCGCTCCTTATGGAGCACCTCAAACTGTTCGCGCAGCGCCCTCTGGTTGTTGACCAGAGTGACCGTCTCTTGGAGGTGCCTACATCCCTCACCTCCAAAGAGACCAGGACCTGCCATAGGCATACGCAGAAGCCTATTGTACAGGTCCTGGGATGGCACAGGTTATCCAACACAAACGTGCGCCTCGCCCGGACACTTCTGGTCACCGCCCGAGTCATACAATCCAGAGCCACGTTGATACCATCCTGGATGGCTCTCTGGACCGTGATCGGGCTCGGCTGGCGTGATGCGGATGCTGTCACTACCCCCTGCAACAGCTGGGAGACGTGAGAAAGCGCCGCAATAGACGCTCTCCCACTCTCCTCCGCATCACGCAATGCGGCATTGGCCGAACGCAGCGCGTTCGAACACAAGGCTCCCGTGTTAGAACGGGAGCCTGGCCGCGTATCCTCACCTAAAGCCGCGCGGTCATCAACGCTGGGCGTAGGTACCACACTGTACCTCTGGTAGTCCACGGGTACGATGCGGCAGCGCCTTGCAACCTCGCGAGGGGCCTTCACGAGACGTCCATTTGCCTTGATGGACGTCTCCGCTGCCGAGAACATATCAACGATATGCTCTGCTAGCGGCAGAGATGGCATGGTGCTAACAGTCGACTTTCCAGCTAACCACGGCCGGTGGTCTCGCTGGCTAGCCGACTGTTCCACGGGCAGGTCTGGCCTGACGCTTATCAGCCATTGACAAGCGTCTGACCAATCCTCCTCCGTGGCTAACTGCGAAAGCTCTACTAGACGAGGGCCTTCGTTCTCCTCCTGAGCTAACGCAGTCGAGCTTGAACTTGGATATGCGGACACTCCTGGCAAGCGAGAGAAAGCATGCGGGCCCGAAAGAGCAGGCATGTTAATCTGACTGGCTTGTCCAGGAGCAGGCGCCGTGGTAGAGTGTGGGCCAGTTACCGCCACACCACGGCCCCGGCCAGCACCAGCAATACTCTCGGCAAGCCGAGGTATGCGGAACAACTGGTCGTCAGATCCAACCAGGGCCACCTTCTGAGCCGTGAATTCTACTCCTGCGTGAGTAGAACCGTGGATCATGTCGCCTGTATTCCCCGCGAGGGGTGCACAGATGTCAAAATCCATGGCCACGGCATCAGAAGGGGAACCCAGCAGATAATCCTCTTCTTCCTGGTCAGAAAGATTAGACTCCGGGTCAGCAAAGAGAGCTAACCCGGACTGGCCAGGAAAGGTGCCATAGGAGGTACTGGCACCTGCGGTGTGCGGATACCCCTGGGCTGATAGGCAGCCTGCAGGTTCCAGCGACAACCGTCCATGGACCACCGGCGCGGCAAGCCAGCTGCCAGTGTTGTGGAACACTCCCTCTAATGGGGCCACCTCTGAATCGTCGAAAACCTGGTAACGGCCTACGGAAACTCGATTCAGAGGCGGGGATTATCTGCTCCGAAGCAGATGAAGAGGACAACAAAGGATTTGATCCAGGAAGCATGCCACGGAGCAACTCTGGTACCAAATCCTTTATTGTCCTCTTCATCTCTCCCAACATCTCACTACGGAAGGCCTCCATGTCCACTGAGGATGAGGCCTTCCTCTTACCCTTTTTACCTACAACCTCTCGTTTCATCTTCCTCTCCTCCTCCGCGACCTTGTCCTTCACCTGTAAGCACAAAAACTCTTTCATTAGCTCGCCCGCCCCCCCCCCCACTGCTTACACACATCACAATTAAGTAATGGCCCACAGGGGCTACATTGAAAACACAGGTGGGGAATAAACTTCTCCTACAAGAAGTGACCACAGGACGGGCAACCAGGTCTCTGAAACAGGACAGAAGACGAGGACAATGAGTATTTTAGTTACGGTTAGAAACTCAAAACCAAAAATAAAAGAGAGGAAAAAATGATCATAAAGATCACTATCCATATGAGAAAACCAGCGTTGGGCAAAACTTTAATTGTTAATAAAGAGCAAGGCTGATTATGATGTCATAATTTCAAGAAAGAAATTAAATCGATCCAAAACAAACATCCAGGTGTAAGGACGAATTGTATTCATATCCAGAACATCTAACTATGAAGGATAGATATTCAGGTTACACAAACATCAGATACACAATGATAATAGTGGCAAATTTTAGTTTACATAATTATTATCACCTCATATCATTAACTAGAATACCTGACTCTTTGTATAGACAAACCATTCAATCTGATAAACTGGAACACTCCACCAAGACTATGACCTCTTAACTCTCTCCACCTTAGGGGAAAGGAATTGGATAAAGAGGGCAAAGTGATAAGACCTTCTTACGAGGCCTCCGAGTCACTGGACATTTTGGTTAGATAACCTAACAGTATTAGTAGGAAATGGAACCTTGGTGGAGAGAAACAAACCCTCTGTTGATGTGATGTCCCATACATATCCAGACAGATACCTGTGGACATAAACACAAAGAGAGATTAGCATTATATAGCGCCATGTTGACATAAAACAACTATACTAGGCGCTTATCAGGATAAACGTGAGTCCCGGAAACACATTACACCGGGAAAAACTCACTAAACTATAATAGAAGTCACCTGATGGATAGATCCTGGGCCCTCCTCTGGCGAAGTAATCTTGTCTGCCATCTTAATCAGGGGTTTTAAACTTCTATTAACACTCAAAAAGACTTGTAAACACTTGAGAAAAGCTCTAGCACAAAAAACATGTGTAGATCCTCTGCCAATAAATTAGCAAAGAGGAAGTGCTAGTCTGCGCATGCGCGGTGGTGGGGCTGGCATCCGCTAGACTGCACTCTGACTCCCTGCCCAGTAGGGGCACCTAACTGTTTTTATTCTGAGTGTTTATTGAATGAAAGCCGATATTTAGCAATATCAAAGAGTATTAGGGAGGTAAGTATACTCTTGAAGTGAAAACTCTAGACCGCAGTATGCTAGGAGATACTATACAGCAACATTTATATCCGCATCACTTATTCCCGCCATCATCAATTTTACACTGAAATCGCTGACCGTGCTCTAATTGTTTGAGCCTGGCATGTTACCGACTAAACCTTACTATTCGGCTCGATAGGATAGGTTAAAGTGGTTAGGGACAATTTCTTCATTTAGAGACATATAGTGTACGCCTCTTTTCCGGTTGTTGCGGTAATGTAGTCCCGCACTCGGGCAAGGTTGTGTAAAATTGGCCAATTACCTATAGGATCTCACAAATATTAAGCTATTCTCTTTCCACGATCCACCAGCCGTATGGCTTTATAATTGTTTGGATTCCCCGCAGTGCATATTTGGGCATATTGGAATTTAACCCTAATGACAGGTCAACTGTTAGATCAGTAGCATGCGGTGATGGACAAGATGCGGATCTCCATCCAATTCATTGCAGTGTCTGGATGAAGCGTTGGAGCTCGTCACACCCTCACGGGAAGGATGCTCACGATGGATATCCATCTCTCCACCCCCACCATAAAGACATGTTAGTGATCAAACTTGCTTGTGTGAAATGTAGCCATTGTTCAGGTGATGTTTTATGTGGTTGCGGAGCAAGGTAGCCAGATTTTCATCAAATTCGGATGCTGTGTGTCATAACATGTACACCTGCTGTCTTTGGAGGTAGACGCTATGCCAAAGCAGCCTACGGGAAGCTGAGCATCTGCGCCCATTGGACAACTGTATCTAAAGATAGGTAGGAATCCCTGCTACTTGCGGCCAAAGCTAGTTCCGTTTCTAACAACTAAATGGTAAGTTAGACTATAGCAGAAGGCTCGCATAAATAAAGCAGCATCTTCCAATACAGTATCTTTGAAAACTACATAAGACGGTGAACTGGGAATTCTTCGGAAATCGTTTGTCCCGTCTTCACGTAAACCAGCATGCAACACCTTAACAGGAGCTTCACTAGGATTTTCAGCACCCAGCATTTTCTGTTGACCAAAAGAGTGGCCCTTTTTGCCAGCTCTTTTCCTCCGCTTCGGCGTTGAAGGCATTTTCCTGTGACGGAGGCCCGTGCAAGGCACTTTCCTCTCGAAACAACAATATTTTCTTTGTATGTGTTAGGGGTATATTAGCTTATATTAAGCTACTTAGTGACCTCGTTGCGGATGCTTCTCTTGCGGGGATACCTCTGCAGATTCAAGAACCTGTGTAGTACCTCCGGCGACCCCACGTAGAAAGAAAACCAGCTAGCTCTATATTGTGTATTATTGTGCTCATTTTACTGTCAAATGATTCACCTTGTTTGTATAGTATTTATTAACATTTCTACTGTTTTAATTACAAATTATTCCATAACTCTAAATTAGCATGGATAGACATACCGGTGATACTAATAGTTGGGATGACACCGTGTGGTTCAATCTTGGCGGCAATGGTCGCACGGCCCCCACTGGAACACCATTGTTCCACCGGCTCTAGAAGTCGGTCTTTGTATTTCTCAGAGAGACGTCATACGGGATCCGCACAGACAACACACCTCTGATAACTGGTAATTAATTGCATAGTTTCACATAGGAAGCCAGCTATTATGTATCCGCGATGATGATTAGCTGACCTGATTGTTCTATCCAGTCAAATTCATATATATATATATATATATAAATATATATATATATATATATATATATATATATATATATATATATATATATATATATATATATATATATATTAGTCTGGTTTGGCTAGCACTGTGTTCAAAAGTAAGACATTTCAGAATTATTCCGATAACTAATGAAAAATATGCGGTTCTTTTCGGATTCCCATTTAATATAGTAGCTAGGAGAAAGAAGCTGAATTTTAGACAGATTCAAAATGCGTATAGTTTGAACACAGGACAGTGGGACAGCTCGTTGGTCGTCTACTGTCATGTGGTAGCGAGTATCATCCAATCAGCTGGGATGGTTTATTCATATGCTAACCCTGTACACATTTTCGCTGCATTCATGAACAAGAGGCCCAAGAGCATTAACCTTCACCTGGACCATTAGCATCTGATCTAAAGCATTTAAACAGACAATATATTCAATTCAGCAGTAACAAGACATAAAATTCAAAATCAGAATTCAGTAGATATGATATTTAGTGGGAAATTAATGAAGGACGCTGACCACACAATCAGATTGAACCTAAGATTTTGATTAGTCCATGACAACCATGTTTTATCAACGAACAAATTCTCTTGAACAAACTTTAATTACTCTTAGCTATCGATGAAATTAAGTGTAATGAGTTTCAGCCTGCTCTGTACAGCAATTCCTGAGATGTCAATTTCGAGAACAAGACAGTCGCTTGAACAAGCAGTTAATGAGGAGTAGCATTGTAAACGATTTCCTGCCATTTTTGGGAAATCCAAGATGGTTAAAAAAAAATATATGACAGTCAAATTTTGTATTGAACCAAGTTCCGTTGAGTAGGGCCATTTATATTGGAGAAGCATTTTAATTGATTTCCGGAAAATCCAAGATGGCCACCAGAAAAATTGACCAATCAAAATTCTGAATACATGTTCTGGAGCCTACCACCATAGGATCCTTCCAGTCAAATTTTGTTGAAATCGTTCAAAGCGTAAATGAGATGCGATTTGACGGATGGACGACGGACTGTCAATGGAGAGCCGCCATGGTATAAGCTCACTTGGCCTTTAGGGCCAGGTGAGCTAACAATTGAATACATACATCACTCACTGAATAAGCGATCGAACTTGATACAAATGAAATGTCATAGACTGAGAAAAGCTTAGCATCCGAATAGTCAATACATAATGGTTTAAAAGTTAGTGTAATGCAGAATTTGGAGAGAAACACACAGGTCTTGCAAGGCAATCATTTACTATAAGGAACAAGAGGGCCAAGGGGCCTGTATCACTCACCTGGACCATAGGCATTTCAACTAGAATGCTCTTTATCAACAAGATGGCCACCAAACCCTTTATCTGACAGTTTCTAAAATTTCAAATCTGAGCTCAGAATACCCCAAAACACATACAAAACCAATTTCGGCCTAAAAATCCATCAAATAAAAAAATCCAATATTGCCGCCAAACACGCTATATTTTGATTGGCTCACGGCGGCCATGTTTTTTTTACGGATCAACTTCTCTTGAACAAACTTTAATGGCCCTTAGGCCCTAACCATATCTGCCAAATTTCGGCTCGATCCCTTCAGCGGTTCTGGAGAAGTCATTTTCGCTACAACTCGGTCAACCAAGATGGCTGCTGACCCATTTGACCAATCAAGTTCCCTTGAACAAACTTGCTTCAGCACTTGCCCTAAACCATATTTCATGAGGTTTGCATCAATCCCCTAAGCGGTTTCGGAGATTTTTAAAGATGTTTCCTAAAATCGGCCTAAATCCAAGATAGCCACCGGCCAAATTGGCCGATCAGGTTCATTTGAACAAACTTGGATCCTGAGGTTTGCATCAATCCCTTAAGCGGTTTCGGAGATTTTTAAAGATGTTTCCTAAATTTGAACAAACTTGGATCCTGATGCCCTAAGGATGCTTCCTACCACATATAATTGAAATTGGCCGTCTGGTTCTTGAGAAGTCATCGTTTAAAGGAAAAGTTGACGGACGATGGACGGATGATGGACAGCCGCCACGGCATAAGCTCACTTGGTCTTTCAGGCCATGTGAGCTAATAGTCCCATGAATCGCATACCGTAATGATAGGTTACCTGGGGTGAAAATCAGGTAACCTATTTTTCGGTTACCATAATTCTTCAAATTTTAGGGCCTGCATAAAATTAACTTTAACTGCCTGACTGCTGCATACCATAAAATAATTTCAAAGGGCAATTAATGCAATAACTCTGGAACAGCTAAATATTTTGAAAAGAATATGACTGAAAGTTGGCGGTGGCTTAGCCACCAACAACTTTCAGTCAAATTATTTTCACAATATTCAGCATATCAACCCATAGAAAATGTAGTCTGCAGAAATTCAGCAAATAGACAGCTAAAGCATGACTATGAGGTGCAGGGAGGGCTGAGTTTTCTCACCCTTTTAAAGCTGTATACAAGAAATGATCATCATAGGCGACGCGATGCATGAGAAGATTATAGTCAGTCTGTACAGCAAGTGCCTGCTCAAAGCAGCTCCTCGGCATTGGAGTCGGGTAGAGCATAAATGGAGCATAACTAATCACCTCTTGTGACTCTGGTTGACTCTCAGTTCGCATCATGATACCTGAAATAAATCTCAAATAATTAATATATAACAACGGCAGAGCTCTCAACCATTGAAAACTAAGAGTGAGATTTGGGAGAGAGTCAAGGATGCCCCCCCCCCACCCCCCTACTGGAAAATCTTTAAAATTAGATACTCTGAGAAGTGCTCTGAGGTGATGAAAACGTTAATTCCATTAAAATATCTTGGTTCCAAGATGGCACTATGGAGGTCATGATTACCCAGCAACAGTTTCTTGTTGGGTATTCTCATGATTGAGGTAGGAAATTCACTCTTTTAAAGTAAATACTGCATTATAAAGATTATACCTTAATGAAAACAAGATGCCCAAGGGCCTGTGACGCTCACCTGCACCATTAGCATTTGAAACATTTGCATTTAAATATACACGAGTCTTTATATTAAGCAAGATGGCCACCGGAAAAATTGACAAATCAAAATTCTGAATGAAAGTTATGAAGCCTATAACCATAGAATACATCTAACCAAATTTGATTGAAATATGTCAAGCATCTATGGAGGAGTAGTATTTTGACCATTTCAGGTAAATTTTTCACAAAATCTAAAATTTTCACCCAAAACATTTGTGAATCAAAATTCCGAATAGAAATTCCGGAGCCCATCACCAGAGGATCCTTTCAGCCAAATTTGTTTGAAATCACTCAGAATGGTAAGGAGAAGAAGCATTTGGACAATTTCCGATACAGTTTTCATAAAATCTAAGATTTTCACCCAAAAAATGGTGAATCAAAATTCTGAATGGAAGTTTTGGAGCCTACCACAATAGGGTGCTTTCAGCCATATTTGATTGAAATCGCTCAGAATGGTAAGGAAAAGAAGAAATTTGACAATTTCCGGTACATTTTTCATAAAAATCTCAGATTTTCACCCAAAAAATTGATCAATCAAAATTCTGAATAGAAGATCTAGAGCTTACCATTATAGAATCCATCTAGCCAAATATGGTTGAAATATGTCAAGCAGCTAAGGAGGAGTAGCATTTTGACCATTTCCGGTAGATTTTTAATAAAATCTCAGATTTTCACCCAAAAAATTGATTAATCAAAATTCTGAATAGAAGTTCTAGAGCTTACCACCATCGAAACCATCTATCCAAATTTGGTTGAAATATGTTAAGCAGCTAAGGAGTAGCATTTTGACAATTTCCGGTAGATTTTTCACAAAATCGAACATTTTCATCCAAAAAATTGATCAATCCAAATTCCGAAAAAATTGTCTGGAGGGTACCCACCTTCTTTCAGCTAAATTTGAAATCGGTCAAACCAAACCATTAAGAAGAAGCAATTTGACGGATGGACGGCGGATGGACAGATGATGGATGGCCGCCATGGCACAAGCTCACTTGGCATTTCAGGCCAGGTGAGCTAACAAGAGGCCCAAAGGCCTGTGACGCTCACCTGGACCATTAGCATTTGAAGCATTTGCATTTAAATATACATGATTCGCTACATTAAACAAGATGGAAAAAAAATTTTCACAGGAAAAATCTAACAATCAAAATTCTGAACGGAAGTTCTGGCGCCTATGATAATTTTAGCCAAGTTTGGTTACAATTGCTCAAAGTAGTAAGGAGAAGAAGCAATTTGACTATTTCCAGTAAATTTGTAACAAAATATAAGATTTTTACCCAAAAAATTTGAGGAATCAAAATTATGAATGCAAGTTCTAGAGCTTATGATCATAGAATCCTTTTGGTCTTTTTGCTTGAAATCAGTTAAGTTGACAAGCAGAAGAAGCAATTTGACAATTTCTAGTAAATTTGTCATAAAAAATTTTTTCACCGAAAAATTAGCTCAATCAAAATCCTGATGGAAGTTCTGGAGCCTACCACCATAGAACACATCTAACCAAATTTGGTTAAAATGTCAAACAGCTATGGATGGGTTTGACCATTTCCGATAAATTTTTCATAAAATCTAAGATTTTTCACCCAAAAAATTGACGAATTACAATTCTGAATAGAAGTTCTCAAACCCATTACTACAGGATCCTTTCAGCCATATTTGGTTGAAATCGCTCAGAATGGTAAGAAGAAGCAATTTGACAATTTCCGGTACATTTTTCATAAAATCTAAGGTTTTCACCCAAAAAATTGATGAATCAAAATTCAGAATTTAAGTTCTGGAGCCTATGACTATAGGGTATGACCAGCCAAATTTGGTTGAAATCGGCCAAGTGGTTAATGATGAGTAGTGTTTTAAAGCCAAAGTTCACGGACAGACAGATGACGGACGGTCGCCACGGCATAAGCTCACTTGGCCCTTTTTTTGCCAGTTCTGACATTTTGGCGGTTTGGCAACAACCGGTAAAAATGACAACTGGCAAAAAAGTTGCCCAACCGCCAAGATGGCAGAACCGGCAAAAAACTTACAACCTGCAAAAATATCACAACCGCCAAAAAATGGTCACAACCGCCAAAAATGGCACAACCGGTAAAAAAGTCACAACCGGTAAACTTGACCTCAACCGGTAAAATGAAGGTCAACCAGTAAAAATGTTTGACCATACCGCCAAACCTCCACAAATTTCAAATGGGAAAACCGCCAATTTTGGTTTTTCTCTGCCCATATATGGTCACGGTCATACCCATCCACAGGCTCGCCAAGGAAGGGTATAAAAGGGACGAAAATTCCAGTCCAGATCATTCAGCGATTCTGGAGAAGTCGTTTTCGCAAAAACTATGTCACAAAAGATGGCTGCCGGACCATTTGGTCAATTACGTTCTCTTGAACAATGTTGGCTTACCTCTTGCCCTAGATGATGTTTCGTGAGTTTTGAATTGATTCACGAATCCGTTTCAGCGAAGAAGATTTTTAAAGACATTTGTAAAAATCGGCCAAAATCCAAGATGGCCGCATGTCCAATCGGCTTCGTATGAACAAACTTGAATCACTATGCACTAAAGATGCTTCCTGCTAAATATAATTGAAATCGGTCCAGCAGTTCTCGAGAAGATTTTAATTTCCCATTGCTTTAGTATGGGAGCTTTTGGCGGGAAAATGATCCAAGATGGCCGCCAAACCGTTTATCTGAGTTTAGAAAATTGCAAATTCGAGATCAGAATACCCAAAAACACACATAAAACCAATTTCAGCCTCAAAATTCATCAAATAAAAAATCCAATATGGCCGCCAACCACACTATTTTGATTGGCCCATGGTGGCCATGTTTTTTGACGGATCAACCTCCCTTGAACAAGCTTTAATGGCCCTTAGTCCCATAATCATATCTGCGTAATTTCGGCCCGATCCCTTCAGCAGTTCTGGAGAAGTCATTTTGGTTAAAACTATGTCAACCAAGATGGCCACCGAACCATTTGACCAATCAAGTTCCCTTGAACAAACTTGGTTCAGCTCTTGCCCTAAATCACATTTCCTGAGGTTTGCATCAATCTCCCCGGCGGTTTCGGAGATTTTTAAAGACGTTTCTAAAAATTGGTCAAAATTCAAGATGGCCGTCGGTCAAATCGGCCGATCGACGTCGTTTGAACAAACTTGGATCCCTATGCCGCAAGGATGCTTCCTGCAAAATATAATTGAAATTGACTCAGTAGTTCTTGAGAAGTCGTTTAAGGAAAAAGTTGACGGACTGACAGACACACGGGGTCAGGTGACACCTCAGCCAGGTGAGCTAAAAATGCAAATCATGTGATACCAACAGGAAGTTGTATACATTCAATATTTAGAGCAAGCACTGGGTAGATTCACGGATCTGTGTTTTTGGACTTGGAACTCGGAAATTACTATATTGTGTGATGGTAACCCAGAACTGTACGTTACATCAGTTTGATAACTGCGCGTTGATATGAATCCTGTCATACACGGAAGTTGAGATCGCTTTACAGCATTTTGCATTGGCGTCTCATGAAATTGCCTTTGAAACGGGATCAAGAATGTGCGATGCCAGACCTCTATTTTTAAATTTGTGCGTTTCAAATTGCGAATAGGCTAATCAAACAATATATCTCAGAAGTATCTTCTAAATAAATGATCGTGTGAACTCGTGACTCGGTACCTATAATAAGTCTACTACATGCATGTGCTAATTTTTCAATGTAATTTCGTGCAATGCCGGAAATACATGTAGACATTTAACATGAGCTTATTAGAAGCTGTTATGGGGGTTGACCAATCAAATTTTTTTTTGGGAAAGCTCCCTAATATAAGCCGATCCCCCTTTCTCAGACAATCTGCTGGTGAAACGTCTCCATCATTATCCTAATAGAAGCCTAGGCTTCTAATAGGAGGAATACAGTACCACCAACGAATCATTGCAGCCAAATTCGGATAAAATCCACCAAGCGATTAAGGAGATATGTTTTGACACTTTCATAAAATCTGACTTTCACCCAATACTTGACCAAGCAAAATTTTGAATAGAAGTTCTTGAGCCTGCCTTAATAGGGTTGTTCTGGCCAAATTGTGTTGAAATCTGTCAAGGAGCTAAAGAGAAGCGTTTTGACAATTTCCAGTAAAGTTTTCATAAAATGTTAAGATTTTCACTCAAAAAAAATCCATCAATCAAAATTGTGAATAGAGGTTCTGGAGCATACCCGGATAGGGTCTGTCCAGCCAACTATGGTAGAAATCTGTCAAGTGGTTAATGATAAGTAGCATTTTGACAATTTCCAGTAAATGTTTCATAAAATCTAGGATTTTCTCCCAAAAAATTCACTAATCAGAATTCTATATACAATGCCACATAGGGTCTTCCAGCTAGGGCTTCACAATATAGCGATATTATATTGAATACTGGTATCATAGCTAGGGCTGGGCGGTATATCGGTTTCACATCGTCATAAATTCTTATGGCGACGGTTTAAAAACCATTATGAAAACTAAACCAGACCTGTGGTTGCAATGCAACCAAGAAGCTCGACTTTACAAAGAAGCTGGACGCTCAACTGGACCATTAGCATTTGAACCATTTGCATTTAAATAGACACGATGGTTAATTTCCAAGATGACCGCCAAAGAAATTGACTAATCAAAATTCGTATTTGATTTCCTGAAGCTTATCGTCATAGAATCTTCCACCCAAGTTTGGTTGAAATCTAGTCATTGATTAATTAGTAGCGATTTAAACTCTGCTGGAAAATGTCAGGAAAATCCAAGATCACTGCCAAGAAAAACTGACCAATTAAAATTGTCATTAGAACTCTTGGAGTTGATCACGATAGGATCATTCCATCCAAGTTTCATTGAAATCGGGCCAATGATTAAAGAACAGTAGCGTTTAAAAGGATTTCTGGAAAATCCAAGCTGGCCATTAAAAAATTGGTGAATCAAAATTCTGTATATAAGTTCTGAAACCTATTCACATAGGGTCTTTCCAGCGCAATTAAGTTGAAACCTGAAAAGCCATTAACCCTAAGGAACCTACGAGCCATCTAGATGGCGCGCAAAAAGCGTACAAATAAACCTACGAGCCGAGCCGTCTGGACGGTTTTCAATATTTGACGTGGTGGCCTATGCGCCGTCTGGACGGCTTTAAGAGCACCAGTTTTTGATCGCTAAATACGCAAGCATTACGGGCGTTTTATCCAATCAAACTTAGCATTACATTACGTCAGATGATTGAGTTTTATAAATCCACTGTTGATTGGTCAATTCAGTTTGCTTACAAATTTCTACGGGAAAATATAAATAGTTTTCTGTGAATGAAATTCCTAGCGTAAAATCGTCAACGATAGCGTGTCGATTTCTTCATTTAACCGAGTACCCGATTCCCTGATGGTCAGAATCGCTTAGTGAGAATGTCTAACCTAATTTATAATTGCGTTCGGTAAAATATTACATACAGCTGAATAAGCTGAATATCTACACTGATGCCTAAAAGATTTAAAGTGTGCATCCTTACATAGCTTGCCCATTAATACAATTATATCACACCCATCATTTAGCTTCTAGGGAGATATTGGCGTGCGTCTACGGTCTAATTTATGTTCCTCAATCATCTATCATGATAACGCATGTTACGGGGCCACTACTGTGTCAATACGGGCCTGTAACATGCATTATTAAAGTAAGGCCATTCATGAGACATATTGGCTTGCTATTGCCCTTTGAAATCACCTTTGTTGACTGTTCCAGTTTTATTTCCGTTTTCTATTGTTCTTTCATCTTGTAAATGTTTCTCCTCTTTTTTTCTTCAGGATCATATGGCGAATAGGATAGTGATCTGGTTGAGATTTTATGAAAATGATGATTCTGTAATTCTATCTTCTGCACTATTTTATTAACCCCTACCATTCTATGTCAAAATTTTCAATTTTCAAATTAAATTAAAAGAACTGGTGTTATTGTCTCAACAGATTTGGTGGAAGATGTTGCTGTCGTAGATAGCAACATCATCTACCAAACCAAAATTGTTAAAAAATTTACCCCAGTTTCTATTAGTAGAAGTAGAACAGTACCAGTTTTCCAGGCTATTGGCACATTAAAAGATAGAATATTGACATCAGAGTGGTAAGGGTTAAATCTGATGATTAAATTGTTGAATATTTTGAGATCGATTGGACTGGAAGATGTTGCTGCATTAGGTGACATGTTCCAGTGGTAAAGCTTGTGTATTAAAGGGTTGAATACTGTATTATTTGTAAGCTCTCAGTGTAAATATCAAATGAAGTTTACTCGAAGTGAGAGGGAGAGAGAGAATCTCATCTTAGGTAATCAGACTGGACTATGTATAGTAGATTTGTTGAATATATTGAGTCCAATTTGATTGGAAACTGGTGTTGTTTTGGATAACAATAGATTCCAATTGAATTTGTCAAAATATACTCAACAGATTGTTTCTTTAGATTGCAGGTACTTTTGATCTTTATTGCTATTCATTCCTGGATTATTACCCTTGCCCTAAGGGGAAAGAGGGTATCATGTGTGTGCATGCGTCCGGTATTGCATCTAAAAAACTACTGATCCGATTCGTTTAAAATTTTAACACAACAAACCAACATAACCTAAACAAGGGTTTCCAGACTTTGGCTGTGATCTGTGTGATCATACATAAAGATTTAACAAATTTGGATATGACAAAAATGGTAGGGTGGTCTCGGCGGTGGGTTACAATCTCTGATTACTCCTGTTCATAATGTTATTTATCAAGCATCAAGTCTTTGATTGAGAAATTAGTCTACAACCATCATTCGCCATGCCACATTGTTTTCAGGACTTGTCACGAAAGTGTTAAACATAGTAAAAACTGGAATTGACAAAAGGAAGGACAAAGCAGAAATTTTGATTTTCTAATGGATTTTCTACTTTTAGCTATGCCCCGCCCATCTCTACATAAGCTCCATCGATGATTTGCGCGTATTGGGATCAGTTTATATACTTTGAATCCTGAATTCTAAATTTCATGGTAACCATAGATACCATTAACCTGGTGAATATTTTGAAACCAATTTCAAGTACTTTGATTTGACTGAAAGCTGTTGCTGCCCAACTCACCAGGTCAGCAAAGGCAAACTAATTCTAAAATATTCACCAGCTTTCCTTTATAAATTTAAATTTTTTCCCCATTAAAATGAGGTATGGGCAATTCATCTCTTACCTTGATCTTGTGCACGGGTTGTCTCGCATTCTACAACCATAGGGCCATGATATGGCAAATCACCAGATTTGGTTATATTCCTTTAACTTTGACAGTCTTCCATCAACACCGCCCCCCCCCCCCCACCCCCTCTGAGAATGGAGCCTAGTGTAAACGGTGTCTCCCAATCCACAAGCATTTCGGTAATTTACACACAATAATTTTGATTGAATTCTATCAGAAGCTTTCTGAGGAGATGGATGGACAGACAGATAGATGGAGGTGATTGTAATATCCCTGCAGTTTTTTCAAAACGTGTGGGTATAATTATGAGATTAAATTTAATTTATTGATATTTGATCCAAATCCCACCCAATCTCAAATGATACATAGAGCTTATGTGAGATGTACATTAGCAGAGCCCTCAGGAATACGGTTGATAACAGTCAGCAGCCGATCCAGAACAGCCGCCAGCATAGCTGTCAGCCATTGATGTGTGTTGTAGCTGATCATTTTTCGAACGTACAGCATCATGTTTTAGTTCAAATATACTGTTTCCATACAGAAATTAGATTATAGAGTAACACAGGTCATCAAATTTTTATTTTTATAAAATCCATGTTAGTAAATCCATTAGCTGTAGCCGGAAAAACTGAGTCCGTTTAGAAGCCATCGCCGATCAGTCACCTGCAAAAAATAGGATAAGTTAGAAATATACAAATTCTAGAAGTGTTATATTAAGACTTTAACAATCAAATTTCTTCATGAAAATTTAGATTTTCTCATAGACAATGCCCATATGCAGACCAAGAGCAAATCATTCCAGTGATACATTTTCAAAAATAATCTTACTTTGGTCGGAAAATTAACATTTTCCTCGACAACTGCAGCAGTTTTCGTCTGACTCAAATGTTAAATGGTTAACAATATACATGTACGGCGCAAGGTCATAGGGATATATAGTCCGAGTCTGCTCTGACTCAACCCGCCCCAGTGACAGATATTTGGACAGACTGATAGTCTGTCCAAATATCTGTCTGTCACAGGGGCAGGTTGAGTCAGAGTAGACTCAGACTAAGGGATATACTGGTAAACATTATGACCCGACAACAGGTGTTATGGTCATACACCGCCCTCAGATTTTAGCGCAGAAATGAAATGAATAATATAATAAATGGTGGGCATATATCGACCAAGGAGGGAGTAGGACTACTAGTTACTGGATTAACCTTTTCAATCGACAAGATCAAATAATAAATTTGCTACGAATGGTTCAAAATTCTGTTGAATATTTTGAAACTAACTAAACTGGCTAAGGCAGCACCAGCTTCACATTGGATCAAAATATTCAACATCTTACATTTATAATGACTGTAAATGTGAAGTTCTGGAATTTCAGGTTCAAATGTGACAATTGTTTTTGATTTTGGGCACACAAGTTTATTTCAGGGCCCCGGTTCTCTATATCTTTGATCAGAGGATACTGGCCACACAGTAAATGGTGATAGAATGTTTGTAACCAGGGCAATAGTGAAATATTTGTTTTCTAAGGAATTATTAGCAAGTTCCAGTCATCAATGATTATTAGTAAATGTGCTGTTACTTGTAAGTTTTCAGTTACTCAATGACTAATTTAACCGAGAAAGTTATAGATTGTGTTAAGAGAGTAGCTGAACATATAATATATAAATCAATTTCGTTTACCTCTGGTCGCGAAATAACAATAAGGTTATAGATAAACAATCCAATAGGCTCAATTGTCGATGCGTGTCATTGCTTACAATTTCCGAGAAAACTTACTCTTCAAATTACCGTCAGTAATTAGGGCGAGTTGAGATGCGAAAGTTGTCAAATATATCGGCATCCCACTTCCCGATTGGCAATATCGTTAATCTAGTCATCTGTCTACATTTTAGTTTGTGGCGTACAAGAAATATGCATAGATTGACATTTGAACACACATACTAATTTGCAAAACAGCTGATCGTGTCGCCATCTTGCCGGAAAAATTAATATTCATGTATTCCCGACCAATCAGACGCATCAATCGTATAGCACGTGATACGGTGTTGCTAATAACGGGTAATGAGCTTGGTACTCGTATATTAGATACGGGTACAATTCTACAAATTCCTCTCATTCTCTCACGATATTTCACGATAAATGATTCCTATTTGGGACGCCGCTACGAAAAAATGTCCGATGTTATAGAATCTTAGTGTAAAACATTCGCGTTCGCTTTTTAAATGGCTGAGTGCACCCCGCAATGCTACATAGTATAAAATTGGCCATTTATTCGCTGTCAACGCTGATAAAGCCTGGTATGTGTTCGATTATGTATAAAGGAATTATTCAACATTGAATGAGACCTCCCCCCAAAATCATGAGCGGAATTTCTCGAAATTTTACGGTACCATGACATAATATGATTGTCATTTTCACATCTTATCGGATGAAAACCTTCACGAAACTTTGGTATCTGTTAGTTTTAATACCATTGTGATTAAATTTACCAATGGCATTTGTAAAATTTTAAAAAACCGATAAACTTTGCAAAAATAGACCAATGTATTTATCCTACAAGGTGTGGCCATTTTGAGAGGCACGTTGACTAACTAAAATATAGTTTATTCATACAAATTTTATATGTACTTAAAGGTATTTTATTGCCCTTTCTAATGATATATAGTTTTATATATAATGATCTGTTACTTTCCCAAAAATAGTTAATATAGTTGGCATGGTAGCACTACGCCGCTATCACGCCACTACCGCTTATAGGCCAGGTTTCTAAGCAAGTTTCTAGCTTTTGGCTGTAGGGTTTCTAGCACTTTTTTTGTAAATTCTTGGTACGGCCCAGAGGGTTAATGAGGAGTAGCAATTTCCGGCAAATTTTTCATAAAATCTAAGGTTTTCAACAACAAAATTGACACATTAAGATTCTGTATACAAGTTCTGAAGCCTACTCACATATTGTCGTTCCTTCCAGATTAAGTTGAAATCCGCCCAGGGGTCAATGAAGAGTAGCGTTTTGACAATTTCCGGTAAAATCTCAGATTGTCACCCAAAAAATTTATCAATCAGAATTCTGAATAGAAGTTCTACAGCCTACTACCATAGGATCCTTCCAACCAAATTTGGTTAAAATCTGCCAAGCAGTTTTAGTCCAGTCAATCTAGGCCAAAAATATTTTAACCCGGAACAAATTGCAACATAATTTTTGTACCTCGCCCAGTGTATAGGGGGCCATCATGTACAACATATCAAAAGTCCTCCAAAATTCCAATAGGGGAAAGGGTAAAATTTGCATAATTATTACCAGATTTGGGCCATTTCACCTGAAAAATCCATTTTTCTTTATTTCTTTAAAACCGGTATGTAATATATGTGTGACTGGGTATTTTTGGACTTTTTTAGTAATAAATGAATACGATTGACATATTCTCCACAAATTAAATGTATTGTGTTATGCCACTTGCATGAATTTACCTAATACCATCATTGATATTGATACAATACATATTATATTTTATTATGTCACGGTATTGTGTGTTTCTAAGCTAAGCTAAGATGAAATAGTATGGCATAGTTACCTGGTTTCTACTAATTTCATCTTGCATCAATTATCCAAGTCATCTTCCTCAATGAGCGTTATTGAATTCGAGCAACTGAGACCCTTACAGTCTTCGCAGGCGGATGTGCAGCTGAGCCCATGTTTTCTACAGGTGCATCTCTTTGATTCACAGCCAGTTTTGCAGCTGCATCTAAATGAATACAGTAAATCGTCAGGTGCTGCCAGCATGTCAGTCTTAACAGGCAGCATTTGGTGGTTGAGAACTTTCCAGCCCCATTCTGTTGGATCCATATCTCCAGCATCTCCTCTCCAAACTTGAATTTGGTAGTACACGCGAAGACTGTGAAACTTTGCGGATGCGGGTGTTGGTGGTAAATCTCGTGCTTCAACATACTTGGAACTTTTTGCAACCTTCTCCCTGAATCGCTTGTACCGCAAAGCAACTAGACTATCCATTGAATTGCCATTGTATAGAATAAGCATTGGCTTTTCACCTGCTTTTATCACGTCATCTTTATTCGCATTACTCATTGTAAACACTTCAGCAATTTGAGAGAGTTCTTTGCAGCACTGGATTTTGCTAAGGGATGCAGATTTTCCAATTCCATAAAGCCTAGATGTTGAGTCACAGCCAAGGATAGCATGGATAAATAACAGCTGTGAGCACAAACAGAACCCGAGTTTTTCCTTTGCCATTTTGATATTCCACAGTCGGGGTTTCTTTGCATTTTGCTTTGGCTCTGGTCTGAAAAATAGCTGACAGCCATTCATATCAGTATGGTATAGAAGCAACACCAGTAGGTCGGTATCGTCTCCAACAAGAGCAGTATTTGTTGACTTTGAAGCCAAGATAGCCGTTTGCGTAATTAAGACATCAGCATCACCGCTTGCCTTTATCGTTAAGCATCCAGCCTGTTCGAGAGATGAACTTAAGATTGATATGAACCGATGTTTGTTCTGCTTGTTACTAAGAAAAGCAGTCTTACTCAGAGTTACAACTGTTTGCGGAGTCAGTACAACAGTTGCGCCTGATCCACGAGTTCGCCTCTGATGTGTTACATCTTTTATGTCTGGGCCTTGGTCATAACCATCAAAAACTACTGTAGCCTTTCCATATTTGCTTATGCAATATTTTACATATCTTTGACAAACATTTGCAAATGTCTCTCCACGCTGCCATGGAACACGGTGTAATAGAGCTCCTCCATCAAGCACATAGTGGACAGAATCTGGAAGGACTGCATCTTCATTTTGAATTAATTTCCACAATGCATCAGCAAGTGCCGGCTTATTTGCTTCCCATGGAAGAGATGAATTATCAAAGAGTGCGGGCGGATGAGTGCACAACTCATACTCAAAATAAGATGATGGATTCCCTTTTGATCCATTTGTAGCAATTAAACTGAGTCTTTGAAATAGGAGTTGTGGATCAATTTGTACACATTCATCATCAATCTTGAGAGATGTTTTGGATGCTAAGGTAATAGCTTGTCTCTTTCTCTGGAACGAAATGCTTGATACACATTGGCCTCACATCGAATTAATAATTGATTCTCCAATATCTTTAGCATCGTCAACATTGACTGATTCATGTGCAGACAATCCACTAACAAGTCCTCTAAGAGAAGGGTCTGGTCCAAATGGATTCAGTTCACTAAGGATTTTGAGAATTTTGTAAGTATCATCCATATCACGCTTTATTCGAGATTGTGTGGAATCTTTGTGTTGTTCACTTGAATCACAGTTTACCCCAGAGAGCTCTTGCATTGCATTACACACATCTGCACATGCGGGCATAGACAACAACCAAACAAGACGCTGAAGTTCTGTCATTCCACGACCTCGTGTTAGACCACCACTTGACTTTACACTTCTCATAAGGACCTGCTCAATAACTAGATCAGTAGATAACCCTGCCCAATACCTATCACTTCGATGAATGACATGATGACCATTGAGGAAGCTGGTGTGTATATCTGGATGAGTTTCAGGTATTTCTAACATCTTTTGTAAATATACATATGCAGACTTGGCATACAGATTATGCCCAGCGGCTGCAAAATATGGAAGCATCTCACGAACGGTCTGAAGGTGCATGTTCCAATCACCAGTTCGTTCTGCCTTAATGAATTTGCGCAGAATGTCAACCAACTCCATATACAAAAGCCAGAGTCGTGCAGTCCTCTTATCTTTCATGACCACCTTCTCTGAGTCTAGTTTGTCCTTGACATCATGTAATGCATTTTCCGAGGACAATCTTGTAGCTACATACGGATTTTTGATAATGTCATCATAGAGCTCTCCAACTTTAACCAGACTTTTATTTAGGGAACTTTCAATCGTTTCATGTCCTGCAACATTATCATCATTGTCAAACAATTCTTTTGAATGCATTGCAGCGGAATATTCTACTGTGTCAACTTCAGCATCTGCAATTGTAGGTAGTGGTAGGTTGTATGCATTTGCAATCAAGATTGTACTGAGAGAAGCAAAAACCATGAGGTGTCCTCGAACTGCTCGAGAAATTGCCTTTCCACTAAGAATGTGTTTGACAGCATTCTCAGCGTAGACTACCTCTAGAATAGGCGCAAGACCGCTTCCTGCCATTAAGTGACCAATGCAGCCAAGGAAGCTCATCTCCATATGAAGACCTCCGAGTCTTAGAATAATTTGCTTTAATGGACTCCAGCTCGGCTCAATCTCTATGATAGTCATAGCTTTCCAAAATAAGGGCTGATCAAATGTAATCACGGGTGCAACATGGTATCGGTTTGCCTGTTCACAAACATAAGTCAAAGTGGAAAAGATGCAGGTCATGTTACTTGGCTCTAGATCTATCATCGGAAGGAAAATAACAGACGATTTACCTGGATAAACTCCTTGGTGAACAGTTTGCATCATGCCAGACCATGACTGTCTCCTTGAACGCAGAAACAAAGAGAAATCCCAGAGGATGTCAATGTCAGCTGTTGGGTCTGTTTGTTCCATCGCAGTTAACTCCTTAAAGGTCAATGGGAAGTTCCTGGTATGCTGAGACTCAAAGTTCCTGATACAGATCTTGCCAACTTGCTTGATATCTTCAGATGTTACATTTATCCTTGGAATAAGTTTGCACGAAAGGTTTCCTGGTGTAACAGATGCAATGATTCCCATTCCATGAAATGTATTATGCCCATCTATTGTGCAAATATTGTGATCCACATTGTCGGCAACAAACTGAATGAACTCGCCTGATAATGGCTGTGGTAGATCTCCACCATGAAGTGATGCACTGCGCTCAAACCTCTGTATCTCCGCATATGAACATCCAAATCCGTGCTTGTACAAGGTGTCAACAATAAATTTAGATCCAAATTTATGGTGCATCTCACATGACAGCCCGAACTGCAAAGGTGCCAAAATAACTCTAGGACGAGTTCCTTGCATAATAGCCTGTCCAACTGATGCCTGTTTCATTTCTGTGTCTTTTCCAGTAAACAAAATCCGCAATAATTCCCGCAGTGTCTCTGGTAAATAATTCAATGCCTTTACTGGGTCGCTCATTTGCTCCCTTGATGGATAGCTTTCAGATGATGTGCATGAATCAATTAACTTAATATCGTGTCTAAGCAGTTTGGCAGCTGTCTGGATGATTAGCATGCTCTCTGATTTGGAATCCTTTCTCTTCTGTTCCTTATAGAAGTCAGTCAAAATAGTAGATGCTTTAGAACGAAAGGTAACAACATTTGGCTTACCATTCACAGTGCTAATAAATATTTCCTCGCCATAATTATCTTTTATTTTATCCTGCATGTATTTTGTACTGTATGCTTTATTCTCTTTATCATCGAGATACTCTTGCATTTTATTAACGAGGTCGTGCAGGGTCAGCTGCTCATCATCATTATTTTCAAGAAATGCCATTGTCGCACTAAATGCTCTTACTCTGTCCAAGTCTTCTGGCCTTCCATGTTTTTGGGATGAGCAAGATGAGTGCAGCTGAGGGATATTTTTCATGGTTCGAAAATTTACGCTGCAGCTTTGATGGTATACTGCATTGACAACGCATAAATCCGGCGTGAAGGCAAGCCGCCCAGCTACAAGTTTGCCCCATTCGTCTTTTCTCTGCTCACAGGCCTCGGCGATACTACATTGAAAGTCATGAGTACTTACTGGATAAATATCATAGCCACGTTTCTTTCCATCTTGAATTTTTGCAGGGTATCCGCATAGCAAACAATGTTCACTAAAATTGAATGTTGGACTTTCTGAACGGAGTGTTCGCATGGGTGGCGGAGATTGTTCAATTTTCTCTGCGTCACGGGCAATCCGCTTGGGATCAATGAACTCCCGTCGACATTTTACATGAACCCTCTGTCCTACTTCAGCTATGACATCGCTTTCACGGGCTCTGCTAGCATTGTTAATACCGTCACAGCCTTTAACTCGAAGCTTAACAGTTTGTGAGCCATTTTCTAGGCTCTGGTTACAAATAACGCATGTATCTAAATCCATGTCCATATTCTGATTGAATTGTATAGAAATTTATTCAAATTGTGAGATAAAAGTGAAAATTAAAATGCAATTTATTTTAGATAAAATTTTAAAAGCGAAAAACAAAATTAAACTTACTTTAAATATAATTTTTTTAAATTACCCCGGCCCTGTGCATACAACCATATTTAATCTGTGGTTTGGAGAATTTGTACAAGTGGTTCAAGGCAATATTGCCAATTGCTTACTGTCTTCCGTGACCATGAAATTCAGAGCTTAGACAACATTTCTACTTCGTTTATTTGCGGAATGAAGCAGGTAAGGGAAGTTTCATTATTCGGATAATGGCGGTAGCTAAATATGCGAATTTACCCACTTTCCCATCGAGGGATTTTGGAGGACTTTTGATATGTGACACCTGGCAGTCCCATGAATGCCGCAGAAAAGAAATAAATTCTGTTGCAATTTGTTCTAGGTTAATTTGTAGTTTTACTGGACTATTTAGGAGGGGATATGCCTCAAAGCAAAAGTTGACAGACTATAGACGGATGGATGTCAGATGGATAGACAACCGACCGTCACCACTACATCTGAAGCATACCACCTTAAGGTCCCAAATTTGGTTGAAATTTATCAAGCGGTTAAGATGTGCTTTGATAATTTTCAGTATTGACATCAAAAAGCTTAAAACAGTTCTGGAGCCTAGCGCTATATAATCATTCCAGCTAAATTTGGTTGAAATCCATCAAGCGGCTGTTAAGGAGATGCATTTTCGACACTTTCCGGTAAATTCTTTATAAAATTTAAGACTTTCACCAAAAAAAACTGACCAATCAAAATTTTGAATACAAGTTCTGAAGCCTAGTAGGATACACAAATTTGGTTGAAATCCATCAAGTGGTTATGGAAGAGAGGCGCTTTGACAATTTCCATTAAATTCCAGACAAATTTGGTTAAAATCCATGAAGCGGTTGAGGAGATTCATTTTGACAATTTCCGGTAAATTTTGCATAAAATTTAAGATTTTGAACCAAAAAAACTGACAAATCAAAATTCTGAATACACATTCTTGAGCCTACCACCATAGGACTCTTCCAGCCAAATTTGGTTAAAATCCGCCTCGCGGTTTAGGAAGTTGAAGGATGGACAGGCAGATGACGGATGGACAGACGATGGATGATCACCAGTACTCGCCATGGCATAAGCTCACTTGGCAATTGTGGTCGGGTAAACTAACAATGGGAAAGTATGATTGGCCAATGGGGGCAGCCATCACTGACATTATTGACCCATGGTTCAATTAAAGGGTTATAACAGATGCTAAATGTACATTATATACTTATAATTCTCTTTATATACTAAAATATAAGTTCATGTTAAATTACCATGTCCAAGAGCCCAGTCTTTTGCCTTTGTCACAAGGAGATAAAGCTCTGGTCCTGGTGCTGGGTATCTACTGGAGAGAGCCATCATTGACTTTTATCACAAGAAACAGCCACACTGATATCCACAGTTCTCAGCAAATACTGTAATAAACAATACGAGATGATACACAGCATGAACATGAACAGACAGCATGAACATGAACAGACACACAACATGAACATGAACAGACAGCATCAACATGAACAGACACACAACATGAACATGAACAGACAGCATCAACATGAACAGACACACAACATGAACATGAACAGACAGCATGAACATGAACAGACACACAACATGAACATGAACAGACAGCATCAACATGAACAGACAATATGAACATGAACATACACACAGCATGAACATGAACAGAACCATAGCATGAACATGAAGACACACAACATGAACAGAGACACAGCATGAACATGAACAGAGACATAGTATTAACAGATGCACAGCATGAACATGAAGACACACAACATGAACAGATACACAGCATGAATTTGAACAGACACCGCATGAACACGAACAGACACACATGAACATGAAGAAATACACAGCATGAATTTGAACAGACACACAACATGAACACGAACAGACAAACATGAACATGAAGAAATACACAGCATGAAAATGAACAGACACACAGCATGAACATGAACAAATACACACCACGAACATGAACAGACACAGCATGAAAATACACACCACGAACATGAACAGACACAGCATGAAAATACACACATGAACATGAACAGATACACAGCATGAACATAAACAGACACACAACATGAACAGATACACAGCATGAACATGAACAGATACACAACATGAACATGAACAGACACACAGCATGAACAGACACATAGCATGAACATGAACAGCCACACAACATGAACAGACACACAGCATGAACATACACACAGCATGAACAGACACACAACACGAACATATATACAGCATGAACATGAACAGATACACAACATGAACATGAACAGACACACAGCATGAACAGACACACACCATGAACATGAACAGCCACACAACATGAACAGACACACAGCATGAACATACACACAGCATGAACAGACACACAACACGAACATATATACAGCATGAACATGAACAGACACACAGCATGAACAGATACACAACATGAACAGACACACAGCATGAACAGACACAGCACGAACATGAACAGAGACACAACATGAACAGAAACACAGCATGAACATGTGCCCCGAGAAAAATGAGTGCTGGGCGATCCCAGTACCTAGCGGGGTGTCCGAGGTCCTTTTGAAAACTAAATGCTCTGAAAAGCCATTTCCTCCATTTTGTGGGGTTAAAAGAGGAGAATCTGTCCAGAGTGCCGGGCAGACACTGATGAGTGGTGGGCGTGTGGCACATCCCTGAACAGAGACACAGCACGAACATGAACAGAGACACATCATGAACATGAACAGATACACAGCATGATGCAGACACACAGCATGAACATGAACAAATACACCACATGAACATGAACATAAACACAGCATGAACATGAACAGACACACATCAGGAACATGAACAGAAACACAGCATGAACATGAACAGACACACAGCATGAACATGATCAGATACACAGCATGAATATGAACAGATACACAGCATGAACATGAACAGACACACTGCATGAACATGATCAGATACACAGCATGAACATGAACAGATACACAGCATGAACATGAACAGACACACTGCATGAACATGATCAGATACACAGCATGAATATGAACAGAAACACAGCATGAATATGAACAGACACACTGCATGAACATGATCAGATACACAGCATGAACATGAACAGACACACAGCATGAACATGATCAGATACACAGCATGAACATGAACAGATACACTGCATGAACATGATCAGATACACAGCATGAATATGAACAGATACACAGCATGAACATGAACAGACACACTGCATGAACATGATCAGATACACAGCATGAATATGAACAGAAACACAGCATGAATATGAACAGACACACTGCATGAACATGATCAGATACACAGCATGAATATGAACAGATACACAGCATGAACATGAACAGACACACTGCATGAACATGATCAGATACACAGCATGAATATGAACAGATACACAGCATGAACATGAACATATACACTGCATGAACATGAACAGATACACAGCATGAACATATATACAGCATGAACATGAATAGACACACATCATGAACAGAGACACAACATGAACAGACACACAGCATGAACATGCAGACACACAGCATGAACATGCAGACACACAGCATGAACATGAACAGACACACAGCATGAACATGAACAGACACAAAGTATGTGTAGTCTCTACATATTTTGAATGGAAGGAGACATAGGATCCTTTCAGCCTAACTTGGTTGAAATCGGTCAAAATGGTACGGAGAAGCAATTTGACAATTTCCAGTAAATTTTGAATAAAATCTAAGATTTTGATACAAAAACTTGACAAATCAAAATTCTGAATGGAAGTTCTGGAGCCAAGCATGATAGGATCATTTGAGCAATATTTGGTTAAGATCTAGTCGTCATGGCATATGCTCACTTGGCCTGAAGGGCCAGACCCATGAGCTACATGTAACAATAATCTCTTGACAAGATACTTTTAGAAATTTTTTCATTGGAATCACTGAGTTGGTTGCAGTCTAAAATAAATGTACCACTATGCTTAAATCAAATGAATTTAATATCTTGCTGTTGAGTATTTCGACAAGTATTTTGAATGGAGCCTGTTACTGACAGTCAAATTAGTTACAGAATAAGTAGTACAATATTAGTGGTTTTGGAACAGCTGTAAAACATTTCAAAAAGTTTCAAAACAGCTGGTATCAGTTTCAGAACAGTTGCTATGATAGGAATCTTACTATATTAACTAGAAAGAGCATTGCACTCAGTTTTGAATTAACTGGGCGACCTCTTGGTGCTCTCAAAAAGTAATTTCTTCACTATGGAAACCAATAGGAAATAAACAAAATCAGATTTCTTTTTTCACGAGACAGTTGATACTTACCTCCCTAACACTCTTTGATATTTCCTAAATATCGACCTTCACTCAATAAACCCTAGATTAAAAAAGGTAGGTGCCCCTACTGGACAGGGAGTCAGTTGACAGTTCAGTGGATGCCAGCCCCAAACTCGCGCATGCGCGACTGACGCTTCCCTCTGACTAATTTATTGGCTGACACAATGCAACTTATATGCCTGAAAATCGAGCCTCTGTGGGGAAGAGAGACTGGGTCCGTGTTAGAGAGGTAAGTATCAATTCTCTCATGAAAAGAGAAATCCGTGATTTCGTTTATTTCACTTCAAGAGTATACTTAACTCCCTAACACTCTTTGATATTGCCAGAATTTGCCAGTGAATTTGGCGGGAGGGAGGCGATGTCAATAGATCAGCTCTTCCCATGTGCTTTTGCGTTTAAAGCACCAACAGCTGAAAATTGTGTATAGCACAATATGCGCACACACCCCTCTTCTTTGGAAAGGAGACATTATGACCTCAATGTCCCATATGCTCTCTAAGTACTGTTTGGATGAAAGGGCTTCATTTTCGCATACTCTCAGGAAATTAACCACATAAAACATGAACCATCACCATATTAGCATAAAGGGTAATGTGACAAAGACAAAAAAACAACACCATACAAGACTGACCTTGAAATCTTTGCCAATGCCATTAACTTCCCCATGGTGAAGAATGATGTAGCATGGTCAAGTGGTTGTTTCCATCGTTTAAATGTGCTGTCTATAAACAGTGAGAAAACCTCATCATTACTATGTACACCTAATTATCTTTTCAAAATCGATAAGGCGAGTCGATTAGTGGTGTCACGAAGATAATTGTCGGTAAAACTTGACCCACAGTGCCACTGGGCTATCGACATAATGTCATACACCCATACCCGTTAAACAGGACGGTGGATGCCACTACGCCACGGACACTGTGAGCCTTGGCCATGTCAACTCGTTTACCAGTGGCAGATTTATGACAAAACTGGATACATTCCACAATCCACCTGGAAATGGTGTCCTTGGACGCCGTTTCCTGGGGTTCAATATATGACAACCATAACGATGTGGGGTCCGTTGTTTGTACCTGTTTAATGTGGGGACTGAACACCATGCTTTTGAAGAAGGATCATATCTAGTCAAAGCTGGTCAAATTATAGGTTGACCTGGGTATTTCAATGACTCATTCTTAGCCATGAAATTAATCCTAGGTAGGAGCCTAAGACCATCCCCTGTAACCACATAAACATCTGCCTCAGCAGAAAACAGTTTTAAGTGTCAACAATTTCATTGAACTGGAACTCAGTGGTTCAAGGGGTTTATCAGCTAGAACTTGAAGTACTAGAGATAAACTACAAGATGGAATCACTGGTGGATAGATTACCCATGCCTTTAATTAAAGTATTTAAACTACTTACTTCGTCACTTCCCATATTTGCCAAGCAAGGGATAACAGACATTAAAGCTGACTTGTATCCAACAACAGAATTAGGTTTAAGGCTGTAGCCATCATGGTGACAGGAAAGCGCCTACTACCTGAATAGATTAATCCATTGGATTAATACATCTTTTTGAGCACCATTCTGCGAATCTGTTGATTTTATAATTATATGCTCTGGAGGTTGACCACTCACACCCCCCACCCATGGCTTTTGCCATAAACATGGCTGCTTGCTCAGAAAAGTCATCCTTAATTGCGGATTCCTTGATAACATCCACGCAGTCAATTTGAACATTGATGGATTGTTGTGAATGGTCTTTCCCTGGAAGATAATATTGTCCATCAGAGGCAGAGGAACCGGATTGCAGACCAGAAGGATTTTTTTAATCAGGATTGCTGTTAGAAATGTGTATGCATACATTCCCTCCCATCTGTTTCGATAGTACTCAGATCTGAAATTGGAGAGACATATGTCGTCATCTTTGCATTCTTCTTCATTGCGAATAAATCTATGTTGGGTTTGCACCAGTGGTTGAACAGACGATCCACCACACATTGATTTAGTAGGCATTCTCTATGAAAAATACTCCTTCTTCGGCTCAATGAGTCTGCAAGGAGATTCAGTCTTCTTCAATCCAGAAGGTCCAGCAGATCCATATATCATGAATGGGTTGGCCAATTTGGGGTGATCAGAATCACTTGGCACTCCTCCTGTCTGATTATCTGAAGAATTTTGCGGGTATGCGTATGCATAAATTTCCTCCCAGCTGATAGCTAGCACATTTCATCCTTCGACTCAATGAGTCCTTTAGGAGTAATGATGTAAGTCGGACAATTTTACAGGGAAAATTTTACAGGGAAAATTTTTGGTTTCCAGTTTTTTCTGAAACTTCATTCCCATCTCATTGCATAAATTGCATTATTTATTCGTAGAATTATTTTTAATGCAACACTAATTAATAGAACAAGAGCTCCACAAACGGCGCAATGAATGAGAGCTACGGTGTATAATACCCCGCCATGATGACAAACCAAGGAATGAAAGCTACGGTGTATAATACCCAGCCCAGATGGCAAACCAAGGAATGAAAGCTACAGCGCATAATACCCCACCATGATGACAAACCAAGGAATGAAAGCTACGGTGTATAATACCCCGCCATGATGACAAACCAAGGAATGAAAGCTACGGTGTATAATACCCAGCCATGATCACAAACCAAGGAATGAAAGCTACGGTGTATAATACCCAGCCATGATCACAAACCAAGGAATGAAAGCTACGGTGTATAATACCCAGCCATGATGACAAACCAAGGAATGAAAGCTACGGTGTATAATACCCAGCCCAGATGACAAACCAAGGAATGAAAGCTACGGTGTATAATACCCAGCCATGATGACAAACCAAGGAATGAAAGCTACTGTGTATAATACCCAGCCATGATGACAAACCAAGGAATGAAAGCTACGGTGTATAATACCCAGCCATGATGACAAACCAAGGAATGAAAGCTACGGTGTATAATACCCAGCCATGATGACAAACCAAGGAATGACAGCTACGGTGTATAATACCCAGCCATGATGACAAACCAAGGAATGAAAGCTACGACGCATAATACCCAGCCATGATGACAAACCAAGGAATGAAAGCTACGGTGTATAATACCCCGCCATGATGACAAACCAAGGAATGAAAGCTACGGTGTATAATACCCCGCCATGATGACAAACCAAGGAATGAAAGCTACGGCGCATAATACCCAGCCATGATGACAAACCAAGGAATGAAAGCTACGGTGTATAATACCCAGCCATGATGACAAACCAAGGAATGAAAGCTACGGTGTATAATACCCAGCCATGATGACAAACCAAGGAATGAAAGCTACGGTGTATAATACCCAGCCATGATGACAAACCAAGGAATGAAAGCTACGGCGCATAATACCCCGCCATGATGACAAACCAATGAATGAAAGCTATCAGAAAATATGTATTTCTTCCTCAGACCCATCAGACCAGTCATCGTTATGAAGTGTCAACACGATCTGCATTAAACGGTCAAGGAGGTATCGTCCGGAAACCAGTTTTCAAGACTGGTGGCCATATTGGATTCACCAGACATATTCCAACAACCCAAGGAAATGATCCGATGGTAACGGAGATATCATCCAGAAACCAACTTTCAAGATGGCAGCCCATGGCCATCTTGGAGTTTGGATCATCGTCAATTTCGATAGGATTTTTTATCCAGACCTAGTCCAACAACCCTATGAAGTTTCAGAGCGATCCGATAAACGGGAACAGAGTTATCATTCGGAAACCAATTTTCAAGATGATGGCTGGTGCCCATCTTGAATTTCAGATCATTGTCAATTTCGATAGGTTTCTTCTCCACACCTTGTCCAACCACCCTATGAAGTTTCAATGCGATCCGATAAACGGTAACAAGTTATCATCTGGAAACCAATTTTTAAGATGGCCACCGGTGGCTGACGGCCATCTTGGAGTTTGTATCATTATCAATCTCGATAGTTTTCTTCCCCAGAGGTAGTTGAACCACCCTATGAAGTTTCAAAGCGATCCGAGAAACGGTAACGGCGTTATCATGCAGAAACCAATTTTCACGTTGGCCGCCTGTGGCTGGCAGCCATCTTGGATTTTGGAACACCATCGATTTCGATAGATTTCTTCCCCAGATCTAGTCCAATCACTCCATGAAGTTTCAAAGCGATCCGATAGACGGTAAGGGAGTTATCATCTGGAAACCAATTTTCAAGATGGCCACCGGTGGCTGGTGGCCATCTTGGATTTAGGATCATTGTCGCTTTCGATAGGTTTCTTCTCCACACCTTGTCCAACCACCCTATGAAGTTTCAATGCGATCCGATAAACGGTAACAAGTTATCATCTGGAAACCAATTTTTAAGATGGCCACCGGTGGCTGACGGCCATCTTGGAGTTTGTATCATTATCAATCTCGATAGTTTTCTTCCCCAGAGGTAGTTGAACCACCCTATGAAGTTTCAAAGCGATCCGAGAAACGGTAACGGCGTTATCATGCAGAAACCAATTTTCAAGATGGCCGCCTGTGGCTGGCAGCCATCTTGGATTTTGGAACACCATCGATTTCGATAGATTTCTTCCCCAGATCTAGTCCAATCACTCCATGAAGTTTCAAAGCGATCCGATAGACGGTAAGGGAGTTATCATCTGGAAACCAATTTTCAAGATGGCCACCGGTGGCTGGTGGCCATCTTGGATTTAGGATCATTGTCGCTTTCGATAGGTTTCTTCCTCAGACCCAGTCCAACCACTCTATGAAGTTCCAAAGCGATCTAATAAATGGTAAAGGAGGTATCATTCGGAAAACAAATTTCAAGATGGCCGCCGGTGGCTGGGAGCCATCTTGGATGTAGGATCATTGTCGATTTCGATAGGTTTGTCCTCAGACCAAGTCCAACCACTCTATGAAGTTTCAATGTGATCCGACAAATGGTAACAGAGTTATCATCTGGAATGAAGGAAATATAAATTTCCCTTTCTCCGAGATCTAACAATGCTCACCATTCTGTTACTTCTGATATACAGCTGGCCCTGACAGCTGGCTCTAGGACTATAGACTTAGAAAGCTTTACCGACTCCTTGGAACCGGGTACGTGGCTCCCAACTACCGATTACCCGTCTACCATAGAGCTCATATTGTTTGCATAGCCACCAAACAAGAGAAATCCATGGCTTGCCTCCGTAGGGCTGGGAGGCTGGGTCCGTAACAGAATGGTGAGTATTGTTAGATCTCGGAGAAAGGGAAATTTACATTTCCTTCATTCTCCTTCGATCAATACTCAACCATTCTGTTACTTCTGATATACACCAGATTTGGTCAGTAACCTGGTGGGAAGGGGCAAGCCATAAATGCTACTTTTGCCCCTTGGAGAAAGAGTTAGACTTAAAACTTGACTAACGGAGACCGAAAAAAGGACCGTCAAGTTAACGGAACCGAATCACATTCGCATCACTGCCCCCCCCCCTTTTTTTCTCCTAAGAAAAGGGAGAGAACTCACGAACATGCATCTCGCCTGAAAACACAAATATGCCAAGAGGGTTAACTGCTCTTTGCATATACACATGTATTAGCCTGGGAATGAGCATGAATATATAAGATGAATGAACATGATATATAGACATAATACAAAAAACTCTCAATCTTGAATTACCTCATGATAAATGGACTCCAGACGTACCGCCTCCAACCATTCACTGGTCCGGCCATCAGTGACACAATCTGGTTGTCATCCTCTCGCTCGACCATGTCTGCTTTTAAATTCTTTTCTTACCAAAATGAAAAAAGGGAGAAGAGCAGTGTGGTCACTTAACTATCGTTTCAAAACAGCTAAAGCGAGTGGATTGGCTGAGTCTGACACATCCCTCACATAGTAATCCATGAATGAGGACTCACAGTGCCATTGTGCAACGGCCATGATGTCCTCTAACGGAACACCACTGTAAAGGGCGGTCGAGGCGGCTATTCCTCTAATATTGTGTGCCCTTGCGCCTTGCACCTGGTGCCCAGTCACCATCTCATGAGTAGTCCGATTGCATTCGACTACCCAGCAAGAGATAGTATCCATGGATGTGGCGCCATAAGGCTTCTTATGGCAGATCCATAGATGTCTATCGTTCGACCATAACGAGTTAGTCCGTTTCCTGTACTTAGTCAAAGCATGGACTGGACACCAGACACTGGCATCACGATCAAACCTTGTTAACTTTGGTATTATGATCGGTTTGCCGGGATATCTCAAAGATTGATTCTTTGACATAAACTCTGCTCTTGGCAGAAGACGCAGACCCTCTCCAGAGACAATAAATCGGTCCCTCTCTGCCGAAAGTGCATGGATCTCACTGCGCCTTCTAGCTGAGGAAGCTGCCAATAGAAAGACCGCCTTTAGAGTCAAATGCTTTAGACTAGCCGAACGCAACGGTTCGAAAGGGTGCTTGGCCAGTACATTAAGCACTAAAGAGACTCCAGGCTGGAATGACTACCGGTTGTCTCGGTCGGAGATTGCTCATTCCCTTCAGCATCACATTTAACTGGGCCACCTCTGGACTATCCCTGTTGGCTAGACAAGGGATAACTGATGCCAAAGCTGACTTGTATCCAGCAATTGTGACGGGAGCTGGTCCTGAAATGAACAGCTCACAGAGAAAGTCTGCTATTTGCTGAATAGTGGATTGAAAGGTATCAATACCCTTTTCTTCACACCAGTCTGCAAATCTGTTAACCTTGTTGTTATATGACTTGAAGGTTGACCTCCTTCTCGCAGCCGTGGTGAAATCAGTAGCTTGTCGAGAAAAGCCTTCCGACGTGGAACGTTGTTTGATAACATCCACGCAGTCAATTTGAACATTTCGGGACGCTCGTGTAGGAAGCGTCCCTTGGCCTGGGAGATTATGTTGGGAATCTCGGGCAACTGCACTGGGTTTTCCACCAGCAGATCTAGCAGATCCGTGAACCACGTCCTGCTGGGCCAATACGGCGCTATTAGCAGGACCAGACGCGGTTCCTCCCTGATCTTCACCAATACCTTCGGCAGAAGAATGGTGGGTGGGTACGCATAAGCGTGCATCCCCCTCCATCTTATCGCCAGAGCATCTGTATCGACGGCATTTGGATCTGGAATCGGCGAGACATAAGTCATGATTTGAGCATTTTCCCTTGTGGCAAACAAGTCCACGTTGGGTTTGCCCCAATGCTCGAAGATCCTTTGTAGAACTGGAGGGTTGAGGGACCATTCTGTTGGCAGAATTCTCTGTCTGCGAGACAAAGCATCCGCCAGAATGTTCAATCGCCCAGGAATGTGAGCTGCTTTCAAAACAACTGAGTAATTCCTGCACCATTGAATCAAGTGCCACACTTTGATACACAGCGAGGGTGACCTGGTCCCGCCTTGGCGATTTATGTATGATACTACCGTCGAATTGTCTGATCGTATCAATATCACCTTGCCCCTGATCATTGGAAGAAACTGTTCCAACGCCAGTTCCACTGCCATCATTTCCAACAGATTGATATGCAGCTGGCTCTCCTGGAGAGTCCATGTGCCCGAGACCTGGTGTTCTCCCAGGCAGGCCCCCCACCCCTCCAGCGATGCATCTGAGTACACGAACAGCTGGGGGTGGGGTAGGTGCAGCGAAACCCCTACTAGGAGATTCTGACGCTTTTTCCACCATACAAGATGCGACATTATTGGCTCCAAAACTGGCACCAGTTTTGACAGGGGTTCTGTTCTCTGTTTCCACAGAGACATCAGATACAACTGGATAGGTCTTCGCATTAGAGCAGCGTACGGGATCACCTGCTCCATGGAGACCATCATCTGAAGAAACCGCCTCGCCTGAATGTGGTTTCCCACTCGAAAACTCTTGAGGATGGCTAACATTGACACCACTCTGGGCTCTGACGGGTAAACCCTGCCCTCCTCGAGATCGAATCGCATCCCCAAATAAACGAAATGTTGAGTGGGTGTCAACTCGGATTTCTCCTTGTTGACTATCCAGCCTAGATCTGAAAGTAACTTCAGAGTCAGAGCAGTATCCACGTCCAACCTGGCTGCCGTATCTGCTTTGATCAGCCAATCGTCCATGTAGGTGTGTAGCGCCACGTTCTTTTTTCTGAGAAACGCTGTCACCGCAAGGACCACTCTTGTGAAAACCCTTGGAGCTGTCGACAGGCCAAACGGGAGAACAATAAACTCCCATACTTGATTCTGAAACGCAAATCTCAGAAACCTGTGACAACTCCTGTTCATTGGAATGTGGAAATATGCATCTTTCAGATCGATCGATACACACCACATTCCCTTCCTCAACCCTGCCATTACCGACCTCGGCGTTTCCATCTGGAACCGAGGCGTATGGATAAACCAATTTAATGGCCTGAGATTGAGTACGGGTTTCCATCCCCCTGTGCTCTTGGGGACAAGGAACATATTTGAATAGAAGCCTGGAGTGTTCTGGTTTGCTGGTTTTATTGCTCCCTTCAGAAGCAAACCTGACACTTCGTTTTGAATGGCTTCTAACTTGTCTGGTTCCCTTGGTACGGGTGTCCAGACAGATTCTGTGGCGGAAAGTCCCACCACTCTGGCATGTATCCCTGGGATAACCATTGCAGGACCAGACTGTCTGACGTCACACCTCGCCAAGCCTCGACGAAACGCATGAGCCTTCCACCCACTATAGACGCCTCGACGCCTAATGGGGTTGTCCGGCTCGCGGTCCGCTCCCCCCCCCCCCTCCCTTAACGAGAGAGAGAACCATTTCGGTCTTGGCTCGACAGGTCTAACTGGCACCGCTGTTCCTGTCGCACAGGTGCGGCCCAGGCGGATACGAAGGGAGCTCTCGTACCCTCAGGTACGATCCGCTCCGTTCTTTCCACCCTTTGAGGACTTACCCTTCCCCTTGCCCTTCCCGCCTCTAGGGCGATCAGGAGCAACATTGGGGAGGGTAGGGGCCTCCACAACCTTCCTGGCTTTCTTCGCCGGTGGCGGCTGAGAAAAGCCAGACGAAACAGCAGCCGCACTAGGCTTAGCTCTCGCCTTGCCTTTATGCTTCTTCTGCTTCTTGGAAGCTTAAACAGTCAATGGCTTCCCTACAGCCCCTAGTGCGTGAGCTTGCGCACTAGCTCCAGCTGTAAGTTTACCGCCAACCGATTCTGCGCAATGCTAGCAGTGTCCTCTAGGATGGCCCATGCCTGGCCATCGAAGATGCTAGGACCTGTCAGGGGCGTCCCAAGAAGACACTCCCTGACGGCCGTAGCCGGACGCATATGGTCAAGAACCATTTGCTTCCTGGACTTTGTCACACGTGCCTGCACCCTTGCCAGCACGTCCATAGACAGCACCAGGCCGTCATTGACGCACGAAAGCGCCACAGGTGGCACAGGGTGGCCTGCCCCCGCTTCAGCCCACACCGACTGAAGAAGGCGATAAGAGTGGTTGACAGCACTCATAGCTGCCCTCACACCCTCATCACATAGGGACAGGACTTCCTCATGGTCCACAGACGGGTCCACCCTGGCTAGCCAAGCCAGAGCCTCCGACCAGTCTACTTCCGAGGAGGACACACCCGTGAACACGTCACCCGTTGACGCGTTCACGGACCTACCAGGCACGGCCTCCCGGCTAGGAGCCGCGGCTGACACGCCAGGAACTCTGGTACCATATGGTTCCGCCGCCACCCCATGGAACACACCAGTCCATGAAGTAGGCCCGCACGGAAAACCGTGCGGACCCCTAGCAGACACGGAACCCTGGCGCCAATGGCACCCCACGTCTGACCGCCGGACCAGGCGAGATAGGTGGGTACCACGCCTGGCCCGGCACCGTGTCGGCTGGCACCAAACCAACCATCACGGGACCGGTGCCCGGTACCAGATTGGCCTCAACCACGGGCGGGGCCGCTGCCCTGGCTTGCGCCAAGCCAGACAGATGGAGGACGGTTCCGTCCAGGACGGAATCGACCTCCATATTCTCCACCCGTGGCATCACAGGCCGCAGCAACCTCTCCTCCTCGGCCTCCTCGTCTTCAGACCCCGAAGAGTCGTCACTAGACGAAGAAACCGTGGAGCCGTCCTCGCGGACGGCTCCCATGTCTGACGGACCGGCCACCGCTACTGGACCACCCGGAGGTGGTCGCAGAGAGACAGAACTCGTCAGGCCGGAACCCGACAGAACTGCCAGGGGGCCGTACGAGACGGCTCCCTCGGTGACCAGTCCAGAACCCTGTCCAAGGACAGGGTCCGTACCAAGCATGGGGAGAGACTGCCCAACAACCTTCGGCATAAGGGACAACACCAGCGTGGGCAGAACGCTATGCAGAAAGCCCTGCATAGCCGGACCAAACCACGCCGGCGGTGCCATCTCCACCACCTCCAGCTGAGGATGTGGAGCGCCCCCACCGGCCGAACCGGACGCTCCACGATTTAACTTCGGACCGCCTAACCCCGCGTCACCCAGCCAAATCCTTCTGGGCAAGGAACTTCAACATCATATCTGCGGCCCACACTGCACACACATTACACCTACTATCAAGGTTACATGCAGTACATCTAAAGCAGACATGGTCCTTAAACAGGACCCGGACGAACTTGTGGCACTCGTCACATGATGGCGGGGCTGGCGTGGCCTATAAATAAGCACAAACCTACAATAAGCAAGCGGAACGAGACACGGATGGAAGGCAGACAATTAATTTTCAAATAATTTGACCATAAATTAACTGTAACCCTCCCGCACCCCACCCCACAACGTTACAGCAAAGATCGCATTGATTATGATGACAAGAACGAAGCGGGCATAAATACACCCATAAATTGATCCTCCAGGATCTATAACGGAACCAGGAATCATTTCGCATAGCATTCGGGGTATATTTACCAATCAATATAAACTATACTCCTAACGAAAGCCAAAACGATATGTAAACAAACTGCTGTAGCACACGGTAAAACCGCAGACCACACATCCAATCAAGAATTTTGAAACCACCGATCATTGCAAACAGATCGTGATAACACGCAAAACTTGAACATTCCAAAGTTTTCTGGTACCATTTTTAGTGCGCAGCACCCAGAACAAGATGCGTGAATTAATGACAAAATTTTCTTCACATAAACATCCGAGCACCACGGATGTGACGTCACCCGCTCGGATCTTACGGAGAACGACGTCAGCCGATATTCGTGTTACAAATACCGTAGAAAACACCTATTTTCATATCTGCCGATCGCATGTTGGGGTTAAAGAAGGCGACCATCCGGCATATCACGTTGTTAACACACGTCCCAGATTCTTTGGGGTCAGAAATTGGAACATGCGACACAAACAAAATTTAGAGACCTAAGTCTTTTAACTATGGAATAATAAGGAAATATACGACCTGGTTATCATCGGCGGTATCCATATTATCCAAGCAAAAGAGTCACTAGCTATCACAATCACAGTTACACAAAGACTTAGATTTTTATTTCTCAATCTTTCCGCTGCAAAAAGCATGTATAGCTCTTGTTGCTATGCAAACAAGAATGAGCTCTATGGTAGACAGGTACTCGGCAGTTGAGAGCCGAGTACCCGGTTCCAAGGAGTCGGTAAAGCTTTCTAAGTCTATAGTCTTAGAGCCAGCTGTCAGGGCCAGCTGTATATCAGAAGTAACAGAATGGTGAGTATTGATCGAAGGAGAATGATATGTTCCTGTGACTGATCCAGATTCCAAAGCCCTGATACTGTTGCTTCTTCAGGCATGCTCCCCATCCCTCCATTGATGCATCCGCATACATCGTCATGTGAGGGTGGGGAGGGGTGATCATCAATCCCCCACCCCCAGGAGATCCTCTCTCCTCATCCACTATTGTAGGTGGTGAATAAGAGGTTCCAACACTGACACCCTCGAGGCCAGTGATCCTGTACTCTGAGGTCACTGTGGCATGAGAAATAACTGGTAAGGCCACCTGCATAAGGCTGCCTGTGGAATGACTGGCTGTAGTGAGACCATCAACCCCAGCATTCTGAAGTAAACCCGTGCCAGAACATGGTGACTGTTGCACACTGACTGTATTACTGAGATGAGTATTTCTACTCACTCCTGAGTATGATACACATATCCTATCTCTAGATCGAAGAACATGCCCAGGTAAACAACCTTCTGGGATGGAATCAGCTCTGATTTATGAAAGTTGATTATCCAGCCTAGTCTGTGAGAGCTTTCAAAACTATCTCCAGATTTGCTGATGGACTTCCCTGATTGTGTGCCTTTAACAGTCAGTCATCTATGTACGTGTGGACTGCTATGCTTCTCCTGCGGATGTATGCTGTTGCCATTGAGATTCCAAAGGGTAAAACCTTGAATTCTCACTGTCGGCCCTGAAACACGAATCTCAGGTACCTGTGAAAAATCCTCACAATTGGAATGTGAAAACATGCATCCTTCAGGTCTACAATTGATGCTGTCTATTGATGCCGTCTATTGATGCTGTCCACGTTCCCTTCTCCAACCCTGCCAACACCATGTTGATTGTTTCCATCTTGAAACTCAGAGTGTCTATGAACTAGTTCAATGGCTTGAGGCTGAGAATTGGTCTCCATACTCCAGTGCTTTCTGTTACTAGAAACACAGTTGAATAGAAGTCCAGGCAATTTTGTGCCGGATAAATTGCTTCCTTTTGTATGAGGGACTTTATTTCTTCATCGATACTCAACCGTTGATCTGGATTTGAGTCCAGATTGGGACAAGGGACAAATGCGATGGAGGTCCTATTATCCAGTCGGGATGGTATCCGACTGAAAGCTCCACTCTTGCTTGTGAAGGGTCAAATGACCCCACCCCCCACCCCACCCTCCCACACACATGGGTCCACCTAGGGAGAGAGGTGGACATGAGCAATACAAGAGTGGCACTGTCTCTGACTCTAGTAGCACTGGAGTGGTCTCTGTGGCAACCGGCCCATCAGGCATGGTTACCACGACCAGATACTCGCGCGTCACGGGCCGCGCCACACCTCGGTGTGCGGGCGGCTGCCTGGCTGGCTTCGCTGGAGGAGTCTGCGCCCACCCCAACCAACACCCCTTCTACCCGTAGCAGGCCTGTGCTGGCATGGCCGCTGCCTACCCTACGCTGTACTGCTGGCTGGCCTCTGACCTGGCCACCGCCACCTCGGGGCTGCTGAGGACGGAATGCAGGGGGGGGGGGGCATCGGGCGAATCGGAGCACCTCAAACTGTTCGTGTAGTGCCCTCTGGTTATTTACTAGCATGACCATCTCATGGAGGTGCCTACATCCCTCATCTCCAAAAAGACCAGTACCTGTCATAGGCGTCTGCAGCAGCCCATTGCACAGGTCCCGGGATGGGCACAAATTGGGCCTCGCCTGGACACTTCTAGTAACCAACGCCATGCAATCCAGAGCCAGGTTTATTCCATTCTGGTTCTCTGGACTGAGACGGGCCTTGCCTGGCACGATGCAGAAGCCATTACTACCCCCTGTAACAGTTGAGAAATGTGCCAGAGCATCGCTATGGATGCTCTCGAGCTCTCCTCTGCATCGCACAATGGGTTGTTTGCCGAGCGCAGCGCACCCGTGTCAGATCGGGAGCCTGGCTGCGTGTCCTTGTCTAGCACTGTGTGATCATCCGTGCTCGGCTTAGGCACCACACCATATTGCAGGTATTGTGGCATCACCTTGCCACCTCGCAAGGGGCCTTCGCGAGATGTCCATTAGACTTAACGATATGCTCAGCTAGCGGCAGCGATGGCATAGTGGACATTGTCGGCTTCCCCACCAACCATGGGCACTGGTCCTGCTGAGAAGTCGATGGTTCCACTTTGAGCTCTGGTCTGACATTTAGCAGCGCCACTGGCAAACGTCCGACTAGTCCTGCTCTGTGGCTACCTGTGAGTGCTCGACTAGGCGCAGGCCTTCGTCGTCCTCAACAGCACTCGCAGGTGTATACGTGGCTGGAGCTCTGGACACTGCTGGCAAGCCGAAAACATGCGGGCCTGAAGGAGCAGGCATGGTTTGCTCCGTGGCTAGACCAGGAGCCGTGGCATCATGTAGGGTATAATTCACCACACCATGGCCCAAACTGGTCGACGCTATACCATCGGCAAGCTGCGGTATGCAATACAGCCAGCCATTGGCTCCTACCAGGGCGCCGTGAATGCTACTCCTGCGGGAGTAGACCCATAGAAAGTCGCCCGTGCTTCCCGCGAGGGGTGCACGTTCATCTAATTCCATGGTCACGACATCATTGGGTGACCCCAGCAGATAATCCTCATCTTCCTGGCCAGAAAGGTTAGATTTCGGGTTAGCAAACAGCTCTAACCAAGACTGGCCAGGGAAGGTACTGTAAGAGGGTACGGTACCTCGGAAGTGGGGATGCTCCCTGGAACACATAAAGCGGGAACCTGGGTCCATCAGTCCTGCCCCAAGATCCACCAATGAGGTAAGCCTCCTTCATTTAGGGCCACTCCTGGATCAACCGGCGAGGCAAGCCTCAAGCCGGGTTCAACTGGAACCACCTCTAAATCTCTATGGAAAACTGGTATACCCCTAGGAAGATGAGCTTCAGAGGCCGTTTGAGATTCAGATTGGGGCATATGGAGACAATGAATTACCTGAAACAGGAAGCATGCCACGAAGCAACTCTTGTACCCGGTCCTTGATTGTCCTCTTCATCTCCCCCCATCATCTCAAGCTGGAAGGCCTCCATGTCCAAGTTCCTCTTACCCTTACCACATACACTCTCCAAGTCCTTCTTCGATCACTTCTCCTCCTCACTCACCTTATCTTTCACCTGAAGCACAAGAAACTCAGAAACTAAGTCGCTCCCTCCACCTCCACTGGTCAAAGACATCACATTTAATCAGTGGGCCACATGAGCTACACTTAGTACTACGATGAGGGGCGAACTTGGCCTTAAGAAAGCGTCCACAAGACACACAATCGGACTTCTGAAAAGGACACAAGACGAAGACAATGAGTTTTTTAGCTAATAAGTTAGTAAACTCAAAACCAAATAAAACGGAGCACGAACTAACGGACCCTAAAGGACAGTTGTTAAGTAAGATAAATCAGCATGGTCAAAATGAGGTGTTAATAATAATGACAAGACCGATTATGATGTCATATCTTCAAAAATAAGACGACAAACTGACAGAAAACATCATCCAGGTGTAAGGACAGATTGTATTCAACACGCAAGAGTATAACAAATAGATGGATAAAGCAATAAATCATGCCATTAGAGAAACAGAGAAAATTTGTCAGCAAAATTTTGTAAATATTTCAAAAATATTAGAGTGCCATTTTTCTTAACTCTAGAATACCTGCGTCTTTAGCATAGACATACTACCATATCCAGCGCTCTTGAGTAATCCACCATCACCACCACGCCTCTCCACCATAAAACTACTGGGACCAAAGGTGCAGAATGAAGAACTCATTCTTACAAGAGCTCTCAATCACTCTGGGCATAGATTTTTTTCCAAACATGAAAAAGGGGACAATGGTGGAGAGAAACCCCATCTCCCGAGTGACCAACAACCAAGACATGTACTTGTGGACACAAAAACAAAGACAGGTTAGTATTTCACAGTGCCAAAATAATATTTTAGCAGTTTTCTGGGCACCTATCACGTCTAACGCGCATCACAGAAACACATAACGTACAACAATGACGAGAATTAGACAAAAATGTAATAGAGTTCATCCGATGGCTAGGTCCCAGTGTGGCGTCAGGAGATTTAGCATGTTCAGACATGATTAAATCACTTCCATTACACTCGAAAAGGTTGAAGACAAACGCAAATTGAGCAAAAAAAAAATAGAAACTACGTGTCTCTTTAGCGCATGCGCGAGGTTGGAGCTGGCATCCACCGGACTGTCAGCTGACTCCCTACCTAACTTTTTTTTAATCCGCGGTTTTATTGAGTGATAGTCGCTATTTAGGAAATATCAAAGAGTTTTAGGGAGGTAAGTATACTCTTGAAGTGAAAGTACCATATCTCATTAGCTTACTGAGGAGACGCTGGTGAGGTACTGTATCGAATGCTTTCATGCAATGTTGCTGCTTTCCTCTAATTTTTGTGTCCCTCCACCTTCAACGACTGCAGTGATGTGGATCTGCATGAAATGAAGCCAAACTGCTTATCGCTGAACATGGAGTTACATTTCATGTGTTCAATGATGCAGTCTCTGATGATTGATTCCATCACCTTACACAATATGCAGGTTAAGCTCACTGGCCTATAGTTGCTTGCTGACTTCTGACTCCTTTTCTTAAAAATAGCAGCTATATTCGCCGTCTTCCAATCATTTGGTACCTTGCCTGTGGTGAGTGCTGTATTAAAAAGTATCGCTAATGGTTAGATATAACCGAATACATTTCTTTGTTCGTGGATTCTCGGATGTACTCTGTCAGGGCATACTGACTTGTCAGTTTTTATCTTCTTCTTTTCGCTCGCTGATCATACCGCCAGTCCTGTAAGTGACTATCGACATGATCATAAGCGTCAGTTTTTATCATTGACAGTTTCTTCTTCATGTCTTTTTCTGCAATCTTATTGCTAGCCAGGGGCGTGTCACCTTCTCTCATCGTTTCTCGAGCAGAACCACAGGCATTTGAAGTTTACAGTCATATTTCATATCATTAGCCTATTTCATATTACTACTATATATATATAACATGTGTATAATATATATAGTAGTAATATAAAATAAGCTAATAATATCATATTGAAATGAACAAGTACCTTGTAACTGAAGAATTTTTTTAGTTACACTAACTGAAATGTAACCAGTTACATTGCAAAAATAACTGAAATTTCAGTTACTTTTTAGTTACATTTCAAACTTTTTTACCAAATTTATTACAATTTTCGGCCTAGCTACTGTTATACACATGACACTCCAATATCCCAATTTCAAAAACACCAAATGTTGAATTGTAAAGAAAGTTAAAATCTGCCGCAGTATGTGTTAACAGCAGGTCCTGTTCTGCTCTTTATATACCATTGATTAGGCCAGCTTAGGACATCATCGCTCAGCAATTACACGCTAGCTACATTCAATTCACATAGGTGTGGTGTCCGCTAAAGCTCAAAGGACAATGCCATTGATAAAAGTCAAACCATCAACCATTTTGGTATAGGGTCATTCCATGCCAAACAGAGTTTCCCTTATGCGTCCTTTTGCGCGTATATATGCATAAAAATGGCAGAGGGACGCATAAAAATTAACCCTCTGCGTCCCCGAGGACGCACGAGGGACGCAGTGAAAAAGTGTAACAGAAACTGGTAACGTTGCGTGTGCTTAATTATCGATTATATTATCGTGTGTGTATATTTATTTGTGCATGTTTTTACTTTTAAAAATATACCTAATGTATTGTGTGTTCAATAAAAACGAAATTACTGCGTTGTTTAAGACTATGATTTGTTATATGTTTTCTTGCACAACTCAAAGTTGTTAATGCCCATAAATCAGATTCAACCAACACATTTAATTGTAAACACAATCCCCAAATCATCCTTAGTATCCCATTTGATCTAATTTTTATAAATAATGAGTTTACAAGCCCGATGCTAGTCGCCTTGTTTGGCCTACAAATTGCAAAAATACCCGCCATGTTTCTGTCAGTTGTGCTAAACGTCAGTGTGACGTGTCAGTATTTGACTGGATAACAGCGGAATCTCCCTCTAGAGGAACTCATGCTTGAGAAATTCAATACAACTGATCAAGCATATACAAACGTGTCTGGGCGTCTTAACCCTTTCACAGCTCAGAACATTGGACAGATCACAAAGTTGTTATCACTAATATGCTGAATATTTTGAAATTAATTTGCGCATGCCTACTTGCCTAAAGCAGCAACAACTTACAGGCAAAATATTTTTTTCTATTTACTTATCAACATATCTAAATGGATGAAGGAATATATGGAAGATAATGTGATATCTTTTACATTTGAATGGCCATTTGGCGGATTAGCGGCGGTGTCTTTGTATTGCTGTTTGAATAACGGTATCAATACGCGCCATAAGCAGTCTTTTATTTAGCAATAGCGGCTGATTGATTGACTGATGGATTTAGTGTTTATAATGTTTAACAATACTCGATCGTTAGGTGTTCCCAATTTCTCAACTAAAAAGCTCATCCCAGCAGCGATGTTCAACGATATCGTCGATCTACAGGTAGGCATACGTTAAAATATGGATTTTTTTCCAAACAGCGTATAACTCAAAGCTTCCCGATACAAGCGTCCTTATTGGATACACGCTAATGCATTATCTATGCTTCAACCAATCAGCAATCGCGTTGCATAGTTACTCACTATGAATTAGACATATCCGGTTATTGGCCGATATATTTTCACTAATTACACATTTTGATCTGATTTATACAGATTATTTTTGATAAATTATTGTTTTGTCTGATCTTAGCCTATGTATTCCACTATATTTAGTCATTCCAGTTACATTATTAAAATAGGCGCGCATTATATCGAAGTAGGTCAAGTTGTCCTTGAGCAAACCCGCCCCAGATACTCGTAATTTTTCAATTCGTCCAAAGTCAAGTGGTCTTTGATAATTACTAATGTAGTGGTCTTTGAAAATGTTAATCATACAAGGTTGTCAATGTATGTTGGTTAGTTTATCAGACAACAAACAAGTACAGTGCTTTAAGTTATTGTTTATTGACATGCAGTTCAAATGTTATTAGTTAAATATACAATGGCCATTTCAATAGATGAATTTTAGCCACCATTGTAGGTCACAGAATACATATTTTTAAAAATTTACCACTGGAATGACTGGCACTGTTTAGAGCCAGTTATCGCAGTGTTAAACTTTCAAAAATACATATTTTGGTGATCTACAATAGTGGCCAAAAGTGTTAAGTGCTAAAGGTTAATAAACTATGCATAGTTAATATTCTCTATATACACATTAAAAGTATTTACACAATGTTATAACTAGTACTTTCAACATGTTTAATGAAGTGCTTTATAATTAGATCAATGTGTTGTGTTTATTTTAAGAAAAAAACATGGGACCTCCATATTTCAGATGAGGACCCCATGGGGCCCCCAGATTTTACAGTGGGACCCCCAAATCTGAGTGTGGGGTCCTTGGGACCCCCAAAAATCAGATGTGGGCAACACTGATGCCAAATCACCTAGAGGTCCCCAGGTGACCATCTCTGATTTCACCTAAGAGTCAAGATAAACAACTAATGCTTGTTCGGTAACCGTGTCGCAAACCCTGAAAATAGGGTTAAAACATGAAATTATTTAAGGTTGAAGGAATTGAGCCACAAAGTTATAACTTGGTACATACACAGCTAATATATGTATGTTAATCATATTCAAAGCTCATGATGATAGGTAATTGCCCACATGGGTAAACCATCCCTAATATGAAGGCCAAATTTTCGGATTTTGTGTTCTCATCTGTTATGTGGACACCTGCCACACTTTAATATTGTACCTGATTCACATAAGCTTTCCTCTACAGCAACACCTATATGTACATACTTCAAAACAACTTACATTTAGTGTTTGTGATAAAGAGTCGGGTAGTACTGGTTCACTGAAATCTGATAAAAATTGTTTTTGAATGGATAAACGCCCAACTTTAGTCCTCCACCTCTGGAACTGGCAGAGATATCCAGGAAATGCGTTCAGTCCCAGATTCATCATGCATCAATTAGGTGGCACAGCAAATTTCAGGTTAATATCTTCAATATTAAGAAAGTTATCAGCGTTTAAATATCCTTCCAAACGACTCACTGGATTCGCGAGTGCAAAAAAAAGAAGTGCCACACCCCCTAAAATCAATCAAGCATAACTTCAAAACCAATTGGAATTTTGCAATGAAATTTTGCATGCTGGCATCATTTCCATATATGTGCATCTGGGTGAAATTTAATAAAGATCAGAGATGGTCACCCGGGAAGATTTTTATATTCGGGGTGATTTGGTATGGAATGAACCTATAGCAGACAAAATTGATAAAGGTTGTGGAATTAAACTAGTGTACTGGAAAGCTCTTGAACATTTTGAAACTAATCTGACCTGAAAAAACTGTTGCTGCCATATGAAGTAACAGCTTTTGAAGGTTAAATTACAAATGTAGTAAGTATAAAGTACTCAGCAGATTAACTGATCGGAATCAATTTGCATATAATGAAATTAATAAATTATTTTCAAAATATTTAAATTCCTATTTGAAATTAAGCAAACATCAAAGCTGATGGACATTTGGAAGCTAATTTCTCCCACGGTAGATAGCGGATTATCTTATCACAGAAAGTCAATACTCTAAGGAAACCTGTTGACCACGTTGAAAATAATTTCACTGAAAATGTTGATAACTTTGGTAGCAAAGCTTTCAGTCAAATTAGTTTCAAAACATTCAACCAATTATTTCTTACAATAAGATTAATGTTTGTTATAAGGCATGTCTTGGCTGAAATGTTGAAATATATATGTACATCTATGAAGGCTGTGGAATAAGTCTCTTATTATTTTGGAAAAAAGTTGATTGAAATTTGCTATTGCAATAGCAAAAGAATTCAGTCAAATTTATTAAACAATTTTCAGGTTTTATATTTTATATCTGAAATGGATTCAGTGCTGTCAGTATATTATACCAGTGGTTATAGTGGTATTGTGTTTCTACTATATATCTCAATTTGCTCGACTATATTACACCTTTTATGAGGACATTGATGTTCACATAGTCCTTCATAATAATTATCTGTCACAGTAACTAATGTAACTAAAATGTAACTTTAGTTACATTATGCAAAGTAACTGAAATGTAACTAGTTATATTGCTCAACCGATGTAACTGTAACTGACACAGTGAAATGTAACTGTAACTAGTTCCATTTAAATGTAACTGACCCCAGGCCTAGTTCTCATCAATGATTCCATGGCAAACTTCTATTGATTTGTTGTTTGTATGGACTCCGATACATTGTCTGTGCTTTCCTTCACATTTGATTATGTCTGACTAGTCTCCTGACGTAATAATGAATTTTCAGTTTAGAATCGGCCTTTCACATTTACCCTAGTATGTTTTGAATGATGACAATTATGTAGGTCAGGTTTTGTGACCTCAATGGGGTCAAACTTCGGCCTGCGTAATGTCATCGTTTGCATACGCTGGGATGACAAGTTTGTTATTGTAGCCGCATTAACTTCAGTCACGGATTCTGGAGAACACCCAATTAATTCATCCCCTTTTTCATGATGTAACAGAATTCTGGTTATGCTGACATTTTAGATAACGTCTGCCTGTACGTGTATTATTAAATGTTTGTCATACGTGTTCGGTTGTTGATTTATTGTTAGATATTGCCTGTCACGTGCGCATTTTCCTTAAACCTTTACCGAATGTCTGTCTCTGTGACGGCGTTGCAGAACACATCTGGTGCAAAAATTTGCATATCAAACAACAGGCGACAGTCAGCCTGCTTGTTAACCCTTTTGAATACTCATCTTGTTTAGTGAAATTTATGTAATGGCCTTGTGCCTGATCAAAACAGGTCATTTACCATTTTATTTTACGTGATTTGATGAGTGTTCTGAATTTTCAATTACCCTTGAAGCACTGACCACGAACTAGAAACGCCAAAACAGCATTTATGCAAATTGGCGATGTTTTCCGATTGTGATTTCGTGGCAATGTTCTGAACCCAAAAGCATTCTACATTGCGTTAAACTTAGCAATTAATTTGATCGTATTTCGATTTAATTTAGACTTTAATTTTAGACTATTTAAATCGCAGACGATCACATCCACCAAACATATTGACGAGATTTCACCATTCAAATAAGTTGTAAAATTTATCTGACAACCGCCATCTTGAAATTTACGAACCAGTAATCATTGGTAACAACGAATCGAGATAAACAAACTTGGTCACTGGTTCGACGAACCAAGTCAGTAAATCTTCAACTTCCGGAACGCCAAAATGCCCGAACCACAGACTGCGTCAGTGGTTTAATGACTCCGTCCGTCGCGAAACAAGGCCCCTAGTTTGGCCCTTTTCTTTTATACCCTCAGGCTATGGCCGCTTGCATAGCTTTTTTTCTATTACCTCAAACAGGTTGTCTGTCACCTCTGTCGAGTCTGTGTCATACAGGATTCTGTATTCAGGATTCAGTAGACTTCAATGTTCAATCAAGTTCAAGTTCCATTTCATTTATTTTGATATAGAAATATACAATTTGTAATTACACAACAGGTGGTCTGTATGAAGTACGTTGTAGAACCAATACTGGCATAACACTGTAAACACACGGATGAGAGAGTGCATTCAAGGTTATATCCTCAATCTCTCCCCCTTTTATTGTTCACGCCATACGGAAAAAGCCTGGTAGGGGGAGAGATTGTTGTTGCTTCGGCTATTGTATATGGAAGTGAATTCGCCTGTGGTAACACTATTGCTGAAAAGCTTAAATTAAATGCGAAAACTGGTATTTGTTAAACAAGCGTTGAAATTATAAGGGGGAAATTAAAAAACCGTCGTTAGCCCAATCAAAAATAGTCATTTATAGGCTAAATACCTTTTAAAACAAGAATGTCTGTTTGTATTAATTAACAAACTATTAAAAAATATTACTCAGAAAATGACCACGCAATAAATCTTCTTCTTGTTGTGTATGTGGGGCATATTGAAACAAATATGTTAATCGGATCGAGTTTTGTCAGCTGTGTCAATTTTCAATACATCTTTCCCACATTGACGTCATTACGCCAGGATTCCCCTAAATCAATGCTCAGAGCAAAACTGCTGGCAGGTACCGCAGCCAACAAGCCGCTGACCCGCGTTGAGTTACTTTTGCGCAAAAATACACTGCAGTCTAAACTGTTCCTATGAGAAACTAAAATCATTATATTATTTAAATCATCATCATCATCATCATCATCATCATCATCATTACGACGTATGAGGCCTGTATAGCCTTTTGTCGGTCAAAATACGTATTATATTAGCCATTTGTCACTGTTTCCGGTGTAGGAACTTTTTGTTGACATGTAATATACGATGGATACATATATTTGTACATTATATATACATATGTACATATATACATAATATACATATATAAACATTTACGCTAGTTCTAGATAGTATGAGGCGCATGAAAAGCCAACAGATTCATCTGTACTATAGTTATAGGAGCAAAATCGGCTATACATTATACTAGATACTGATAGGGCAATCCCTGCCAGTATTGTATAAAAAGCTGTACAGTGTGGATTTAAATACAGGATCCGAATGATAATTTTCCAACATATTTGCCTATGTGATTACACAGGCATCGGGTACGCTCAGCTACAATAATTATCCAGGCGGTGAACTCCGATATATGATGGTGAACCCAGATTTATAAATACAGGCGGATGATACACTTGCTATACTGTGAAATAATGACAAGCTAACAGGGCAATCCCTGCTGCTTTGTGAGAGATCAGCTATGTTCCTAAGAACCTATCTGAGTCCTGCATGAACTTAATGACAAGATCCATTTACTTATATAGGCTAAAAATCAGGGCAGCTACGGTTGGCATCGTGTAGATGGTGGACATGTTTTTTTTAACAAATGGCAAATTCTATGTAAACATTTACACTTTTACTGGACATTTACACAGTGCCTAAGAGCTACATGCCCATGTGTGCTTAATAGCCAATACAAAATAAACTATACCTGTTACTGTGTACTGATAAACTTCCTGATACTGGTAAGGGTTGTTATGCTGAGTATAATAGAGCCAATGGGGCCATCCCCACCAGATTTGCATAATGACCAGCAGGATGCAAAGATAGTGATAGCATGATCTTACACAATAGTAAAAACAAATGGGATTACCTGCCTAATTGGGTTATGGAAAGCAGATCGCATGATCTTACAGTGTAGCTAGCTCGCAGGGCATTCCCTGCCAGTTTTATGAACATGACTGTATTCCTGAGAGACTACATACTGGATCCAAAGGAGCTTAATCCAGCAGGTTCTCCTACCTACCAACATACAATTTCAGAGACTTCGAATATGCTCATCGGCAAATGTGTGTCAAGATGGCAAAATTGGGTTAATAGTGGTGAACTCGAGGGCTAAAGCCATGTCAGCTACGAATTGTGTGGTCTACTTGATCAGGACGGTGGATTTAGTTGTGTGCACAAATGTCGGTGTAAACTTTTGGTATGCGTGGAGTTGGTGTTGTGATGTGATAATGGGCTGGCGGGGTTTTCCCTACCAGTTACCATAGATTAGGTATGCCTCTGAAGGACGGTGATGAAATCTGATCAGGCCATCCCCACCAGGTTTCCCATGATAAGCTGAATGTATAAGTACAATGGGATTTGGTTTAATGTGTTAGTATGCCTCAGAAGATGGCAATGAAGCTGATGGGGCAATCCCCACCAAATTTCTCGTGATCAGCTAAATGTATAAATGTAATGGGATTTGGTTTCATATGTTAGTGTGAATCCCTGTCGACTGCCGAAGTATCATATGTACAGTGGTAGTCCACAAAAGCAGTACTGTACTAATGGCATGACCAGAGCTTGTCAAGACGATTTTTGAAGCAGTTCAAAGACGGTACTTGAACTACGTCTTCCGTAAGTGCATTCCAATAGTTTACCACTCTGTTACTGAAGAAGTGACGGTGAAGGGATGAGTTACAGTGGTGCTTTATTAATTTGAGACTGTGCCCATGTGTTGCTTGAGAGGTATCTAATTTGAGGCCTGGAGGAGGGGTTTTATATTTACCATGTAGATATTTATAGGTTTCAATCATATCACCACAGCGTCTCCGATATGCTAATGAAGGCAGCTTGAGAATGTGCAGCCTTTCTGTGTAGGATAAGTTGCTCATGTTAGGTAGCATTTTAGTGGCTCGCCGTTGGACCTTTTCAATTTGGTTGCAGTCATTGACTTAACGAGGACACCAAACAGAATTTGCATACTCTAGCAGGGGTCGTACCCTAGATTTATACAATAGGCAGAATATTTCATTATCAAGGTAATGGAAAGTTCGTTGAATTAATCCTACCATCCGATTTACCTTGTTGACCGCCTTTAATACTTGTTCATGCAATTTCAGCTCTGTGTCTATGTGAACACCTACATCTATCTCATGTGGTGATTCCTACAGCTCTACTACAGTCCCATCTGAAGATGCCATTGTATATGTGTACTCTGGATGTCCCTTGCCAAGTCTTAACACTTTACACTTTTGTGGGTGAAATTTCATTAACCAGTCTCTGGACCACTGCCCCCATCTCATTATTGTCAGTCTTGATCTTGGTACAATCAGTGATCGATGATATAGCTCGATAAAGCTTAGTGTCATCAGCGAATAATTTGATGTAACTAGATACTACGTCTGGTAAGTCATTGCTGTAGATGAGAAATAAAATTGATCCAAGGACACTACCTTGGAGGACTCCGCTGGTGACTTCAGCCCACGGTGAGTAAGCTCCATTGACATTAACTCTCTGTCTATGCTTTCTAAGGAAGGCTTGAATCCATGAAACTACATTGCCACATATGCCATAGCTGTTCAACTTAGTGAGTAGGCGCTTATGGGGTACTGTGTCAAAAGCCTTCTGGAAATCAAAATATATACAATCGATGGGCTGCTGTTGGTCAATGAGGTCAGTTCACACTTCCACTGCAGTTAGAAGTTGGATAGAACTGGAACGACCTTCCATAAAGCTGTGTTTCTCAGCTGAGAAGAGGTTATTGTCCTTCATGTGCTCAACGATATGGTCTCTGACAATGCGTTCCATAATTTTACAACAGATAGATGTAAGACTTATTGGTCTATAGTTTGAGGCCAGTCGTTGTTGCCCTTCTTGAAACTTGGGGTCACATTACTGAGTCGCCATGAGGTTGGGATGTTACCCTCATCTACAAACTTTAAGAATATTTGGTATAGAGGTTGTGCTATTGATTTACTAAGCTCTTTGAACAATCTTGGGTGAATCCCGTCTGGACCAGCTGACTTGTTTACATTTAATTTTTCAAGCCTCGTCTGTATGTTTTCGACTGAGATGGATATATAGTGAAGTGGAATGAATGTTTCGTGTGTGACGCAATTTGGGATGTTGGATATACCCTCTTGGGTGAACACGCTAACAAAGTATTTGTTAAGGAGTTCTGCCGTAGCTTGGTCAGACGTGGCAGTAGTTCCATTATCCTCTAGATCTGAAATAGTGCTTCGGGTCTTTAACTTACTTTTTACATAACTATGAAAAGCTTTGGGGTTGTTTTTGGTTTCATGGGCGAGCTTTCGTTCAAATTCTTTCATGGCTTTGCTAGTGGCTCTCCTTGCTTCATTGTACGACATGCAATAGTGTTCATAGTCATCTTGTTTTCTAGGTTTAAAAAAAAAAAATTTCTCCATGTTCGTTCTTTTCTCCTGAACTTTGCCATGCGCCATATAATCACATATCATTGGAATGCGCATTCAATTGCCAAAACATTAATGCATTATTTTCTATATTTTGTAATGTTTTCACTGAGTTATTTGCGTATAAATAATACAACATTCGAATTAGATTCATCCCAGCAGGCACATGATGTTGTTTCAACATTGAATCCATGTTGAAATCACACCATGGCGTGATTTCAACGTGGATTCAGTGTTGAAACAACGTCATATGCCTGCTGGGATTAAATCAAGTTAGCAATAGGGGATATTTTTAAATTGCATATAACTGTATTAAATTTTATAAAACTGTAAAAACTAATACAGAAATGTCTAGAAAATTGGCTTAGCTTTCCAATGATGTATGACTTCAAAAATATTATGGACATAGTTTTTCATATGCACTGCCTAAAGTGCACTGTATCTGATTCCCATAGTAAAGTAATGCTGTTTGCGTGTCAGCTATCGTGGTTACCAGTCGGAAGCGGTATGCGTGATGCATTCCAGGAAGGTATTGTCCCAAAATACGCTAATGTGGGAAAGGTCTATTCAATCAAATTGCAAGTTTTGAAATAGTTCATAGAACTCGATTGCCGTTCTCCTTACGTACATGTAGGAGGGGGCATTCTTCTTATCCAGTGTTTTCATGTCATGTTCTTGTTTCAGGCTAACCTCCAAATATGGGGTATTTTCTTATGTGATTTCACAATATAGTTTTTTAAGTTATTTACAATTAATCGCGACATCATTTGGTTTGACGGATGATTTCGATCAAGGTTAAGTGGGAGTAGACCGGAGATTTCCTTATGTAGTTTAAAGCATAGGTCTCTTGCATATTTTTTTAATATCTCAAAGTGTGAATCCGTAAGGTTACTTGCATGCAATATCATTTGTATACAGCATTTGTCTGTAGTCACGATATTCTGTTGTTGCATCAACACTTTGATCTTTGTCATAGTTGGACTTCTAACATGCTCTAGCTCTGGACAGTCAAGGAGTAACTTAGGAAGTGCTGAAGATCTTCCATTTTATTGCTATGCAGTGGACATTTGGTTATTGCCTTTCTGTTTCTAGTTAAGCTACCAAATAGATGGTATCTCCCATGATAGCAAGCAAACGTTTGCCCAACGTTGACCTATCGTTTATCACTACATTGGGCCAACATAATTTTGCTCGTTGGCTATTGGGCCAACATTGAGCCAATGGGCATAAATCTATGAAGATATTTGAAATAGCACACCAGAAAGCATAAGTTAACAATTTAAAAATTACATTTGTGAACAATATTAACATCCACTAACATAACACTAGAAGCAGGCACAAACTACATGAAAAATACACATGCAAAGACATGGGAAAACATATCAATTACAGCCACTCAATTATGGAATAATATTAAACAGGAAACCTAGGACAAAATAATTCCTTATAAATATATTTTAACTTCTATCTGACTGAAAAACGTCATCCGCTAAATTATTTACTTCAGAGATATCATCAAGTTCCGTGATCGGCGATTCCGCCTCGCTGTTGGTCGATTAAAGTGTATTGAGAAAATAGGGGTCGCCATTCATAATAAGCTTAGAATGTTGCTACGTCATTACATGTTATCGTATAATAATTTTAGGGGTTTCCCAATCAAGCGTCTTATAAACAAACAATGTCATGGCCTACTGCACATGGTATAAGAGAATCAAGATTTTGATCGATTTTCAAAGGAGTAATAGCTTTTTGTAGAAGGCTGTTAAACTGGAAAAAAGACGTGATATTTGTTTGTGTTTTGACTATGCTGGTCCACTGTAGATAATGTTCCTTGTTTACCGCGAGAATATGGTCAGCCTCTCTGAAATACGGCCACCTACCCTGTTGTTTTCTCAAGGTAATACAAAAACTTTCCTCTGCACAAAATTGGACTAGATTTTGTGGAAAATTGGGGAAATAGGACTGACATTCAAATCCCAATAACATTTCAGTCAGAGAAGATTAATTAATTTTATTGGCATGTCGATTGTCGTAACTACCGTGAGAATATGGAACACCATGATATGTGTAAGGTGTCCGCCAATACAATAGGCATTGCTTTCGGTGGACAACCTCGTTGAATCCATGACATTTATATTTTGCAACAAATTATAGAATTCAGATCCAATCTATGAGTAAATGTTCAAAGCACTCCAGTTTTTATTCACCTTTCTATGGTTATGCTTAGATACCGTGAAAACAAAATGACGGATTTTTAGACTGTAATTTGGTTCGATGAATTGAAACATTTTGTTCAAGTGAGTCTTATTTTATAATAGTACAACAATAGTACAACAATGTCACTTGTAAGTACCATCCTATTTGCTTTATGTGTATTTTCAGTTGTCAGAACTGTTACCATATTTTCACCAGTGTGTCCAGTAATCGTAAATCGCTTAGATTATTTAGGAGCTATAAACTTAATCCAACCCGACATTAATCAAGTATACATATGTACTATTAATAGCTGGTTGGCTGCAAAAGGTCGCTATTGCAATGGTACCAAGTTCATTAAACCATCTAGGCCATCAAAACTATATTTCTGTGTGCTGTTACTGGTGACTGCAAATGATATTGAGCTCAACCCAGGCCCTATCGTGCAATCTCCCCATTACATGGGAACAAAAAGTAGTATGCTGTGAGTCATGTGACTGTTGCTATCACATCAATTGCCAATCAGTAACATCATCTTATTATGACTATCTGCACTCACCATCAGTAGTGTGGATATGTGAAGGCTGTGGTCTCCCAAATTACTCTATCACCCTGTTTGATATATCATCACTTGTATCAGAAAAGAAATATTGCAGTCTACTGGATGAAACAAATGAGTTGATTAGCAATTGTCATGGGAGTCCAACAACACCCCCCCCCCCCCTCCACAGGCGACCTCTTCCCCTGTGAAAAATGTATCCAAGAAAGCAGCTAAATTAGAAAGACCATTGAGAGTTGTCAACATTAATTTTCAATCAGTGAAAAACAAGATCCCTGAGTTAACAATTATAATCGATTCACGCCTGTGTTCACTGTGTTTATATCCCGCCATGCCATGCACGTGTCGAATAATTACCAATCGCAACACAAAGCACTACGATAGTGAGGTGACACCTTTGTCATTGAGAAAACCAGCTAGTTACTCCATCGAATCGCCATATAATTTTTTTTCTTTCACTGCAGACCTTGAGTCTGTCGTGAAATACCAAGTATACACTTGGTTGCAGAGTGTTAGGCAATAATCAGTGAACATAATTCTTTTCAAGTCTAGAGATAGCAATTTCAGGTGGTGTAATAATTTTTCCTTTTTGATTCGGTTGTCATGTCTAATTAAAGAAAATAAAGCAACAGCATTCCAGATTGTTGTATTTTGAACTGTGCTTGATGCCTTGATTACTTGATTAAATATAAATCGTACATTTTGAAAGCAACTATAAGCTGCACTATATGATGAGTTTAAGCCGTCGCTCTAGTAGGTACTCAAAGCTACTGCCCTATGTATGTGGATTGCGCAGTATCTCCCCGGGTACTAATATTAGCGTCTTCGTGCTACTTGGGTAATGACCTAAACACGTCCTATAAAGGGAGGCTATAAGCGGAAGCTGATACATCACGTAATTTATATTTTTTGACTCCCGCAATGATGGATATAAGGTATACATTAAGCATAGATATAGGATGATAAGAGTTTGTCGCATGAAATTGCGTTCTAATTTCCTGCTATATTTTTGTATCATTTATTTCATTTGGACCTACGATTTAATCGAAAATCGCAATTTCTTTTTACAAAATCGATCACGATGTTTCAAAGCAAAAATTGTGCAAGCCTAAACCCAATATTGACAATGGTGAAATATTTCCATCACAGTTCTACGAGGTAGTTAGGAAAGAAAGATAGAGCGGATGGATATGGTGGTATCCTTATAGCCATATCAAGAGAATACATTTTTGAAGAGGAAAGGAATTAGACGCTGATGGTGAAATTCTCTGGATAAAGACTACCATCACAGGACAACCCACCCTCTACATAGGCACTTTCTATACGCCAGACCAAAACTAATCCCATCTCAAAGCCCTATAAACTTCTCTTGAACGAATAAGTCACTTGCCAAATAAGAATATCGTTATTGCTGGTGACTTTAATTTGCGACACATAAATTGGGATGTCCCCTGTCACATCACAGGCAAACCCAATAAGGCAGAATATGACAACCTCATCGAGATACTATTTGATAGCGGGATGGAAAACATCATACAGACAAAGACGCAGTAGGCGGAGGCATACTAGACCTGTTAATCACTAACAACCCATCATCCATCACAAGAACAGATATACTCCTCTCATTGGGCCTATGCGACCATCATCCAGTCTTTGTCAAGATTGCCCCGAGAGCAAAAAAGGAGTGTAGTGTGGATTGACCGGATGGGTATCGGACGTCCCAGCCAAGCTGGGTATGGGCCGGCCGTGTCAGATTCGTTCCGGAGTGCACCCCCTGGGTAGAGCATAAGCGTATGTAAACCCTATATGAGAGGTATTTTGTCGAAAAACGACTATGTCCGTTAAGACTTGTAGTATGCATGCGTGCCCATCAGAGCTTCCCTGGCGACGAGTGTCGACCGTGGGAGCGAGTGCATGTCTATAGTGTACTGACAAGGTACTCGTAAATACTTACAATTTATCCGTTCTCATTGTTCTTCATAGCGATTAGGACGAGCGTTGTAAATCTGTAAACCATTTTAAAATCGGTTAAGAAATGGCTGAGTTATCGCCAAAGCTCCCCGCTAAATTATACTCAGAATATTGCCATAACAGCGTGATTGCGTATATATACATAGCTTAATACAGTGTTTTGTACACGTGGTCGCCACGTCATTACTGTAGCAGCATGCTGATTGGCTGGCGCTCGGCCGCTGATTGGTTGAGATGCCCAGTTCCGATGTCACAGTGAGTATAAAAGGGGTGAAAAACTGAGGATCCGGAGCATCATCAGCGTGGAAGCCGACCCGCCGAGAACTGACTGGAGGTGCAGACTAGACGAGTGGACCAGTACACCTGCAGATAACATGATGCAGCACATCTCCCGTGGTTCCTTGCGGCTTTCAGCTCACCCACACATAAAAGCAGTTCTCGGACTTTCCGCATTACAGCAATTTTGGATGCTCCCGGACGGCCATCTGGGAGCAAATAATTAACTAAAGTAATGGTTTCCGCATTCAAACTTTTCCAAGGGAACACCTGCGGAAAGGGCCCTTGTGGCCCGGGATGTGATCCGACATGATGTAGAGCTACAGTGATTCTTGGTGGACCACTCGCCGGCTCTGCCAACCATGTGGAAAAGTGGACAACAATCTCCGCACTGCATGTCGTGTGTGATTTAGTTAACTTTTGACCACAGTCTGAAAGAACTTTGCTAGGTGCGCTGCAAGAGCTAAGCGACGCATCCCGCACCGTGTGCCAGTTATGTATCTGCTTAACATTATATACCGCCCTCACTGTTAATGGGCAACCTTTAACTTTACTACTTTACTAAGATGGAGAACTTTCTAACTTCTGCATAAATTATGATCTAGTTACAAAGCCCATCTAATAGATGTTGTGTAACTCGCGGAGTACCGTCAGGCCGTTCTGGTGTCTGGTGTCGGCTCGCTGCGTCGCATGTACATGACGAGTGATGACGCTGGCTAGCTCCCGGTCTCAGGGTTACGGGTCCCATGCGACACTGGCCTACGGGTAACAAAGACCTGCTCCTAAGGCCGGTGAAACTCATTCATTCCGGTGGGGCCGTGCGACCATCGTCGCAAACATTGAACACAACAGTATTAGCCCATGAGTTTGTGTCACCAGTATGCCTGCTCATAGCAATTTCGTGATCTATGGACTTACAATGTTTGATTGGTGACCTAGCTTAAATAAGTCTATACAATTAATTTACCTAAACAGACTGTCAAGTTTGCTCGATAAAAATGAGCAAACGAAAACACAAGACATAGAGACGGCTTGATGAACCTTTAAACGCGGGGCTCCCCGAGGTACCACACAGACTCGTAGGTCCGCAGAGGTATCCCGGCAAAGGAGGCTTCCGCATACGAGATCACTAATTAACTTAATATAAGTTATTATACCTCTAAGCTGAAAAGGAAAGAAATTTATCTTTTATAGTGGCGAAAGGCCATGTACCTCGCGCGGGCATTACTTCTGATACTATTTTTGGGTGAGAAGTAGTAGCCTCGCTCAGGCCGTCATCATTGGATCCTTGCGAGAGGCAAGTGCTTTACGCAGGCCTCCGTCACAGGAAAATGCTGCCACCGCTTAAAGCAGGAGAAGAGTATTGGCCGGAAAGGGGCCACTCTTATATTCAACCAAAATGCTATAACGAAAAGACCATGCTAGTGAAATTATGACTAAAATCTTGCGTGCTGTTTTACGTGAAGACGGGACAAGCGATTGCCGAGGGATTCACACGTCACCGTCTTATGTAGTTTTAGATATGCTGAATTAGTAGGTACCACTTTTATTTATGCAGGTCTTCTGCTATGCCTAACCTATCATTTAGTTTTTAGAGACAAGAACTAGTTTAGGCCGCAAATGGCGGGTGCCCTACCTAGCACTTTAGATACGGCTGTCATTGAGAGTGGATGTCCTAAGACATCAACACTTAAGACAGCGTGCATACATGTTATTTCGCAAGACCTCCGAGCTTGTTGAGAATCTGGACATCTTGCTCCATAACCACATAAAACGTCACAGGACAATGGTTAATTTTCACATAAGCGAGTTTAGGCAACTGACCTATCGGTACAGTTGGTGTAGGAGAGATGAATACCCACCGTGAATGTCCTTCCCGTGTGTGCATGGCAGATCTCAACATCTTGCCCAGTCATTCTTGCAGAATTTGGTGGGGATGCGTATCTCGCCCATCACCAGGTCCTATGAAGCTAACCTTTTAACCTGATGTTAGGTTTAAACGCAAGTTGTCCAGAAATGCACTACGGTGCGGGGGAGGCTTCCTAAGAGATGAAAAAGAAATTAATAATTATAATATGTTTTCGCAGTGCTTCCTACATTGGCAAGGATAACTAACTACTAGGTATCAGAAGATACACGGGAAGTGTGTCTGACACCACACCCTGGCCATCACCATTCAGAAACACCAATAGTTTCCCATGGTCGGATCAGTCCATGGTGCGGATAGGGACATCCAAACAATTAAAAAGCCATAAGGCTTAGTGGAACATAAAGAGAGACAATAACTTATAGATATGAGGCCCAATAGGTATGTTGGCCAATTTTACACAACCTTGCCGGAGTGTGGGGCTAAATTATCGCAACTACTGGAAAAGAGGCATACACTATGTGTATCTTGACGAAGAAATTGTCTCTAGTCATATTAAACCCATCCTATTGAGCTAAATAGACATGTTTTTAGTCGGTAGCATGCCGGGCTAAACAGAGTTATAGCATGGACAGCGACCTCCATAAACAATTGTTGGTGACGGGAGAAAGTGATGCATATATAAATGTTGGTGTATAGTGTTTCCTATGTGCACTGCAGTCCTATGTTTTCTACAAATAAACAAAACATATGAACGAATGGCTGCTTGCCATATATAAAAGTAAGCAGTACAAGTAATACAACGTGAAATGATCAGAATAATAACTATAGTACAGGTTGATGGACCTAGTATGGTGCGGTTAGTAAAAACACCTTACAGTAAAAATACAAATAGCTATGAACAGATAAAGAAATTATAAATAGCGGTCCTAAGACCGTTACGGTTCCTTTTAGTCATCGAGGCCATTTACAAAGATGATATATAATCATTAAAGTGTAATTAACGGAATAATTAAAAATGTTAAGTATAGTTACTTCTCTGCATGTAGATTCCTGCAGACAGGATTCCCGCATGCAGTCCAGGATGAGAGCGGAGCGACTCAGGACTGTAATCACAATATAAGAGTGTCTAACGAACGATCAGTAAGTTCTACAATAACATTACTGCTAGGAAGAAAGTTCCCGTACACCGACAGTACGGATGAAAGTTAGGAACAACCCATTTAACAGCGGGGGTTGTCGAATACGGATGAAGACACATAACTAAGCTTAACGGTGCGGGGTACATCAGTTAGCTCTTAAGACGTACCGGGCAAAGTTTACTTGCTGCAGCCAAAAAGTTTAAATAAACCTACACAACATCAGTGCGGGGCGGTTGAATAACCACTTTTTGGCGTGGCCGGCAGATCCGGCGAGTTATCCACCAAAGACCATCGCTGCCTCTACATCTGTAGAATCACATTTTCGGGCCGGGAAAGGCCTCGCAAGATTTGTTCCGAGTTGGTTCTCGATTCAGACGTGAACAATATTGTCGAAAGTTTCCAAAAAAGCCCCCAAACAAATGTTCGGGAGTTCACAAAATTCTTAAAATGCAGTAGGCTGAGTGGCTGCTGCAGTGCTACGGGAGAGAAACTTTCCGAGACAGAAGTGATTTGCTTAATAACTGTCCCGGCTGGTCGTAGCTGCTCACAGATCCAACCCATTCAGCCCCTGGCCGAGGATGCTCCCGATCTCTGGATTCCATCTCCTTTTATACTACTCGTGACGTTATAGGCACAGGCCTCAACCAATCATTAGCCGAGCAATAGCCAATCAGCGCGCAGCTAATAATGATGCAGACAAATGTTCTAGAACATTCTAGAACTTCTGCGTGTACGTGGTTATGACGTCACGGCAATATTTTGAACATAATCAAAAGGGGGTTTCCGTGGATAACTCAGCCATTTTGAAATGGTTTACAGATTTGGAAAGCCTGGCGGGAACAAGCAAATATAAAGGATTACAATGTACCTACTCGGCACACTAAAGGTGCTACCTGCTCTTGGACGTGATATACCGAATGAATACATATGGCCAAAAAACATTCTCTTACTCAGCTCCCATCCTATGGAATAAATTGCCTTTGGACATCAAAACATCCCCAAACCTGAGCACATTTAAATCTAGACTCAAGACATGTTACTTTCAAAAATGTTATCCAACACCTTGATCTGTATTTTTTCTAGAATATTCTAGATAAGCTTTCTAAGCGCTTAGAGCATGCTGCGCATGGATTTTGGCGCGTTACAAATGGACTATTATTATTATTATTATTATTATTATTATTATTATTATTATTATTATTATTATTACTATTATTATTATTTTTATATACGCGCTCTGTCAATGCAGCGGCCAGCGCGCACATGCGCGCCACACGTTTTAACGAACTTAGTCGTTTTTATGATGAAATCTCTCTCATAGGCTTATATACGCTTATAGCTCTACCCAGGGGAGGGGGGGCGTGTTCGTGGAATGAATCCAGGACTGGCGGCGCGTACCCAGCTTAGCTAGTATGGCCGGCACCTGACCGGTCGATCCGAACTACACAACCCCCTCCTAGTTTGACATCCATGGCAAACGACCACGCATCACAGATCGATGCACGGATGCACGCTAGGCGGGAATTATAGACTTCCCGGGTAGGCGCGTGGCCGGAGATGAGTAGTGACGCAATAGACACGTGTTAGGAGAGACAGAGCGCATAAAGGTGCCAAAGAGGAGAGGGGAGGCATACTTTTAGTTTTAATTTTTGACCTGGAATTATTTTTCCAGGTCTTTTCTTTTTTTTCTTTTTTTTTTATATCTTAGTGCGTGCTTTAATTTTATTCAGACAATGATTCGCTAAACAATAGCTCGCATGGGTGTTCTCTTTGGGTGCGGATAATCATTATCTCCGCAGAGAATACCCAAGCTCCAACGTACCACAATTTAAGTTAAGATATAATATAAAAAAATATATGTATATAAAATATATATTTAATCTCCACGGAACATACCCTTACTGGGTATTTAGAGTATTACTTAATTACTTGCGCACCCCGGATAAAAATAAGGGGGGTACGCAACATGTACTGATTAAGTAAATATTTGCGACCCGTTATAGTGGGTCTGCAATGGGCAGCTCTCGCTGACCCCATAGCTGCCCTGACATCTAAGACAGGAAGAAAAATAATAAGAAAAATAGAATAGAATAATAAACCAAAAAGTTAGTTTATCAGGCAGCCTCAGCATAGCTGAGACTGCATGACGGGATTATGACATTATTGCACTGTGGTGTGTTGTATACTTTACATCGCACACAACGTTCTTACAACACAGGAATCCGCAGTGCTCATTTCAGTGTGAGACACAGCTGGGCAACCAAGTTGTGCAGCTGTGTACGATAACCGTAGTCATCCTAGGGACGGGATTCAATTGATTTAACATATATAATAATAAGAAAAATATTTCAAAAATAATAGAAAGTAAATTTTCCATGAGTCGCACCACTGATGTTCTACTGTAGCTTCAAACAAGAATGATGGTGGTTGGTCGTGGCGGATGAACTTCTAGTGCTGGGATGTCTTCACTATTACTGGCGCTTTCTGGAATGTCTAAAGTGATACTTGCGGGAATATTGGTCACTGTGTCTATAGTGTCCTTGGTAGTTACTGCGGGTGTTGTAATGTTCGTTTCTGCGGTGGTGTTTGTGCTCGTCGGTGTAGTGGTATCTGACGTAGCAGCCTTGGTGAAGGCTGGCGTGGTTGCTGTGCTTGCTGTGGTGATGGTGGTGAGCCGTATTGCGGGCCGCGGCAGTGATGCTGAAGCTGAAGTGGTTGGTGACGACATCTTCCATGATTTCGCGTATTTCCGGAGCCGATTCGCAGTGACATTTGGCATGGACTGTGTGCGTGCGTGCGTGCGTGCGTGCGTGCGTGCGTGCGTGCGTGCGTGCGTGCGTGCGTGCGTGCGTGCGTGTGTGTGTCTGTGTGTGTGCGCGATTTGTTTCTTTCCCACGTGCGGGCGCTCAGGTGTGGTCCTCTTCCTGACTGCTGGATCGGTATGGCTGTGTTTGCGAATGCTGTATAACACGGGTCAGAGTGATGCTGATAGTAGTTGGCTCTGACCGTCCCTGTCCTTCGTCTATTGTCAGGTCGGAAGGAGATGGTGACTGCGGATAGCTTGGTATCTCTATCTCCGTGGGCAGCATGATGACCACCAATATGGGATGGCTGGTGGCAAATGCTTCTGCAGATAAAGGTGCTGGTGCTGTTGCTGTTGTCGTGTTGCTGGTTGATGATGCGGGTGCTGCCGGACTGGATCTTGTGGGGACTTCTGTTTCTTACTCTGCTTTAAGACCGGAGTGGACGTAGTAACTGGCTGTGGCATAGCGCTTCCTGACATGACTGAGGGTGGAAATTCACGTCTGGTGGCTGACACAGTTGCTAATGTAACCGCGGGAGGATGATGGCTAATGGGATGTCTGCGGGTAGTGTTCTTTGTGCGGGCCATCTTCTTGGTCGGAAGTACTTTGACCGGTTACTGAGATTCAAAACGGGTGGCTAGTATGGCACAATCCTTGCTTTCTTCACCGGGAATTAATGTCACTGCTAATATGCAGTGCTTATGACAGAACGGGTGTGTTACTCCGTAATGGGTGGCTGTGTAAAGATACTGACACGTTATACAGAAGGCTGTCTGGCGGAGATGATCCTTGTTGATATGAAGAGTGAGGTCGGAATTTCGCTTAAAAGTTCTGGTACACGGTTCTCCGCTGGCTAATAACGAGCTGCACGGGAATCTTTTCACGGCTGGTACTGATTCTTCTTCAGATGAATCCGACAACACTAAATCTTCAAGGAGTGACATCGTCTTCCTGCATAGAACCTAATTAAAAGCTAAAACCTTATCTCTTCATTTTGACCTTCCAGGCCAAGTATGTAATAATGAATTAATAATGAGATACAGCAGAATTTAGTTTTTGACACCAAAGAAGCCTAATGCTATTTTGTTCTTCCCTGGTGTCGAGCTTTGATGGGAAGACGAAGTTTCAGAGCGCGCTTCCTCCTTTTATATGATTTAATGACGTCACTGATGGGCGGATGACCACACCTGGAAGTTTGAAGGTGATTCGGTCGGCCCTATCTGGAAAGTTGTTCACTTTCCTATTCTAGGCATCAAGGGATTAATTCTTCCCGTATAAAGGGAGTACTTTTAATTATCCGATCAACATAAAAACATGGTACTACTTATTCTTTGGAGCATCACCTTTTAATTAGAGTGAAGCGGTTTTACAGATTGGATGCTTATAAACGTGCCTGTTTTAATTTCAGACTGGAGCACCCGATGGGGTGTGTGGGAGCCTGGTGACATCAACGGTAATTACCCCGACTCACCCTCGCCCCTCCTCCATCACGCTGTGGTAGTCGCGTATTTGGGCGGCTCTTTTGTTTAAAGCGTTTGATCCAATTTACTGGAAATAGCAGTAAAAGTCACGTAGCTCTTGAAAATACATGGTTGATCGGAAACATAGATGCTGTTTATGGCGATGGCTGAAATACTGTTGCCGAGATGTAGTCATTGTAGATGCGAGAAATGGAAATATATGTTCTATCATGAATCTTTATAAAATAATGTCCCTTATTGCGCGGGTTCTTAAGCATGCGTCTTTGTATTTGTCTGTAATAGGTAGTTCTCAGCCCGTGTCGATTATGGACTGGAACATAGGTAAGAGAATTTTTGAAATTCTCTTTGTAATTATACTGTTAGATTTTTTATGCCGCTTTATCGGCCTGTGCGCTAATGATCTGTATACACGGTAGAGCAGTTGTGTTCTTAATCAAAAATATAACAGTAAAGTTGTAGGTAATTTGATGTGTGGTTTAAACAGATCTATTCAGGCGGCGTATCAAAGTTACTGATCCCGACAAGATAGCTGTGTTTTCCGAGTGGGAGGGCTGCCAAGCATTCTATTCGCCTCAATGGGTAGAACTAGCCCCGTCCCTGCCTAGACCAGACACATTAACATTAAAAATAATGGTTAAATTACAATACAGCTCAGAAAATGCGTGCTCACAGTCTTACGATTTATAATGCCGCCGTTTGGAGATTGTGAATACAGTCAACCTGAGTGTCTGTGTTTCTCACATGTTGGTGCTTTTAATTGATATGCGTGGCTGGTTATCTGTGGATGATTCTTGCGCTGTGGTGAAGGTGACGATTTTATTGCCGCTGAGTGTGAGGCTGGGGGTTGGGGTGGTGGAGCGGCGTGATGTCAACTTTATCGAACCTTGCTGGTATTTCGCTCTGTAATGGCCAAGCCCGTGGGCGGGACAGAGTTACTTTAGAGTGTGGATGACCTGTGGGGTGCTGTCGTAACTTTGATCAATCCATTATCGAATTCAACTTTTCGGTAGTAAAATCCTACTCATGACTGACGACAATGCGGGCATCTTGCTCTCTTAATAATATCAACTGTTATTACATGTAAATGATGTATAGTATTCTTGGCTGTTCCCGTATGACATCGCGGGAGAGGAGAGTGGCATCGGATAGACGTTTCTCCTGTGATGCGTACTGTAGATGGCTGCAGTGCATTCCTTCTATCTACATGATCAGTTCTCCCATAACTAGAGAAGAAGGTGTGTGCGGGAGATTTGTTGGCTGTTGTTTGTTGACGATAATGTTGTTGTCGGGAAGTACGGGCTGCTGTATGATGCTAATGTTAAGCGAGATGGGCGCATTCCAGTTTTCCATGCTGGTGAACACCGAGTCTGTTGTTGTTGCGGGAGGTGAGATAATATTTCTCCCATATCTTGTGCGGATGGAATTGTTGAGGGAATTTATGTTTCTAACGGGGATTAATTAATACCGATAGGTGCTGCTAAACGATGCTGTTGCCGGTGTTGAATGTATCTGAGTATAACTGAGTATGTGTGTGATGTGCGTGCAATGATGAATTGACGTATCCAGCTCTGAGGGCAAGTGTGTTCTGTATGTAACTGACGTTCTGTATGTGGTGTGATGTCACGGGGGAGTATGGTAGGCCAAATGGAGAGGGTGGCCTTTGGACAGGGGGATGTGATAATCTCTTGTTACACGACGGTTGGTGCCTTGTCACAGTTTTTAGACACCAGGAAAATTTGAGCCGAGAGTCTGCTGAACAGGCTGCTTCCCTGCCCAGCGCGGGGGTATGGCTAGTTGGTGCTGTGCAGGATGCCACCTCCTCTGTAGCAGCAGTCTCTCTCATATCTGAAGATTGACAGTCAACAGACAATAAGTGGAGTGTGAAATGGACTGGGCCGGTGATGTCCGAACTTGGTGTATCGATAAGGGACGTGATTTGGAGCTGTGGCGTTGGTGGGACGACGGGAAATGGTGTCCCTTGGGAGGGGTAGGGTTTCGCGGTTTCGGGGCATGGTCGGGTACACCGAGTTGTATGGTTTTGTGGTTCTAAACACGCCAAGGCTTCATCTAGCCTCTTCACTTCCATGCTATTCATCACATGTTCCACCCCACAGGAAGCATGGCTTGGGTCAGCCTCAGCTTCCGCTTGTGGTAACTCTATAATGGGGGGTCATGAAGTGGGTGGGAATGGGAAGAGATCGGTGGAACAGCTTTTCCATCCAGTCCCTTGGACAAAACAAACAGAAAGTTCGTCAAATACGGCTTCCCAGATCAAGTAGACCAATGCTGAGGAGGGAGAGGGCGAGTACATATCTCGTCATTGTCCTCAGCATTAGCCGCTTGTTCACCAGTGTTCTGGCTTGGTAGAAGACGGGTCGAACTGGCACCACGGTGCTCTGCGCTAATTGTGAGAATACTGCTTTCCATAGAAATTTCTGTCTGGGTACCGGTGTCACGAGGAATGCCCAATCCGAGCCCTGGTGCTGGGTCGTCACTGACACACGGTTTAAGCCAATCGAAGTGGATGACTGAGGTCAGGCCATCCAAAGCACGGATATGGTAGGTCACGTTCGACGTCTTACCTACTACCACATAGGGGCCTTTCCATTGGTAACTCAGTTTACTTGGCACGTTTGCAGATCATCGTGAATCGTGTACCCAAACCATCCTTCCTGCTTCATATGGATTTCCATGCACTCTCCGGTCGTGCCATGTCTTTTGCCACTGGTGTGCAGTGGATAAAGTTTCTCTCACTAACACATGGACCTGTTCTATCTGCTGCCACAAGAGTTCAACATAGAGAGATGGTGAATTTTTCTCTCCTGGTATCCGAGGCATAGCCAGGTCCAGGGGTAAGGCTAATTCATGGCCTAACATTAACTGAGCAGGGGTGTAACCCGTGCTGGAATGTACTGAAGTGCGGTAAGCCATGAGTACATATGGGAGTCTTAAATCCCAATCTCCACAATCAAGGCATGTTTCTTTAGTAAGCATCTCCGCGAGAGTTCGATTGAACCTCTCCACCATCCCGTCACTGCGGGGATGATACGGAGTCGTCCTTGTTTTAATGATGATAATAATAATAATAATAATAATAATAATAATAATAATAATAATAATAATAATAATAGTACAGCATTTATATAGCGCCATATCTCAATAAACTAATTTTCATAGGCGCTTGTGAATAGGTGAGACTTTAGTGTTTTCTTGAAATTTTCTATTGATTTGCATGTTCTGATAGCAAGAGGCAGTTTATTCCAAGTTTAGCGCCAACAACACTGAAGGCTCTATCCCCACAGGAGCGCAAGTTTGATCATGGGACGCAGAACAATTGGTGGTCTCTGGACCGAAGTATGTGACCTGGGTCATAGGGTGTTAACATGTCTTGCATGTATTCGGGGGCTCTATTGTGCAGATATTTCCAGGTCAGGGGGAGAAGCTTAAACTCTATTCTCTGCCGGACTGGCAACGAGTGGAGATGTTTTAGAATTGGTGTTATATGCTCCCCCTTCCTGACCTTCATGATAATGCGAGCCACAGCATTTTGAAGATCCTGCAGTTTATTCAGAGACTGTTCTGTAATACCAGAAAGAAGACTATTTCCATTGTCTAATCATGACGTGATGAAGGCATGTATTAGTGTCTCTGTGCTTTGGTGTGTTAACACATTTCTGATGGAGTTGATGTTGCGGAGATGGAAATATGCAGATTTACATATGGATCGTATATGTGCATTCATGTCCATAGCCTGGTCAATAATAATACCTATGTTTCTGGCGGACGCAGTTGCCTTGATATTACTGTCTACTAGTTGAACTTAATGATATGAAACAATTTGCAGAGCTCTGATATGAGTCAAAATTACTTCCTTGATCAGAGTGTAGCTCATAGGGCATACCGATATGGCAGAACACATTGCTTGCCAGGACCTCCGCTATGGTGGATGCCTCTTGGGCCGGCAAAGCAAATGCGTCTACCCACTTCGTAAAATAATCTTGTAATACGAGGATGTACTTATTTCCGTCATCCGTCATATTCAAGGGCCCGAGCACATCAATAGCCACTCGCTCCCATGGTGCACCAACGATTTTAATTTGACATGGTGCAATATGGTGTTGGCCAACAGCGCGTCTTTGGCTTTGGCATGGCATGCTTTTGGCAACCTATGCCGTTACACTATCGCGAATCCCCATCCAGTGGAGTCTCTGTTTGATGCGGGTAATGGCCCTTTCCATGGCCAGATGCCCGGTGTTATCATGTAGTTGTTGTCGTATAATATTCCGATAACTTACCGGGATTACCAGATGGTTGTTGATGTAGAGAACGTTATTGTTTAGATGACATTCTCCAAACCGCTGGTAATAATATTTAGCCATGGTGGATAAGGGTGTTACCGATTCCTTGGGGGGACGTACCCCCTCCTGGATCCACGCATATATATTTCGTGTTTGCATGTCTGTTGCTTGGTCGTGTGCGATTTTCTCTTGATTCCACTCTGCGCACCGCAATTCGGGGAACTCTGCATTGATTGTGTCACGGTTGTGGCCTCTTTGTGTTCACCTTTTTGCCCGATTCTGCTGATGGCATCGGCATTGCCATGTAACTTCCCGGGACGGTGAACAACGTTAAAGATATAGGCCTGCAGGGATTCCTGCCATCTTGCTACATGGCCCTCCGGATTTTTAAGGTTTCTGAGCCAGCATACTGAGGCATGGTCTGTACGGAGTGCAAATGGGCCACCGTACAGAAAATATTTGTAGTACTTGACGAAATGTACCGCTGCAAGTAGTTCTCGGTTTGTGGTCGCGTATCTCTTTTCAGTTTTATTTAAGGTACTCGAACCATAACCCAATACCTGCTCCATTCCATCCTCTGTGAACTGAGATAGAACCGCACCGATAGTGCAAGCCGATGTGTCGGTGTCTAAGATGAAATCGAGGTTTGGATTAGGATGAGCAAGAATAGGGGTGGTCGTCAAGAGTTCCTTCAGTGCCCTGAAGGAACCTTCACACTCACTCGTCCACTCGAATGGTCGATCATTTTCGGTGATCTTATATAGGGGTGAAGCAATCTCACTGAATGATGGATGTATCAGTGATAGTAGTGACATAAACCGAGAAAACTCCGTGTTTCTGTAATCGAAGCGAGCATTAGCCACTCTGCTACTGCCTTAGTTTTTGATGGCTAAGTAGCCACTCCATCACCAGATATGACATGTCCCAGGAACTCGACGTTCGGTCTGAAGAGATGACATTTGGTTTGAGCTTTAAGTTGGCCATGCGGAAACGGGAGAGCACTGTGTCGAAATTAGTTAATGTTTGCTCAAACGTAGGTCCAAAGAAGATTACGTCATCAATGTAACATAGACAGATTTCCCATTGCAGGGTGGTTAATACCTACTCAATGAGATGATCAAAAGTTCCAGGAGCATTGCAAAAGCCATAGGGCATCTTGCGGAATTGAAAAAGACCATCCCTACAAACGAATGCGGTCTTTTCCATGTCAGCTTCATCCATGGCTACTTGCCAGTAACAACTAGCTACGTCAAGGGTACAAAACCACTTGGCTCCGGACAAGGAATCCAAGGCCAGATCTATGCGTGGGAGTGGATATGCATCTTTAACTCTAAGATCATTAAAGTGGTGGTAGTCTATACAAAACCACAAGGTTCCATATTTTTTGCCTGCTAGCACTATTGGGCTGGCCCATGGGGATGCTGATGGTTCTATAATACCGGTCCGCAACATGTCGTTAACTTGTTGATGTGCTTCCGCTTCCTTATGAATCCTACTGTGGCCCGAAGGTACAAATCATGTAGGTGTTCTACTAAATCATCAGTCATTTCCGTGTGCAAGGTGGTAAGTGTAGGTGTTTCCAAAGAGATCACGTCCACCAAATGGCTGCAGCATACCCCCGGTTCAAGAGTTATGCGGTCTGCGGTGCCATTGAACCGCTTATACCCTTTGCCCTTCCCGGTGTGGTTCCCTGTCTCCGCCATGTCAGATGGATGCCCAGTTCCCCACACAGGATGCAGCCTAGGCTGGGTATCTCTCCGTATATGCCTGAGATAAAGACCTGTCCAAGTTAGGGGGCCGTAACCCGAGACAGAGTCAAGGCACACACTGACGACCCATGATCCGAGCAGACACAGTACTGGGCACCAATTAAGGTCATTTTGGCAAGGGGCCGTAGCCCCGCATAGACCATTCCACAGAGGCGATGCCCGCCAGATGCATCGCGGCTAAGGCCTCCGTGTAGATCATTCTTTGATGTTATTTTAGCTGAGAGGCCCTGTGCAGATCATACCAGACAAGTCATCCATCCCATGGGTACCCGGTTCCCAGGCTGCTCCACCCGCCCAGCAAGTGACAGGTTACACCGTCTCACACACACACACACATACCCTCCTGCTTCCCAAAGAATAATTTTTCATGATCTCTGATCACAGGAGCCATGACCCACAATACGAACGCTTGCCATGGCCTGACTGTACATTGAGCCATCTTGATCACACAGATGAACTGACATGATCAAGACAACCGGCCCATGACCCAGTCGATAGCGATCGCCATCTGAGCTCATGCTCAGGGGCAACCGATGGTCTGATCCGCACCTATCTGCCAACAGAATACGAACTTTGACCATTTTCCCTGGCCTTGCCTGCAGGACTCATCTAGTAAGAACCATCCTAGAGATATTTTAATGTCCTGGGTGTGGACTGTCATCCACATACCACGCATGTCCACTTACTGAGACAGGATGAACCAAGAATCTCAGCAGCCCGAACAATACGCCAACTAGAAGGTACCACAGTAGGATGTTAATTCATCCTTCATTAGACACGGAGGCCTTCAGTATCTCCTCTGCACCATACCTTGATTTCACGTGCCCCCGGACCCTCACTGGCCCACTGCCGCATGTTTCCATGATCAAACGGGGACTTGCGCATTGTGAGGCGATCATGTAATCAGAGTCGGGTTCCAGCATGGCGATGTGGATGTTGTTCCTAACTGTGGTGCAGTGGCCCACAAGATTTGCTCCTGTCCCGGCTCAACTGTGGCTGTACTTGATAATATTACAGCACACGTGTCGTACAATGACGATTCTGGTCCAAGAGGTATCCGTCAGCCGTGTATGTCAAATTCCTGTTGTTTGCAGTGGATGATGGCTTCGCTGGCACTGAGAAAATCAGAGCCAAGGCGGGCATCGTTTTGTATAGAGGCGATGACAACTCGAATGAGTTGCATCTCCTCTATTTAAATAATAAGATTAATTACACCGGCTATGGGCACATCAGCTCCCATAGCCATCTGTAGATAGATGTATGTAGGCTTAAGGGGAGGCTTCTTATGAGGTGGGATGCTCTCATATAAGCCCTTGTTAAATACAGTGATAGAAACTCCAGTGTCAACGGTGGCACTGGTGGAAATACCGCTATACAGACAGGCACACTTATATATTACTTTGCAGTGCACCTGCGGAAGAGTTTCCAATGACTCCATCTGTGAAAGAGGGTGCGGAGCGGAATCATTCTGTATATAGTTGGCTTGTTTCCGAATGGCTTCTTTTAATGCATTTGATGGCTGAGTGAGGAAAGGGCCAGTCCGACGTCACTGGTGCTGCGAGTGCTTTGGTGAAGACTGAGCTGGTGGTAGCAATGGTGATGGAGTTGTTGCTGTTTCTCTGTATGCAGTGTTCATGTAGACAGTGGTGCGCATGTGATTCTCACGATCACAGATAAGAGCTACCTGTGCAAGCCACTTCTTATAATGCATCATTGGATGTTTCGTTGAGGTACGGAAGAAACAGTGGCATGGTGGAAGGCATTCGTATCGCCGGCAGCATCGTCATTTGCGAATCCATGATGTGGAGTGATTAGTTTCTCCCATACCACTGCTGTCTGTAGATGCGGGAGATGATGCTGTGCAGGAAAGTGTGTTGCATACCACTAGTGGACATCGAGAATCTAGTGTCTTGGTGGCGGGATGTGGTGCTTGCAGAAACGTTGTTTCAGCGGAGGTGCTACAACCTACCACTGTCGTTTTACAGAGGAAAGAAAGTTTATTATGTGTGGACATAGAGGGGGATGGCGGTGCTGCAGATGTGGGAGGCATCATAGGCATCAACATATGTGAAGCCGTGCATAGTGGTGTTCGTGTAAAAGCTGAGGCTTGCTGGTGATAGTCAGCCACCGGACATTGTTGTATGGGGGGCCGCAGTTGAGCCGGGTAATAAATACAGGCACCGAGGTGGCCACGCCCCCTTCCCCTAGACACTTGATTCTTATTGGAATGTTGTGGTGATGGTTGTTGTGTAGATGTGTCTGCGGTGGTCGATGCTGTGGGTGTGGTGTGAGCGTCAGTTGATGTAGCGATGATGACACCCTCTATCTCGTTGATAGGGTAAAGTTGGCGGCGGTTTGTTTTCTCCCGCTCCAGGAAGTTTTCAATATGGTCCACCATGGCTGTTAACTGTGACAGGCTTCCGTGGTCAGCAAGAAAGAGTTTTTCCTTTAGAGCGGGCTCACCGCATCAATGAACATGTCAAGATGAAGATACGTGACGCCCTCTATGTTGGTGCTTGGGTATGCATGGGTGACTAGTCTCCGAATGCGACTACTCAGCTCTGGTAGGGTCTCTCCCATGCGTCATCTGAGATTTTTAAGCTGTAAATGGCTAGTTTCCCCGAGAGCAGTGTCGCCAAACCGTTCTGACAACGCTCATTCCAGTTGCGTGTAGTTGGGTGTGTAGTCAGTCCCGAGATCCGCGAGAACTTGGAGGGCTTTTCTGGAAAGCTTCGCGGTAAGGTATTCACTCATTTGTTGGTCATTCCAGTGGTTAGTCCGACTTATAATTTCAAACTGGATTTTGTAATTGGCCCAGTCACTTTCCCCGCTAAATTGGGGAGGGAGAATGACTCGGCCAAAACCATGGGATGAACTGAGTTGTGGAAATCCGAGTCGTGGTGGTACTTGGGTGAATGATGAAAATACTGATGCTGGTCGCCGTGCGGCTGGTGTTGGTGGTGGTGTAGGTGTTTGCCATCGATGCCGATGCCAAGAAGCGAGAGCGCGCATACTCCAGTCTATTGATGTATGCCCCATTGCAGATCCATAAACCGGCATGGGTCTATGGATGGGAGGCATAATATTGTGGAGATTACGCAGACGTTCTTCATATGGAGATGACTGACACTCCTCGTATGGTGGTGGTGCAGTCGGCTGACAGTTGTGATGTGTGGTATGACTGACGTAGCGATGAAATGGTGGTTATGATTCCTCCAGATGGTGCCGTGGCGTCCCCCTAGAATAAGATGATGCATTTGATGGGGACGGCGCAGGAGGTTGTCTAATATAAGAATTATAACCCTGCCATAGAGTATTTGGTGATGACACGGGTGAATGATAGTGATGGGTACCGTGCTCTCGATCTCTGAATTCCATCTCCTTCTATACTACTCGTGATGTCATAGGCACAGGCCTCAACCAATCATCGGCCGAGCAATAGCCAATCAGCGCGCAGCTAATAATGACGCAGACGAATGTTCTAGAACATTCTAGAACTTCTGCGTGCACGTGGTTATGACGTCACGGCAATATTTTGAACATAATCAAAAGTGCTTTTCCGTGGATAATGCACCCATTTCTTAACCGATTTTGAAATGGTTTACAGATTTGGAAAGCCCGTCGAATTCTGGTCTTGATCAATACCAGTTTTGGCGGGAAGAAGCAAATATAAAGAATTACAACGTACCTACTCGGTACACTAAATGTGCTACCCGCTCTTGGACGTGATATACGCGCTCTGTCAATGCAGCGGCCGGCGTGTGCATGCGCATCACGCGTTTTAATGAACGTAGTCATTTTTATGATGAAATCTCTCTCATAGGCTTATATACGCTTATAGCTCTACCCTGGGTGGGGGGCGTGTTCATGGAACGAATCCAGGATGGGCAGCGTATACCCGGCTTAGCTGGTATGGCCGGCAGCTGACCAGTCGATCCGAACTACACCTGCTTCATTGCTCCGTTTCACTGTCCTGAGCTTGTACCGTATTTATCCTGAAGTCAGCATGCAGAGACCATCCTGCTGAAACCAGCTACGGAGATCTGCATGCGGAAACACGTCCAGCCTCAGAGAACGTGTCGACTTCAATTTCAGTAACATAGTAGCCTATTCCGTGCAAGTGGTTATTAGGCACTCAAGTAACTATACTATTGTACATCTAATTGTTATTTCCATATATGGCGCTGATGACTAATAGGTGCCTTCCTGGTCTTAGGACCGCAATTTATATTTTCTTTATTACTGTTCATATTATCCTTATTTACTGTGGGTACTTTGACCTGTGATACTTACTACCTCATTAATTAGTATATAAAATGTCATTATTCATTGCATTGGTTAGTTATATATATATGCCAGGTTGCCATTCTGTAGATATGTTTTGTTTATTTGTAGAAAACGTAGGACTGCAGTACGCTAGCAAATACTAAACAGCAACATTATATCCGCATCACCTGTTCCCGCCATCATCAATTTCACACTGAGATCGCTGACCGTACTCTAATTGCTTGAGCCTGGCATGCTACCGACTAACCTTACTATTCGGCTCGATAGGATAGGTTACAGTGGTTAGGGACAATCTCTTCGTTAGGAGACATATAGTGTACGCCTCTTTTCCGGTTGTTGCGGTAATGCAGTCCGACAAGGTTGTGTAAAATTGGCCAAATGCCTATAGGGCCTCATATATATAAAGTTATTGTCTCTTTCCATGATCCACTAGCCGTATGGCTCATTAATTGTTTGGATGTCCCATCCGCATGTTGATCTGATCTCACCCTGGGAAACTATTGGAGGTTTCCGAGCGGTAATGGTTAAGCTGTGGATTTACATACATCTCCCCCATATCCTTGGATACTTATTAGCTAGATAACCCCACCAACGAAGGAAAGCACTACGAACACATATAGTTATAAATGTGAGTTTGATAGTTTAATTTACCGGCCCGCAGTGCATATCTGGGCGCATTGGGCCTTAATCCTAATGACAGGTCAATGGTTAGATCCATAGGAACCGGTGACAGACGAGACGTGCATCACCATCCAACTCATTGGAGTGTCTGTGAAGGATCTTGGAATCCACCACGCCCGCATGGGAAGGATGCTCGCAATGGATATTTGCCTCTCCATCCCCGCCTTAGCGACATGTCAGTAATCAAACTTGCTTATGTGAAATGTATCCATTGTCCTGGTGATGTTTTATGTGGTTGCGGAGCAGGGTAGCCGGATTTTCATCAAGTTCGGATGCATTGTGATGTAACATGTACACCTGTTTTCTGTCGAGATGTTATTACGGAGCGACCTATGGGAAGCCTAGCGTCTGTACCCATCGGACATCTGTATCTAACGATAGGTAGGAATCCCTGCCACTTGTGGCCCAAGCTAGTTCTTGTGTCTAACAATTAGATGGTAGGTTAGACTGTAGCAGACAGCCCGCATAAATAAATTGGCATCTACCAATGCAGCATCTTAGAACTACATAAGACAGTGGCATGGGAATTCTCTGGAAATCGCTCGTTCCGTCTTGTAAACCAGTATGCATCACGTTAATTATGCCATCACTAGGATTGTTTTTCAGCACTTAGCATTTTCTGTTGAACAAAAGAGTGGCCCCTTTTGTCAGCTCTTTTCCTCCGCTTTGGGCGTCAAAGGCATTTTCCTGTGACAGAGGCCCGCGTGAGGCACTTGCCTCTTGCAAGAGTGAGAATCCCTGGACGGAGGCCTGCATGAGGCACCTTCCTCTCGCAGCAACATGGTTCTCTTCATGTGTGGTTGAGGGTATATTAACTTATATTAAGCTACTCAGTGACTTCGTTGCGGATGCTTCTCTTGTGGGGATACCTCTGCGGATTCAAGGATCTGTGTGGTACCTCTGGTGACACCACATGCCAAGAACACCAGCTAGCTCTATATTGTGTACTATTGTGCTCATTTACTGTCAAACGATTCACCTTGTTTGTATAGGGTTATTTATATATTTGATATACTATTCTAAATTGTTCATTCTTTAAATTAGTATGAATAGACATACCGGTGATACAAATAGTTGGGACGACACTATGTGGTTCGACCTCGGCGGCAATGGTCGCATGGCCCCACTGGAACATCATTGTTCCACCGCCTCTAGACATTGGTCTATGTACTCTACGGAGAGACGGCACATGGGAACCGCAACCCCGAGATCTGCAGCTAACCAGCCATCTCAGTCATCGTGTCCTTGCGGTGGGCGGACATCAGGTAGTGGACCAGCACATACCCCCGCGAGCTACAGGAGTATACCACAGTACAGAAAGGTGGATTGGGACTCCCTTAGACTGGAAACTACCAAATTATATGATCAAGTGAGAGAAAGAATTCTCAACGGTATAGATACAGAGAGCCTCCGGTGCTTCTTAAAAAAACAACCTACAGACAGCAATCCAGAAGCATATTCCAACGAAGGCTATCAAGAGTAAAATGAAATTCTCATGGAAAACGGACGAACTGAGAAGAGCAATGAAAAGAAGAGACAACATCGCAAACACACCTTCCTTAAAAGAAAATGCTAGGGCTCAAAAGCACCAGGAACAAAAAGAAATCAGACAAGCTTTCTGGAATTATATCGAAGGACTTGTATCCTTCGATGAAAACGATGACTTCAAATTTTGGCAGAGACCCCCTAAGCAAAAAAGACTGTTCCAATACACCAAGAGCCTTCGAAAAGGCATGACATCACTAAAGTCTCAAAGGCAACTAATCACAGATTCATTGGGCAAAGCTTGCATGCTGAACCAAAAATATGTGTCAGTCTTCACAACTGAACCACTTGGCCTGCTCCCTGACCTAGGACCTAGCCCATACCCACTCATGGCATATCCAGTCATCAGTTCCAGGCGTTGAAAAACTACTGCTCAAAATCAAACCAGATAAGGCAGCAGGTCCAGACAACATCACATCTAGAGTCATGAGAGAACTGGCCCCTGAATTAGCTCCTATCTTAACTATCATATTCCAACATTCTTTAGAACATGGTAACCTTCCATCAGATTGGAAGCAGACAAATGTGATACCAGTCTTTAAAAAATGCTCAGAACATGATCCAGCCAACTATAGACGAGTGCCCCTGACTTGTATAGCATGCAAACTATTCGAACATATTCTCGCAAGCAATATAATGTCCCATTTTGATATTCATACCATTTTGCACAGTAACCAACACGGATTTAGAAAGAAGCTGTCTTGTGAAACCCAGCTCATCAAACTAACAAACGAGCTTGCAGAATCCCTCAACAACAGAAAGCAAATCGATTTGCTAATAATGGATTTCAGCAAGGCAACTATTATCATAATATTATACATAATGTATGTTATTTATTACTGTGGTGCCTTGATGCATCACAGCTTACGGCAGCCATGGTGGTGTGTATGATCATTTTCACCATTATCACTCTGTTGTCATCAGCTGGGTAGCAAATTTGGAAGGTAGGTGTGGATGAAATTGAGATACTGGAATCTTAGGGGTCAAAGATTTAACCACCGTGTGGCATCCATGTTCCATGACAGCTGAACCCGTCCATAGCGTCCACTTGTTTTCTGGATCCAGGAGGTGGTGGTACTTTAAGCAAGTTGACATAAGACCACACGTTGTAGAAAAAATAAAAATAGTAATGGTGTTAATAACAATATTATTAAGCATCAGTGGCATACTGGGTGGAGCCAGGGGGCAATTGCTCCCACACACCCCTCGCACTGGAAAAATTTGTCATAAAACTCGGAAATTTAAGTGTATCCAAAAACATAAAATATGACTTAAAGTGTGGCGGTTGTGGCCTGCATCGCTGCAAGTTGCAAGCCCATACAATGTTTCCAAATATAATAATATTGTTTTTGTGTATGCCTATTCCCACAGCCCCTTACCCTGGTGACTTGTGTCATGCTCTTTTAGCCCTCAATGCTTCCGTCTCACGTCTGCATGTTATCTTATTGTTAAAGCGACTATAGCTGATAGATCTAGAAATTTAACAAAAGGAACTGTGTTGAGTGTGCCCATAAAATGCTTCACGTGTGTCAATACTATAATTTTAACATGGTTGGTAGATAGTTTTGGTTTTATTGACCGCTTACACTGAGATGTATTTGAGCACCAATTCTTATTATTCTTATACATACGACGACTCAATATCCAAGAGGATGCAAATTAGAAATTCAACAAATATTTTAAAAATGCAAATGCAAATCTGACAGTGGATTTTATCTCCGTTTCACAGAGAAACCTGAGTATTTTTGTTATCTAGTGGTCGGTTGCGATTCATTACTATGCAACACTGGGAAGTGAAGAGTGTATTTATAAATTAGCCAAGCCATTAACAGAACAGTCGCCAATGAGACCACCAAAAATAATATAGTTGATCTCATTGATCATGATTTTGTACAAACATTTTCTTCTCAATAATTTCAAGCAGTGATAACGAGCATGGGGGTTGGGGGTGGGGGTGTATTATTCAATCAAGGGTATGTATAGTTAGAAGTACTAATATGCAGGCGCAACCTCCCACTGCCACTCAGTAATGAAACTTTCATCAACATCAACCAAAATCTGAATGTGTGATGGGTGCATCCATTTGGTTGCGGAATGATGACAGAAAGATGATGCTGTATATAAAGTATGCAATTCTGATTCACTGCACCTTCAGACAAAATCTGAAGAAATTGAAATTGCTCAACTCTTCAGATTCGACCTCAGACATCAAACGTTTCTAGCTATTCCCCCGCCCAATTCTATCCAAACTCCACCCACGCTCTGCCCATGTTGGGATCGATCAAACCTTGAATTACCAAAATCTCAATATCAACTAGGCTATAGAGGTAAGCTGTTAAATATGTTGAGACTAATTTGACTGGGTATTATTGCTGCCTATGGCAGCAGCAATAATACCCAGTCAAATTAGTTTCAAAATATGTCTATAGTAGCAATAGCGCCCAGTCAAATTAGTCTCAAACTATTCAATAGAATGTTTATCAAATAATAAATCCATCAATATAATGCGGAAACATGCCGGAGTATTCTACGGCCAGGGTGCATTCATATCTCATATATTTTATCATTACATGTTGGACTGAAGGCTGTTACTCATATCGTTAGACTACATGGACTGAATGCACTTGCTGCTTTATGCTGGAATCTATTGCTATCTTAGGCAGTTATGCAGTGTAGCTCGCGGGGTTACATACTGGTCCACTATGATGTTTCCACCCATCGCACCACAAGTGCACGATGAAAGGGATGGCCGGTTAGCTGCAGATCTCGTGGTTGCGGATCCTGTATGACATCTCTCAGAGAAATACACAGACCGACTTCTCAAGCCGGTGGAACACTGATGTTACAGCGGGGCCGTGCGACCATTGCCACCAAGATTGAACCACATGGTGTCATCCCAACTATTAGTGCCACTAGTATGTCTATCCATACTAATTTAGAGATATGCAACAATTTATAATTAAACAGTAGAAACATTTAAATATTATACAAACAAGGTGAATCGTTTGACAGCAAATGAGCACACAATAATACACAACATAGAGCTATCTGGTGTTTTTTCCATGTGGTGTCGCCGGAGGTACCACACAGGTTCTTGAATCCGCAGGGGTATCCCCGCAAGCGAAGCATCCGCAACAAGGTCACTAAGTAGTTTAATATAAACTAGTATACCCCTAACACGCACGCACGCACGCACGCACGCACGCACGCACGCACGCACGCACGCACGCACGCACGCACGCACGCACGCACGCACGCACGCACGCACGCACGCACGCACGCACGCACGCACGCTCACACGCACGCACGCACGCACGCACGCACGCACGCACGCACGCACGCACGCACGCACGCACGCACGCACGCACGCACGCACGCACGCACGCACGCACGCAGGCAGACACACACACACACCCGCACGCACGCACGCACGCACGCACGCACGCACGCACGCACGCACGCACGCACGCACGCACGCACGCACGCACGCACGCACGCACGCACGCACGCACGCACGCACGCACGCACGCACGCACGCACGCACGCACGCACGCACACAAAGAAAATATTGTTGTTGCGAGAGGTAAGTGCAGGAAATTGCCTTCAACGCCAAAGCGGAGAAATGAGCTTGCAAAAAGGGCCACTCTTTTGTTCAACAGAAAAACGCTAAGTGAAGATTCTAGTAAAACCATAATTAATGTTATGCATACTGGTTTACGTGAAGGCAGGACGAACGATTTCTGAAGAATTCCCAAGTCACTGTCTTATGTAGTTCCAAAGATGCTGTATTGGTAGATGCCACCTTATTTATGCGGGCCTTCTGCTACCGTCTAGCCTATCATTTAGTAGTTAGAAACAGAAACTAGCTTTGCCCGCAAGTGGCGGGGATTCCTATCCAACTTTAAATACAGTTGCCCAATGGCCACAGACGCTTCCCTTCCCGTAGGTCGCCTGAATTAGCATTTGCCTCCAAGGACAGCATGCGTACATGTTACGACACAAGGCATCCGAATTCGATGAAAATCCAGCTACCCTGTCCCACAACCAAACAAAACATCACCTGGACAATGGCTAGGTTTCACACAAGCAAGTTTGGATTCCTGACATGTCTTTATGGTGGGTGGAGAGATGAATATCCATCACGAGCATCCTTCCCGTGAGGGCATGACAAGCTCCAATGCTTCATCCAGACATTGCAACAATTTGGATGGGGATCCGCATCTCGTCCATTACCATGTGCTATGGATCTAACAGTTGACCTGTCATTAGGGTTAAGTTCCAATATGCCTAAATATGCACTGCAGGCCGGTAAATAAACTAACTAATTCACATTTATAACTATATGTATTGGCAGTGCTTCCTTCATTGGCAGGGTTATCTAGTTAACAAGTATCCGAAGATACAGGCGAGATGTATGTAAATCAGCACTTTAATCATCACTGCTCGGAAACCTCCGATAGTTTCCCAGGGTCCAATCCAATCAATGTGCTGATGGGAAGTCCAGACAATTAATAAGCCATGCGGCTGGTGGATCATGGAAAGAGACAATAACTTAATATATATGAGGCCCTATAGGTAACTGGTCGATTTTACACAACCTTGACGGAATGCGGGGCTACATTACTGCAACGACCGGAAGAGGGGCGTAGACTATATGTCGCCAAATGAAGAAATTGTCCGTAAACAAGGATAATATTCACAGTAAAACAGAAATTATAAATTGCAGTGTTAGGACTGGTAAGGTACCTATTAGTCATCAGTACCATATACGGAAATGATAATTAAATGTACAATAGTATAGCTACTTGAGTACCTAATAGTCATTGGTACAGAACAGGCTGAGAAATTGAGGCGCTAACATACTCATAGCATGAGTCGACACGTTCTCTGAAGATGGAGAGATTTCCGCAGGCAGATTTCCGCAGCTGATTTCCACAGGCTGGTTCCCAAAAGCTGACTCCTCTAGACAGGTTAGATACGGTACACACTCAAGACAGAGAAACAGAGCAGTGAAGAAATGTTTATTAGATAGTCTTTGTAACTAGTATACAATTTATACGGAAATGAGAAAGTTATCCATCCGGTGATGGAAGCAATAAAAGTTGAAGTTTGCCCATTAACAGAGAGGGCTGTATATATTACTAGGCGGTTACATAAATTGGCACATGGTGCGGGATGCATCGCATAGCTCTTGCGGCGCACCCAGCAACGCTCCGCCAGACTGTGGTCAAAAAGTTAATTAAACGGACATGACATGCAGTGCGGAAATTGAAGTCCACTTTTCAGCGTGGTTGGCAGATCTGGTGAGACATCCACCAAGAATCACCGTAAGCTCTACATTCTGTAGAATCACATTCCGGGCCCACAAGGCCCTCTCTGCAAAGATGTTTCCTTTAGACAAGTTCGGAAGCCGGAACCATAACTTTAATTATTTTGAGAATCCAAAATTCTGTAATGCAGAAAGTCTGAGAACTGCTATCCAGTGTGGGTGGGCTGAAAGCCACTTGGAACTGCGGTGATGTTCTGTATCTTCCATCGGTGTTCGGGATCACTCCTCAAGTCCCGCACTTCCAGCCAGTCCTCCAGACGGGTCGGTCTCCAAGCCGACGATGCTCCTGATTCTCGATTTTCCACCCCTTTTATACTCCTCGTGATGTCAGAGGCAGATGCCTCAGCCAATCAGCAGTCGAGCGGTAGCCAATCACCATGCAGCTAGATCAGTGACGTATTTATCACGTACACAGAACATGCTAGATCTATTTAAGCATACACGCAATTACGACGTCAAAAGCAATATTTTGAAGATAATTTAAATGAATTTTCCCGGATAACTCAGCCATTTCTGGGCCGATTTTAAAAAGGTTAACAGTTCTAGAAAGCTCGTTTTATTCTGGTCCTGAGTGGCACAAGAGCAACGAGAACGGAATGATTAAAGGTTTTTTACGAGTACCCACTCGGTACACTATAGGCATGCATTTGCTTCCAATTCCGTGACGTGTTTTATCGGACTTAGCCGATTTTAACAAAAACCTCTCTGATATGGCCTATATATGTGCACTATCCTACCCAGGGGGGCGTGCTTGGAGTGAATCCGGAGTGGCCGTTCCGGACCCAGCTTCGCTGGGACAGTCAGTACCCACCCGGTCGGTCCGTGCTACAGCAGCATTAGCTTCCAGCAGGATGCAGCAACTACTTTCTGTCCAGTTAATCTAAAGAATATCCTGTCTGTTGGAAGTTGTTCTCAAATGCTATATGTCATTATGTGCATATTCTTAGTATCATCACGACCATGTTGTGATGCTTCAATGGAAAAGCCTCATCCTCACTCTACATCATTGAATCATGACCACTTAGGTCTGCAGGTATAACTATACTGTCTATCACCAGGATTAAGTCTATCAAGCAGAACAGATAAATGTTTGTAACTATCTATAATGTCTCCAATGTATTCATCGCTTGTAATGCTATGTCATAGTTACATAGTTACATAGTTACATAGTCCTCTTCTGCTGTGTAGGATAAACAGCCTGTAGCAGTTCTTCGCTGTCTTCTTCGTCACAAGAATTCTGAACCTGTTGAACTGATTGGGTGCTGACGGTTTTGATCGGGAACAGAGCCTCATATGTGCTGCTGCCATAGTACTTGTCTAGTCTTCCCTTGAAAGCATTGAAAGTTGGAGCGGATACAACGTTCTCTGGTAGGTTGTTCCAGTAGTTGACTACTATTATGCTAAATAAGTACTTACGGGTGTCGCTGTTAAACCACTGTTTGCGAAGCTTGAAACTGTTCCCTCTTGTACACTCTCCTTCATCTGGTGGTAGTAGTTATTCACGGTTCAAGCAGTACATATCATGGGTCTACTTGTACACTTCGATGAGCTCACCGTGCAAACATCTGTACACTAGACTTGGAATTTCCAGTGCTCTGAGTCGCTTTTGGTATGGTAGATCTTTGAAGCCTGGTATCAACTTTGTGGCACATCATTGTATATTCTCGAGTATTTCTACGTCTTTTTTATGCAGTGGTGACCATACCACATTTCGGTATTCTAAGTGCAGTCTAACCAAGCTTTTGAACAACAGGACGAAAGTCGCTGGATTCATAAAGTTAAAAGATCTTCTTATCATGCCGATTAGTTTGTTGGCTTTGTTAGCTGAAATCCCAGAGTGTTTGTTGAACTTCAGGGCATTATCGACATGCACGCCTAGGTCCTTTTCACAGAGGGTTTCTTCAAGCTTTACAACTTGGTGTCCAGCTTCCATGCTATACTGGAGCTTGCTGTTGGATCTCGCCCAGATGCATGACTTTACATCTGGATGCGTTGAAACGTAGCTGCCATACATCTGCCCAGCCTTTCAAATTGTTGAGGTCTTCCTGTAGTATTTCTTGATCTTTCGTGGAGGTTATTTTTTAGAAAAGCTTAGTATCATCAGCGAACAGCTTTATCATATTGGTTACCACTTCAGGCATGTCATTGATGTAGCAAATAAATAATGCAGGGCCGAGAACACTACCTTGAGGAATCCCACTGAGGACTGGAGCCCAGTTCGAAAAGGTGCCATTGACAACCACCCTCTGTTTCCTGTTGCTCAAAAGGTCTTGAATCCAGCCCAGCACGTCTCTATCTGCACCATAGCTGCTCAGTGTGCTTAGTAGTCGCTCGTGGGGGCACTGTATCAAATGCTTTCCCAAAATCTAGATAAATAACATCAACTGAGTCTCCCTTGTCAATTGCTTCAGTACAGAAGTCTAGTGTGTCAAGTAACTATGGCATGCAGGATTTACCACTTAAGAAACCATGCTGGCATTCTGAAATGGAGCTTGATATGTGCTTAATAAGCTCGTCTCGGATGAAATGTTCCATTAGTTCGCAGACAACTGACGTTAAGCTTACAGGTCTATAGTTGCTAGCCGAAGATTTGCTGCCTTTCTTAAAGATCGGTGTGACCTTCCCGTTATTCCAGTCTGGTGGAATTGACCTCTCCAGTAATGGTCTGCATGCTCGAATTATTCACCCGTCTTTGGTGATCAACCAAACACTTTCTCCTTCCTTTCTGATTCTTCTTGCTTGAGGTCTCTCTCTCTCTCTCTCTCTCTCTCTCTCTCTCTCTTCATCTCTTGAAACTCTTCCTGCTCTACGGGAGTCATGTCTCTTTTTATAAAGACTTTTCTCACGCTGTCTCTGTCACTTTCAGCTGACCTCCAGGCATGCCATGGCATCTCGTTTTTCTAGGCTTCATTATTCAGTGTTGCTCGCAGTCATCTTGCTTTTGTGCCATTTTGCTTCCTGCCTAGACGGACTGGTTTGGAGACTGGAATATCACTTTCAATGCTTGCCTAGACAGACTGGTTTGGAGACTGGAATATCACTTTCAATGTGCATGCTCTTTTGGAGTTCTTTCACTGAGTTGATGTTGTCATCTTTTCTTGTGGCAGGGTCCTCAACCTCGCTCTCTTCGATGTTAAACAGCACAAGGTTCAACTTTCTTCTCTCTCTCTTTCCTCAAGCTCGCTGACACTTTCCCTCACAATCTTTCCTCTGTCTTCCTCAATAATTTCTTTTACTTGACCTTTAACTGCTGCCTCAGATTCTACATCGGTCCCTATAGTTTTATCATTATTTTCTAGTATTGAGATTCTGGCATCTCTGGCCTGGATCTGTTTTTGTAACTGTTCTACTTAATTGTCAATTCTCTTCTTTACAGGGCTGTCATTAGCAGTGACTAGTTTCCTGACATTCTCAACTTTATGGTCTATTTTCTGGGCTACATTCTGTATTGTGTGGAGAAGGTTCACAGCAACTCGGTTACAGTAACTACAGTACCAATGAATTTGCTGGGATGTGCCATCGCTGAAGCTATTGTATACTGACATTGATACATTTTGGCAGTTGGGGTCAATGTGGAACCAGCTGACACATATCTCACATTCTAAAGCATTATCACCCTCTTCTACTTCACAATTACAATCATGGCATATAGTTTTGTCACTTGTAATAGTATCGCTTGTAAAAGTATCACGGTCGCTTTCATCATCATCAGAGTGGGTAATTTCATCAGGGCTTACCTCAATTGCTGTCTTAGTATTCTGCTTACCTCGTTGATGTAGATTAATTTCAGGAAATTTCTTATCTCTGGTAGAATCCAATCTTGCTTTTGAATTTTTTCTCATAGCAGCCATTTATGTTATCATGTGACGTCACGGTGAAGGGTGGATACAAAATGCAGGAATGCTGACATTTGTATGTACGCTGTTCAGTCTTATTGAAACATGGAAAAAGTTGAGCAATCTCACTTTGGTGTGCTATTTTCGATTTACAATGCCCGATTAGAATGGATATCGTAATTCCATCACTTTGATTAGGTATGTGTGGAGAGATCCAGTAGAAATCCTGAGTTAAGCATGAAACTATGTCTCCCAGATCAAACTACGTCTGCACCCGGATGAGGCAAAATCTGGATCCAGATGTCATGTATAAATGTTATATGTAAGGGGCCCGTCACCTCATAGGCTCTTCCTTTGATGCGCCACTTATATGCGTTTTGTAAGTAATACTATAAATAAGCAAAAAAAATTTACTTGAATTGAATTGAATTGAATCTTGAACTACAGTGCGACGTCAGTGTGACATCAGCTTATTAGATACACAAATGCAGACTGCCTGACTAATAAAATGGAAGAACTTAAAAACAGGATTCAGAGACAGAAAACCCCATTCGGTATAATTGGAATAACGGAGGTTTATCCCAACACTTTTAGATATGCTCCATTTCTGGCAGAACTACAGATTCCAGGATTTGAACTGTTCATAAATGAGTCGGTGGCAGGAAGGCGTGTAGCCCTCTATATTAAGGAACACCTCAAGGGGTGGAATACAAAATTGAAAGTAAATTTCAAGAAAACATTTGGGTGAAAATTAAATTAAACAGCACTAAAAATGTGTTGGTAGGATGTATATATAAAAGTCCGAGCAGCACTACAGAACATTTTAATGAATTAAGAGATCTCATTCAAGCAGCATGCAATTTATGTGAGGAATTTACGCACCTACTGATTATGGGTGACTTCAGCTTTCCAGACATAATTTGGGATACATGGAGGGCACCAACAAATTTGGATGCAGACTCATTCATGGAGTACCGTAAGAAATGGCAATTTATATCAAATTGTGAGGGAACCCACACGCACAAGGCTGAATAACATTCCAATAACAATAGACCTGATTTTGACAAATGAAGAATTGATAACAGACCTGGAACATTTCAGTCCTAGTGATCACAGTGTTTTAACATATGTATATCATCAGCATATAGAGGGTACACATAGTAAGGAAATAAGAAGAAACTTTTTAAAGGCGATTATGGGATGATGAGAAAGGATCTGGATATTGACTGGGAAACAGAGCTGATTGGATTAAATACTACTAATGCACTGGATATTCTTATGTTAAAGTACAACCAAGCACAGGAGAAATACATCCCAAAATTGAATAATAACAGTAAGAACAAAGAGCAAAAGTTGACCTGTTTAAATGAGGCATTAATGAAAAAGATCAGAAAGAAACACTGCAGTTGGAAGCGCTTTATGGAGACAAGAGATGAAAATAAACACAAAAATATGCTAAAATTAGAAACCAAGTCAAAGGATTAGTGAGAAAAGCCCCCAAAAATCAAGAAAAGGATATAGCTAAGAATGCAAAGAGGAACCCTAAGATATTTTGGAAATATGTAAATTCCAAAAGACTATTTAAAACAGCAATTGCAGAACTAAAAGTAGCTGGAAATGAGGGAATAAAGACTGTCAGCACAGATAAAGAGAAAGTGGATGCCCTGGCCGAATCCACAAGTGTTTTTACGAAAAAGTCAGCTACAGAAATACCTGAGCTTGAAATAAAGCAGTTGAGTGAAGATTTCCACGATCCAAGATTTACAATGGAGGAAGTGATGAAAATATTGAGAGATTGTGAAGAACAAAGCACCAGGCCCAGATGGAGTCCATCGAAATGTAATCAAGGAGCTGAGAGAGGTGCTCTGTAAACCTCTGACACTGATCTTCAACAAATCATGGGTAGAGGGAGTAGCACCAGAAACATGGAAAACAGCTAATGTAATGACACTTTTCAAAAAAGGAAACAAATCAGACCCTGTGAATTACAGACCGGTTGGCTTGACTAGTGTTTTATGTAAGCTGATGGAGAAGTTAGTTAGAGTGAAGATTGTGAACCACATGACCAGAAATAAACTGCTTAGTAAATCCTAATTTTGATTCCTGCCTGGAAGCCTAAGTCCACAATAACATCCTAAGACATCCTAGATTTGATCATATCTAAGAGCTCTAAGAAACCCAGCCATGACAGTCACACTAAGACTCGCACACAGACTCACATGGTCACATTTATTCTCTTTCCTCTATGGAAAGAAGGTGATAAAGATAATAATAATAATAATAATAATAATAATAATAATAATAATAATAATAATAATAATAATAATAATAATAATAATCGCTGCAATCTGATGTGGAGAGTGTCACTGCATGGGTAGATGAGGCACTAGCAAAAACACAGAAAATGCTCTATCACCCGACAGTCTGCTCCAAGAGATGGAAGACAGAAACAGCAGAACAGATAACCTAATGTTCTTCAATATACCTGCAAATCAGGAGACAACTGGAGCTGCCAGGGTCAGTGCAGACACTGAAGCAATTAACAAGCTATGTGCCGGAACCCTACATACTCCACTAACTGAAATTGTAGAAGTCCATAGGATCGGGGTATGCAAATCTGACAACACAAAGGCCCGACCACTAAGAGTACAAATACCAAGCAAAAAGGAGCATACATCATTAGTAAAAAATGGCAAACTCCTCCGGCAGGAAGAAAAGATGCAAAACAACAGATTTATATTGCTCCAGACATGACCCACTACACACTACAGTGGCAGGAAGAACAGAACCTCAGACAAGAAATGGATGAACGGAACAGTGCGCTGCAGCAAGAAGGAATAACAGACTACCTCTGGGCAATCAGGTCAGATCGACTGACCAAAGTAAAGCGAAGGTGAGAGAGCAGGATGGACCAATAAATGTAACACACAATCATGTAAATAGTGTACATAAATCTTGCACAACCAGCATTTATGGTTTAAAATGCATGTATTCAAATCTAGACACATTCCACAACAAGAGATAAGAACTGCTAATCTACATAGAGCAAAATTCCCCTGACATCATCGGCCTCACGGAACTCAAGCACAAAAATCCATCTCATCACCTAACAAATATGGAATGCAAAATCCCAGGGTATGACGACTGGCTTACCATAGATTCCCAAGGTCGTGGCACTGCTATCTACACAAAACACTATCTGAAAGTCTCGGAACACTTATTTCCATCAGCCAATCATTACCAAGATTCAACCTGGTGTAGTATCAAGCTGAAGGACAACGCTAATCTCCTGGTCGGTTGCATCTACTGATCTCCCAATGGCAGTGTAGACAACACCAACTACCTAAATAATCTTATAAAGGAAGCCACAGCATCACCCGACTCACATATCGTTATCATGGGAGACTTTAACCATCCAAGCATCAACTGGAAAGATGGTACCTCCATGAGAAGTGAACCACGCCTCCACCAAATTCCTTGAACTGATACAGGACTCATACCTAACTCAGCATATCACATTCCCTACACACTTTAGTGGCGACAACACACCAAATACGCTTGATCGCTTGCTATCAAACGAGGAGAACATGATTGAAGATTTAACTACTCATCCACCGTTTGGGCCATCACATCATATCACTATCTGCTTTACAATCCACTGTAGCTACCCTAACAACCAAAAACCTAGAATAGTGCACAAATGGGACAGCGGAGACTATGTCGCATTCATCCAACACATATCAGATCTGGACTGGCAGACAGAGCTCAATGGGAAGGACGTCAACGAAAGTTGGGACCTCCTAACAAGAGAAGATATGTCGGGCCAAGAAATGTTTATTCCAATGTGCAGCCAGGGTACAAACAGACAGGCTAAACCACAATGGATGTGTGCCAAAGCCTTGTCCAAGATCCAAGAGAAGAACCAGGCATGGGGACCTTCTATCAGAGTCGCGACCAAGAAGATTATGTCCACTACTGCAGGATGAGGAACCAAGCCCGTCGTGCCACACGTCAGGCAATGAAAGATTTTGAGAAGAACATAACTAAAGAAGCGAAGCTTAATCCAAAAGCCTTCCACAAATATGTAAAAAGCCAACTAAAAACATGAGCTGGCATCTCAGACCTCGATCACGATGGAGGCACGGCGACCGCAGACAGTGATAAGGCTGCAGTACTTAGCAATTTCATTGTTAGTGTCTTCACTAAGGAAGATAAGGTAAACATTGACAGTACCCAGCACCCTGTGGAATCACAATTATAAGGGCTGAATCTAACAGTAGACAAAATTGCTGAAAAGTTATGTAAGCTTAACACGAATAAATCAGCCGCCCCTGATAACACACCCACGGGTACTCAAGGAGCTCAGCGACACACTGTCACTTCCACTGTACATCATCTTCTCGATGAGCATGGCAGAGGGAAACATACCAAATATCTGGTGGCAAAGCAATGTAACCCCTATGTTTAAAAAAGGGAGTAAGCAATCAGCCGATAATTACAGACCCCATCAGCCTAACTTCAATTTGCTGCAAAGTGATGGAATCCATGGTTAGAGACAGTATAGTTGATCACATGACCACAACTAATCTATTCTCAGATCAACAACATGGATTCCGGTCCGGATGCTCATACAGCACGCAGCTACTTACTGTAATAGAAACGTGGACCGAACTGCTAGACAAACAATCCTGCGTGGATGGTATCTACTTCGATTTCCAAAAGGCATTCCACACCATTCCACACAAAAGACTCCTTACCAAGCTCTATAGCTATGGAATCTCAGGGACGGTCTCCAACTGGATCTTAGCCTTCCTCTCACATAGACACCAGCGAGTCTGCGTAAATGGAGCATATCCCGCATGGGCCGATGACATTAGTGGAGTCCCCCAAGGCAGTGCCTTAGGCCCTATTCTGTTCTTGATCTATGTCAATGATCTACCAGATGTAGCCCATAGCTTCATAAAGCTATTTGCCGACGATACCAAACTCTACCGCAAAATTGTATCGGCAGAGGACAGCAGTACACTCCAAAATGATATAGACAGTCTACAATTATGGTCAGAACGCTGTCTCTTTCCACCCTCAGAAATGCAAAGTAATGTGGATTGGAACTGGCCACCCTGATTACACCCACACAATGTCCGAAGCTGGGGGAAAAGTGGCCGAACTGGAAATCACAACATGCGAAAAAGACCTAGGAGTCCACTTCGATGACAAGTTAACATTCCATAAGCATGTCCAGATGACAGTCAACAAAGCTAACCAAGTAGTCGGGCTAGTCAGACGCTCCTTCCGCTACCTTGACGGTGAAATTATCAGACTACCTTTTAAGCCAAGAGTGAGACCGTTGCTCGAATATGCCAACACAATATGGAGTCCACGGCTCAAGACTGACATAACCCATATAGAAAATGTCCAGAGACGGGCCACCAAGTTACTACCAGGACTGTATGATAAGGCATATGAGGAAAGGCTCCGAATTCTAAAACTCCTGACACTCACATATAGACATATCCGTGGTGACATGATTGAAACGTACACGTTCCTTCACAATAAATATACCATGGACCTACAGGGTCTGGCACTAGAAACGTCAACCAAAACACATGGCCACAGCTACAAGTTAAAGAAACACCATTCAAACCAGTCACTATGTGCACACATATTTAGTAACAGGGTTGTCAATAACTGGAATTCTCTAAGCGAAAATGTTGTGACAGCACCCTCACTAAATTGTTTCAAGAACAAACTCAACAAGTTCTGGTCTCACTATGTGTACACAGTTGACCTCCCAGCCGTACTTAGAAGCCAGACCCAACTAGAATGTCAGCCAGAGGAAGATACAATCACTGCACCACCTCAATCCACATACAAGCCACCTCTCTACCACTAGCCTACAGCAAAATTTACATATGCCAGGTGGGTGGGTCTTACCAACCTCGATCATTTCAACAGCCATCCTACTATCACATAGATAAAGCTTATGCACATGCAACCGGGGCAGGTGGGTATGTCCTACCATTCCAATCAGCCGCTATTGCGCCGTATTACGCTGTACATATTGTATATATTGTACATCGAAACAGGCCAGGCGGGTATATCCTACCAACCTCACAGCAGTTAATACTTAAATTCATAGCGTATGTACACACAGCCAGGCAGGTGGACATATCCTACCACCCTCATCATCAGCTCTGCACCAGTATGTGGCACCAAGCCAGGTGGGCTTGTCCTACCAACCTCTTCAGTGTCGACCACATCTGTATATAACTGCATGCAACTAGGCCAGGTGGACGCATCCTACCAGACTCACCAACATTTCGCACACTTGTATATAGCCAAAGCGCACCCAAGCAAGGTAGAGGAACATGTCTCACCAGCATCTGTAAATCTTGTATATACCTCTGTACATGCAACCTGAATAGGTGGGCATGTCCTACCAACCTGTTTTTACTAATTACCGACCTATGTACATATGTAAATTGTACATCCACTATCCGTGTATGTGCAACAATACATATTTAAGTTGAGATCGGCATTAGGCCTTACTATGGCCTCCAACGTCGCAACAGATGATGATGACGGACAGACATAGGAAAACACTGAATATCATTTGCAGCCACTAAGTTATGGAACAACACAAAACAGGAAACACGTGAGAAAATTCTATCAACAAAATTTTGCAAGAAAACAATAAAAAAACTACTTGATTAACACATACTAGTTTTGTGCATAATACTCTGACACATACTAGTACTATCTAATTCATGCAGTAATAGCTCAAAAATGGCCTGACTCATCTACAAAACAAGGTAAAAAATGTTGTTTTATACTCGTGCATAATTGGATCCTAAGACATTGCTGTCTAATAGGACAGCGATGACTATCGGTCAAAATAAGTTTATTGTATTTGACAGAAAATTTGTTCTATCTATATAACATGCTTCTTTTCTTGTTTTGAAAAACTGTTGACCTGCTGCTACTACTGCTGATGCTACTACTACTACTACTACTACTACTACTACTACTACTACTACTACTACTGAGGTATGGTGTTATCCCTGATTAACTCTACTACTACTACTACTACTACTACCACTACTACTGCTGCTGCTGCTGCTGCTGCTGCTGCTGCTGCTGCTGCTGCTGCTGCTAGAATTATGACTCGATGATTCCACTTGATATTATATCCAATAATAATTTCAATTACCATAGTAACAGACCACAGGACGAGCAGGAGAATGAGCACACCTCCCCTCCATCCCTTCCCTTATGTGGATCAAGGGGCAAAGGGTTAATAAGGAAGTAGTACATGTAATGTCTGAATTTATAATTGTTTGTGTAAGTTCTGTCTTGTCTAATTTATATATATATATATACCAGTATAGATGTGTGTAAGGTGTCTGCCATAACAATAGGCACTGCCTTAGGCGGACAACCTGGTATGATTCGTGAATACGCTTATCTTGGAATTATTGAATAAATAATCTTGAATCTTGAATCTTGAATCTCATGATGATGATGATGATGATGATGATGATGATGACGATGATGATGATGATGATGATGATGATTAATAGAAACAGGATGAACTCCAGCCCCCCCCCCCCCCTTCAACCCCTTCATCCCCATAGCCCATTCCAATGAGTGAAATATGTTACACACATTATGAAAAGCAATCAAAAACATGTGAACCATGTTTGCCAAATGTCTTGTCTTTTTTTTCCTCTTTTCTTATTTTATGTCAAATCCTATAGGGACTACTGCACTTTAAGGGCCGCCGTTAATGGCCACCAAAATCTCACAAAGTACCGCAAACAGCGTGATTCCCCGAGATTTCAGTGTTTGCTAGGAATCCCTTTAACTCAGAGCTGATTGGTTAACGTCAATCACGTGTTCTGGTGAACCTTAATTATGACGTCAATATCATTATATGTTTAGAACGTTTTGGAGAGGAGAGTAAGGAGTTTGATTGTGATGTCACTGACTTTCCAAATAGTATTACGTCATTGCATTATTACGTCATAAATGAATTGCTCGCTTGTATCATTTGTGTTGAAAATTTGGCAAAATAGTAAATTCAATAAATGTATATCATTCCAAATATTTAAAGCACAGTGTGGATTCATTCCCACGTTTTCTGGATCTAATAAAACGCATATATTTCAATGAAAGCAAAGCAACCATATCGCTACCAACATCATCTAATCATTTCTATATAAACCCTGTTTGCTTGAATTTTGTACCATAAAATTATTAGGAAATACTGATCCTAGTCTTGGAAAATCCTTAGCAACCATTAAAATCTCGTGAAATCTCACCACTAACGGTATTTCATGATATTTCAGCGGCCATTATCGGCGGCCCCTAAACTTCAGTCTAGCCATCATATATTATTTGCCTGTAGTTACGTATAATATATTGTCATAATGCCTTATGTCTACTTATGTCAAATCATGTGTAATTTGTATCTTATTCCATATCAAGCGTCCACAAAGCTAATATGCACAGCCTCCAGTGGACTCCCTATTATCATATTTGTAATTTGTAATATTTACCAAGCGAATAAATCAAATCGCATCAAATCAAAATTTATTCGTACACGGGAACTTTAGTCTATCTACGTATCTCACATCTATGGTTTCAATCTCCATGGAATCAAAATGGTTGAATAATATTAGCATAAATTCCATAATATTTGTTAAGATTACATCTGATTGGTGTGTATTGATTTACTAGGACGTCGATAGATATACAATACCAATCGACATACAATAACGGTATATTAATATGTGTTAAAAACATTAAAATAACGAAAACTGGTTACTGTGACAGGGGCTTGTAAAGTTGGCTGGATAGATTCAAGTTTTAAGATTCAATAGTATTTATTCATCAACAGTATCCCCACACCAAGCATCTAAATTTAAATTCCTACACAGATATGCTATCTGACTATGTATGGGTTTGGGCAGGCGTGCGTCTGCACTCTGTGTGCGAGTCACCTACAGCACAGGCATTTGAAGTTTACCCGCCTATTTCATATTATTAGTATATTTCATATACTACTATATATATATTTAATGTATTATATATATATAGTAGTATATGAAATATACTAATAATATGAAATAGGCCGGTAAACTTCAAATGCCTGTGCCTACAGTAACTAGTGAGCATGGGATGGGTGTATGATTTACAGTATGTCAATCTAAAAATAGATTCTTCTACGAGAATACACCTAGTGTATTGATCGGCCATCTTATTACGTCATTACAATTACTAGACTTACACCGACTCCATTTCGGCGACCAGACATATCGGGACCCAGTCCATCTCCGTAGCGGACTGTAAAAGGAACACTATGGATCGTGTTGATTTTGCTATTATCTTAACCTCAATATCACTAGCTTAATACATACATTAAAATGGACTTGACCCACCCAGTGGTTTGTGTGATATCAATATCCACGCAATGTTAGCAAATTCTTGACCTCATTTTGTGTGCGATGGACGTGGGACAGATTTGAATTTTACGGCGATTTCAGAGGGACTATTTTTTTGTTAACTACTTGTCATATAGACTACTATAGGCTTTATATCATCTCATTTTACGTGAATTAATTTTAAGTTTCAGTTCTCTCTACCACCATCTTCTGGTGGAAATCACTACGCCAATGGCTTCTCAATACATACAAGATACTTTTCTCGATCTCGAATCGAAGGCGATCTCGCAAGATACGAATGGGGTGTGTGTGAGTGAGCGTATGTGTGCAATGTGAGTGAGCGTGTGCGTTTATGTGAGCATGCATCACTGCATGCATGTGTTTATGTGTGTGATAGACTCTACTAGTAACTTATACAATCATTTGTTTGTTCGATTATATATAATTATGTGTGTGTACGCTCATATTGTTACACTTCAACTTCAACAATTTTCTTGGCACTCCCTCATAAACTTGAGGATTATGTGCTGCGCGTGAGATTTTAGTAAAAGAACCAAAAAGTGCATAATAAAGGAAAAAGGCGCAGTGAAAGAAAGAAAAGTTAAAAGATTAAAAACATAGCTTGTTACATTGCCTTGTAAGCCTCAGTCCGAAGGAGTCAACTGAGGGTGCAACGACAGGATAGAGGAGGTAACTAGGCAGGCCGTTCCAATCTGTGATTGTCTGATGAAAAAATGAGAATTTGAGGCAGTCCTTGTTGGCATGTGCGACGATAAATTGGAGATGGTGATTGTTTCTGAGGTGTTGGTTGTTTGGCACTAGTGATGGTGGTAAGTTTATGTTCACCATGCCAAACTGAATTTTATAAAACATCACCATATGGCACATTTTGCGCCACAGTTGGAGGGGGTGCCACCCGAGGGTGTTCTTCATTTTGGTGACACTGCTGGTGTTATGCTATCTTCTAGTGGCGAATCTAGCTGCTCTATTTTGAACTTTTTCTATCCAAACTGTGTGGTGTGGATCTTACACGCCTGCCCGGGTCATACTCCAATTTTGGACGGACTAGTGCTTAGTATGCCTGGGATTTGGTGTGTGTGTGTTTGCAATACGTAATTTAGGGTCTTGCTGGCTTCCCCAACCATGTTATTTATGTGCTTTTTCCATGTCAGGTCGTTGGATATTGTTACGCCTAAATATTTACTTTCTTGTACTACTTCCAGGACTTTATATCGTGTAATGTGTAGTAATATGTGAGAGGGCTTTTGGCATGTGTCATTATACCCCCGCTTTAGCGAAAAGCGGGGGATTATGTTTTCCCTTCCGTCCGTGCGTGCGTCTGTCTCACACACACACACAGGTTTTCTTTTGATAACTCCTTTTGCTTGAAATATTGTGACACCACTTCATGGGAAGGTTGGCTATGGTAGTAGGCAAATGCACCTTAGTTTGAGGGTCAGTCAGCCCGTCCCTCCGTGCGTCCATCCCTTTGTCTCTGACTTTGTGTCCATCCGTCCGTGCAAATTTTGGGTTTTTGTTCAATAACTTTATCTTTGCTTGGAGTATTGTTACGAAACTTCATGGGAAGGTTGGCTATGGTACCGTATTTCGCTTAATTGAATCCTAGGCTTCTATTAGGACAAGAGGGGTTCAATTTCCAACCCAACATCTCTGAGAAAGGCGGTGGGCTTATATTAGAGTTTTCCCAAAAAATTTTCTAAAACTGATACCACGGAAATTCAACGCATTTTCTCCTGTAAAAATTCCCCTATGTTTAATGTATACCTCAAAACATCACCTGGGAAGTGAAATTATTTGATTTGAGCACCTGAATATTGCGACCCTTTAATAAAGGTTGTTTATTACATCAAAATTCATTCACAATTTCATATAAAATGGTATCGCGAAAAGATACAAATTACGTGATTCGCCTCCACTTGAAGAGTTTATTTTAGAGCGAGCACTCGGATATAAATATTCTGGAATCAGGGGCTCGGAACTCAGAAATTTCTATATATTATCATTGCGTGACAGGAACTGAGTATCATGCTGATCTGAATAACGGGTACCCGTTTGATAAACTCCCGTTAGCCTATGAGATCTCGCGAAAACACACCGCCTCCAATCGCAAAAAAGCCGCTCGCTGGCTCGCCAACATAAGAAGCCGGCTATATTATCGTTCGTAATAATTCCAATACTGCTTGTTTGGTATATAAATTTGGTCTTAAAATATATTTATAAGGAAGGTATTTAATCACGCCAAGACTGTTTTACGCGCATTGTGACTACAAAAGTGTGGAATGAACTTTATTATATCTTGAACATACGTGACCTACTATTAGTATTAATCTAATAGGTGGTTGAGATTTATAAATCTGAGGCCTGTATTGAGTTCTACATGGGCTGGAGATGTATCAGGGCAGAGATCGGTGTGAAGTAGACACAACCTATGACACGATTGTTATTATTATACATGCTATTCTTACAAATTTGCTCTTAAAAAAAGTTTTCTTATACAATCTGCTGAGTTATGGGGTGGGCTTCTAATACAGAGCGTTGCTGTTTTGAAACTGCTAAGAAATCGTTGGAGCTCATAATTATGTCAAAGTTAGCGGGTGGGCTTCTATTAGAGCATAGGCTTCAATTAGGCGAAATACGGTAGTAGTAGTAGCAGTGGTTGTGGTGGTGGTCGTTTTAGTAGTAGTAGTGGTAGTAGCACTAATATGTGTTAATTAAGTAATCCTTTATTGTTTTTTTGAATAATTTTGTTGTCAGTATTTTGACCCTGGTTTCCTGTTTAGTGTTATTCCATAATTGAGCGGCTGTAATTGATATTTTATGTTTTGTGTGTGTGTGTGTGTGTGTGTTTTTCATGTAGTTTGTGTCTGCTTCTAGTGTTATGTTAGTGGATGTTAATATTGTTCACAAAGAAGGGGTCTATGGATTTGGGTAGGGTGTTGTGATGGAAGTCTCACACAATAGTTAGCATTTGGGATTTACCTATGTCAGTAAGTTTGACTAGCAAGATTCAAGATTATTTATTTCATACTTAATATATAACATACATATATCACAATTGGGCAGTCCATCAAAGGCAGGGCCTATGAATCGATGGACCCCCTACACACAAAACAAGTCATTCCAATATATAGGGTGATAGTTTATACAAACATTCGTAATGTAATAGCGCCTGTACAAGCGTAAACACAGGACGGCACAACATCTATTTTTTGTACCATATTGTCATGATTTTCTACAAGGATCTTTATATTATTTTGAATTTAGATTCCAGCTAGGATTTTTATTGTAGATATAGGGTTTTTAATATTGTACATTGGTGATGGGAGGGGTTGTGGGTTGGGGTGTTGCTCAACAATGTCACAGTAGTATTGAGGTGAGAAAGTTGATGGTAGTTGTGACTTAGATAGATATTTTATGGTAGTGTCGACATCTGATATGGCCACTGAGAAAAGGAATATCAGATGAAGGTTCAAGATAATTGAGATCTGATAGGGAGCATCTGTTTTGGCTCATTTCATGCTTTTCAGCGTGGTATATCTCCTAAATTTGATAACATCTGATGGCAATATTCCATCTTTTATTATCTCTATAGCAGAGAAACTGGCGTACAATATTCAGCAATTTTGGTGGATGATGTTGCTGTCTACGACTGCAGAATCTTCCACCATACCTGCTTAGAAAATGTAACATTTATTATATTTGTTCCTTTAATTTATTTTGAAAATTAAAAATTGTGTCATCAGAGTCCCAAGGGTTAGGGAAGAAGCGAAATCATGAGACTTCATCTATACCGAATCTGTCCATTAGGAAGATGACATCTGGCCCGGACAAAGATTTTATGACAGACGTACAAACCGAAACAGTCACATCACATAATAACTTGATAATAGTAATAATATTAATAACAACAGTAATTAATCAGCTAGTATTTGAGCTGAGTTTCTTATGGTAATTGTAGATTGATAAAATGGGGAGTATTAGATCAGAATCTGAAATAAATAAAGAGCATTGACGCAGAATTGGAATAGATAAGGTGGCCGGTATTGACTCATACATTGTTCATTGTGTTTATATCCCGCCGTGGTATGCAAGTGTCGAATAATTACTAATTCATAACTCAAAGCGCTACAATAAACAAGCTAACAATAGCGAGGTAACACCTTTTGTCATTGAGAAAACCAGCTAGTTACTCCGTCGAATCGCCATATAATTTTCTTTCTTTCGCTGCAGACCCTGAGTCTGTCGTGAAATGTCAAGTATATACTTAGTTGCAGAGTGTTAGGCAATCAGTGAACATAATTCTGTTTAATTCTAGAGTTAGCAATTTCAGGCGGTGTAATAATTTTTCCTTTTTGATTCGGTTGTCATGTCAAATTAAAGAAATAAAGCAACAGTATTCCAGATTGTTTGATTTTGAACAGTGCATTCTCTTGATTACTCTTAAATGTAAATGGTACATTCTGAAAGCAACTATAAACTGCACTATAGGACGAGTTTACGCCGTTACACTCATACCTACTCAAAACTACCGTCCTATGTATGTGAATTGCGCAGTATCTCCCCGGGTACTAATATTAGCGTCTTCGCGTTACTCCGGTAATGACCTAAACTCGTCCTACAAAGGGAGGCTATAAGCGGAACCTGATACATCATGTAATTTATATATTTTCTCGGTGACATTTTATCTCAAATTTTGATGAAATAAATTATGTTTATTAAACCAAATGCCTGTGATTAAACTATGCGCAATATTTAGGCGGTCCCAATTAATAATTTCACTCACGCGATGATGGATATAAGGTATACATTAAGCATAGACGTGGGATGGTAAGATGTCCTCGCATGAAAATGTGTTCTAATTTTGTGCTATTTTTGTATCATTTATTTCAACTTTTTCTAGAAACAAGTCACATTCCCCCCCCCTTATACATTTGGGAATTTGGACCTACGATTTAATTAAAAAATCACAATTTTTATAAAATCGATCGCGATGTTTCGAAGCAAAATCGCGCAAGCCTAGATTGAAATAGACTTTACATGGCTAACGTAAATTAGAATCAGGTAATTCAGTCTTCTACTATTACAGTACATCACTTACAACTTGAAGCACATATTGAAGATTTTGGATCTCCGGGTATGACTGGGTGAATGGTTTCCTAGATGATGATTCCACTTCGCCAACGGCAAGATTATGATGTTAGCGGTTGCTGCGACAACCTCTTAATGATGATGAAGCGGGATACTGACAGTCGGCTCGCCTCGTCGAGAAGATGAATTACGACGATATTTATTAGAGACTGTCGGGCCTATCTGACGATGAAGATCCGCTGGTTCGGATTGGATGTTTCTTCCAACTCTGGAGTCCTAATCTAATGATGACCAAACTAGTGTCTTACTTTTGTAAGAGGATAACTTTTATTAAATCTAAAATTAACTGTACAAAATTGATAAAGTAATTTGGAGCATAAATCGTTCGAAGATAACAAGTACCTTGCTGGTACAATCAAGTATCTATTCTACTCTATACTAGCCACGAACGTAGCACCAGGGATGTGCTAGGTGAACCCTGATGTTGGATTGATTCCCTTTTCTAACTGAGAAGTGCTTCTTTTATAGCCCTCAGAATCTCTGAGGATATATACTTATCTAAATATTTAGATCTATACATATTGCGATATTTAGATCTTGTTCTGATGATTCTTCTAGGTATGCTATAAGCACAGCTTGATTGGCTCGGACAATCAGTCCACCAATCAACTTCTGCTTATTTCTTCCTAGAAGCTTCTACCTACTAAATGTTGGTCGTCCTGACCAATCAATGATCACTACATTTCGATTCTAACTTGAAAACCTATTCTATTTGACACCTTTCTGGATTAACTCTTTAAGAGGGCGATTGAACCACTCGGTACATCCGTTAGTTTGTGGATGGTACGGACTCGATCGTCTATGATCAATACCATGTTCATGGAATCGCTGTTCCAGAGAATTTGAACAGAATTCTTTACCCTGATCTGTAATCAGAATCTCAGGGACACCATGACAGGCGACGACATACTCATTGAAGAATTTATCTTCAACATTTTGAGATGTTTTAGCTGCAATCGGATATGCTTCTGCCCACGCAGAACAGTGATCGATCACCGTCATGATATAATTATTACCTCTGCTCGACTCTAAAAGTGGACCAATCAAATCCATACCAATTATCTGACTTGGATAACTGGCCATTGGCATCTCACTACACTTAGGTCGAGTAGTGATAGGTCGGTTGACCTGGCACGTCGTACACGTCTCAAGCATACGTACCACATCTTTTCTTAAAGATGTCCAGACAAAAGAATCTCATACCATACCGATGGTCTTCTTCAAACCTTGGTGACCGGCTCGTTCATGAGCCTTCCGGTGTACTTTCTCACGGAACAGGGTAGGTAGTAAGATTCGGGGGTACTCAGCATCTAACGCTGAAGGTGGAATTAAAGAATACAATATGCCATTCTTTACAATATACTCCTCCGGTGTATTTCTAAATAACTCCGGGTATTCCTTGGTTTGTTCGGCACATAATTCCTCGTACGGTACCTCTAAAGGGACGTGAGGTAAAGCACCTTCGTCTACCTCAGGTATGACGTAATCACCAGTGTCTAACGTGACGACTTCTACCGGACGATGTAACCTGGACAACATGTCCGCTCGAATATTCTTCGAGCCTTGGATGTATTCTATCTTACATCCGTACTCGGCAATCAGTACTGCCCAGCGCTGCACTTTCATGTTCTTAGCTTCTCCCACAAACAAACTCTTAAGGGGTTTGTGGTCAGTATACATGGTAAACTGTGCGCCAAATAGATAAGGTCGAAGCTTCTTCAATGCGTAGATTACAGCATAGGCTTCCTTTTCTATTACGGGCCAATTCAACTGACTGTCCTTAAGAGTAGAGCTAACATACTGTATAACATGCTCTATACCATTATCATCAACCTGCACTAGTATCGCACCTATTGCATAACTAGACGCATCAGTATACAACTTATACGGGGCATTCAAATTCGGATAAGTGAGTACGGTCTCACTACACAGCAAGTTCCTCAATTTCTCAAACGCTTGCTGTTCGTGCTTACCCCATTCAAATCTCTTATACTTTTTAGTTAACTCAATCAGAGGCTTTGCAATTTCGGCATAGCCTTTAACACAAGATCGGTAATAACCTGTAGCTCCGAGAAAACTACGCACCTCACCCACATCACGGGGTGGTGACATTTCTCGTATGACTTTGTCCTTTTGACTCTGAGGAGCTACACCGTGTGCAGAAATGTGATACCCTAACAAGTCAACAGACTTACTGGCAAAGTCACATTTCTTTTTCTTCACTTGTAAATTATATTCTTGAATCTTGCGCATGACCAGCCGCAAGTGATGTGCGTGTTCCGTCGGATTTCGTGAATATATGACTATATCGTCGACGAAAACATGCACATATTTTCCTACATATTCGCAGAAAATATCTTCTCCTTCGATCAATACTCACCATTCTGTTACTTCTGATATACAGCTGGCTCTGACAGCTGGCTCTAGGACTATAGACTTAGAAAGCTTTACCGACTCCTTGGAACCGGGTACTCGGCTCCCAACTGCCGAGTACCCGTCTACCATAGAGCTCATTCTTGTTTGCATAGCAACAAGAGCTATACATGCTTTTCGCAGTGGAGAGATTAAAAAATAAATCTAAGTCTTTTTGTCTGTGATTGTGATAGCTAGTGATTCTCTTGCAAGGATAATTGGATAATATGGATACCGCCGATGATAACCAGGTCGTATATGTCCTTATTATTCCATAGTTAAAAGACTTAGGTCTCTAAATTTCACTGTGTCGCATGTTCCAATTTCTGACCCCAAAGAATCTGGGACGTGTGTTAACAACGGGATATGCCGGATGGTCGCCTTCTTTAAACCCCAACAGGCGATCGGCAGATATGAAAATAGGTGTTTGCTACAGTATTTGTAACACGAATATCGGCTGATGTCGTTCTCCGTAAGATCCGAACGGGTGACGTCACACCCGTGGTGCTCGGATGTTTATGTGAAGAAAATTTTTTTCATTAATTCGCACATCTTGTTCTGGGTGCTGCGTACTAAAAATGGTACCAGAAAACTTTGGAATGTTCAAGTTTTGCGTGTTATCACGATCTGTTTGCAATGATCGGTGGTTTCAAAATTCTTGATTAGATGTGTGGTCTGCGGTTTTACCATGTGCTACGGCAGTTTGTTAACATTTTGTTGTTTCTTCACATATCGTTTTGGCTTTCGTTAGGAGTATAATTTATATTGATTGGTAAATATACCCCGAATGCTAGGCGATATGATTCCTGGTTCCGTTATACATCCTGGAGAGCGGTGGCCGGTCCGTCAGGCATGGGAGCCGTCCGCCAGGATGGTTCCACGGTTTCTTCATCTAATGACGACTCTTCGGAGTCTGAAGACGAGGAGGCCGAGGAGGAGAGGTTGCTGCGGCCTGTGATGCCACGGGTGGAGAATATGGAGGTCGATTCCGTCCTGGACGGAACCGTCCTCCATCTGTCTGGCTTGGCGCAAGCCAGCGCAGCGGCTCCGCCCGTGGTTGAGGCCAATCTGGTACCAGGCACCGGTCCCGTGACGGTTGGTTTGACGCCAGCCGACACGGTGACGGGTGTGCCGGGCCAGGCGTGGTACTCGCCTATCTCGCCTGGTCCGGCGGTCAGATGTGGGGTGCCGTTGGCGCCCGTGTCTGGCCACGGTTCCGCGTCTGCTATGGGTCCACACGGTTTTCCGTGCGGGCCTACCCCATGGACTGGTGTGTTTCATGGGGTGGCGGCGGAACCGGTTGGTACCGGAGTGCCTGGCATGTCAGCCGCGGCTCCTTGCCGGGAGGTCGTGGCTGGTAGGCCCATGAACGCGTCAACGGGTGATGTGTTCACGGGTGTGTCTTCCTCGGAAGTAGACTGGTCGGATGCTCTGGCTTGGCTAGCCAGGTTGGACCCGTCTGTGGTTTCGGCCGAGGACGAGGCGCCCCGTCCGTCGGTTGCATCGATTAGGATGGGGATCTTGCCCGCAGCCCGGATCCAATCTGTTGGACTGGATCCACGGTTCATCGAGTTGCTTGAGGCTATTTATAGCAAGCAGCTCATGACCAAGGGCCAGCTCCCTGCAGCCTCCAGGGAGGTGCGGGCGAGGTGTCGTATTCCACGGGGGGAATACGACAGGTATGGTGTGGTACCATCAGTCACCGAGGATGACCGATGGGTTCTGGGTGTCCAGAGTGCTGGAGCGGGTGGCCCCGGTCCGGCACTTGTGGACAAGTGCCAGGCACACCAGGATGAAGTCCTGTCCCTATGCGGTGAGGGCAGCTATGAGTGCTGTCAACCACTCTTATCGCCTTCTTCGGTCGGTGTGGGCTGAAGCGGGGGCAGGCCACCCTGTGCCACCTGTGGCGCTTTCGTGCGTCAATGACGGCTTGGTGCTGTCTATGGACGTGCTGGCAAGGGTGCAGGCGCGTGTGACAAAGTCCAGGAGGCAAATGGTTCTTGACCATATGCGTCCGGCTACGGCAGTCAGGGAGCGTCTTCTTGGGACACCCCTGACAGGGCCTAGCATCTTTGGTGGCCAAGCGCAGGCCATCCTAGAGGACACTGCTAGCATTGCGCAGAATCGGTTGGCGGTAAACCTACAGCTGGAGCTAGTGCGGCAAGCGCACGCACTAGGGGCTGTAGGGAAACCGTTAGCTGTTCAACCTTCAAAGAAGCAGAAGAAGCATAAAGGCAAGGCGAAAGCTAAGCCTAGTGCGACTTCTGCTTCGTCTGGGTTTTCTCAGCCGGCGAAGAAAGCCAGGAAGGTTGTGGAGGCCCCTACCCTCCCCAATGTTGCTCCTGATCGCCATAGAGGCGGGAAGGGAAACGGTAAGTCCTCATATGGCGGAATGAAGGGAGCGGATCGTACGTGAGGGTACGAGAGCTCCCTTCGTATCCGCCTGGACCGCACCTGACCAGCAGTGCCAGTTAGACCTGCCGAGCCAAGACCGAAATGGTTCTCTCTCTCTCTCTCTCTCGTTAAGAAAGGGGGGGAGCGGACCGCGAGCCGGACAACCCCGTTAGACGTCGAGGCGTCTATGGTGGGTGGAAGGCTCATGCGTTTCGTCGAGGCCTGGCGAGGTGTGACGTCAGACAGTCTGGTCCTGAGATGGTTATCCCAGGGTTACATGCTGGAGTGGTGGGACTTTCCGCCGCAGAATCTGTCTTTGGCACCTGTCTGGACACCCGTACCAAGGGAACCAGACAAGTTAGAAGCCGTTCAAAACGAGGTGTCGGGTTTGCTTCTGAAGGGAGCAATAAAACCAGCGAACCAGAACACTCCAGGCTTCTATTCAAATATGTTCCTTGTCCCCAAGAGCACAGGGGGATGGAGACCCGTACTCAATCTCAGGCCATTAAATTGGTTTATCCACACGCCTCGGTTCCAGATGGAAACGCCGAGTTCGGTAATGGCGGGGTTGAGGAAGGGAATGTGGTGTGTGTCGATCGATCTGAAAGATGCATATTTCCACATTCCAATGAACAGGAGTTGTCACAGGTTTCTGAGATTTGCGTTTCAGAATCAAGTATGGGAGTTTATTGTTCTCCCATTTGGCCTGTCGACAGCTCCAAGGGTTTTCACAAGAGTGGTCCTTGCGGTGACAGCGTTTCTCAGAAAAGAGAACGTGGCGCTACACACCTACATAGACGACTGGTTGATCAAAGCAGACTCGGCAGCCAGGTTGAACGTGGATACTGCTCTGACTCTGAGGTTACTTTCAGATCTAGGCTGGATAGTCAACAAGGAGAAATCCGAGTTGACACCCACTCAACATTTCGTTTATTTGGGGATGCGATTCGATCTCGAGGAGGGCAGGGTTTACCCGTCAGAGCCCAGAGTGGTGTCTCTGTTAGCCATCCTCAAGAGTTCTCGAGTGGGAAACCACATTCAGGCGAGGCGGTTTCTTCAGATGCTGGGCATGATGGTCTCCATGGAGCAGGTGATCCCGTACGCTGCTCTAATGCGAAGACCTATCCAGTTGTATCAGAGGAAACAGAGAACAGAACCCTGTCAAAACTGGTGCCAGTTTTGGAGCCGATAATGTCGCATCTTGTATGGTGGAAAGAGCGTCAGAATCTCCTAGATGGGGTTTCGCTGCACCTACCCCACCCCCAGCTGTCCGTGTACACGGGGTGAGGGGCCTGCCTGGGAGAGCACCAGGTCTCGGGCACATGGACTCTCCAGGAGAGCCAGCTGCATATCAATCTGTTGGAAATGATGGCAGTGGAACTGGCGTTGGAAGAATTTCTTCCGATGATCAGGGGCAAGGTGATATTGATACGGTCGGACAATTCCACGGTAGTATCATACATAAATCGCCAAGGCGGGACCAGGTCACCCACGCTGTGTATCAAAGTGTGGCACTTGATTCAATGGTGCAGGAATTACTCGGTTGTTTTGAAAGCAGCTCACATTCCTGGGCGATTGAACATTCTGGCGGATGCTTTGAGGGAATGGTCCCTCAACCCTCCAGTTCTGCGAAGGATCTTCGAGCATTGGGGCAAACCCAACGTGGACTTGTTCGCCACAAGGGAAAATGCTCAAATCATGACTTATGTCTCGCCGATTCCAGATCCAAATGCCGTCGATACAGACGCTCTGGCGATAAGCTGGAGAGGGATGCACGCTTATGCGTACCCACCCACCATTCTTCTGCCGAAGGTATTGGTGAAGATCAGGGAGGAACCGTGTCTGGTCCTGCTAATAGCGCCGTATTGGCCCAGCAGGGCGTGGTTCACGGATCTGCTAGATCTGCTGGTGGAAAACCCAGTGCAGTTACCCGAGATTCCGAACATAATCTCCCAGGCCAAGGGACGCTTCCTACACGAGCGTCCCGAAATGTTCAAATTGACTGCGTGGAGGTTATCAAACAATGTTCCACGTCGGAAGGCTTTTCTCGACAAGCTGCTGATTTCATCGCGGCTGCGAGAAGGAGGTCAACCTTCAAGTCATATAACAACAAGGTTAACAGATTTGCAGACTGGTGTGAAGAAAAGGGTATTGATACCTTTCAATCCACTATTCAGCAAATAGCAGACTTTCTCTGTGAGCTGTTCTTTTCAGGACTAGCTCCCGTCACAATTGCTGGATACAAGTCAGCTTTGGCATCAGTTATCCCTTGTCTAGCCAACAGGGATAGTCCAGAGGTGGTCCAGTTAAATGTGATGCTGAAGGGAATGAGCAATCTCCGACCGAGACAACCGGTAGTCATTCCAGCCTGGAGTCTATCTTTAGTGCTTAATGTACTGGCCAAGCACCCTTTCGAACCGTTGCGTTCGGCTAGTCTAAAGCATTTGACTCTAAAGGCGGTTTTTCTATTGGCAGCTTCCTCAGCTAGAAGGCGCAGTGAGATCCATGCGCTTTCGGCAGAGAGGGACCGATTTATTGTCTCTGGAGAGTGTCTGCGTCTTCTGCCAAGAGCAGAGTTTATGTCAAAGAATCAATCTTTGAGATATCCCGGCAAACCGATCATAATACCGAAGTTAACAAGGTTTGATCATGATGCCAGTGTCTGGTGCCCGGTCCGTGCTTTGACTAAGTACAGGAAACGGACTGACTCGTTACGGTCGAACGATAGACATCTGTGGATCTGCCATAAGAAGCATTATGGCGCCGCCTCCATGGATACTATCTCTCGTTGGGTAGTCGAATGCATTCAGACTACTCATGAGATGGTGACTGGGCACCAGGTGCAAGGCGCAAGGGCACACGATGTTAGAGGAATAGCCTCCTCGACCGCCCTTTACAGTGGTGTTCCGATAGAGAACATCATGGCCGTTGCACAATGGCACTGTGAGTCCTCATTTACGGATTACTATATGAGGGATGTGTCAGACTCAGCCAATCCACTCGCTTTAGCTGTTTTGAGACGATAGTTAAGTGACCACACTGCTCTTCACCCTTTTTTCACTTTGGTAAGAAAAGAATCTAAAGCAGGCATGGTCGAGCGAGAGGATGACAACCAGATTGTGTCACTGATGGCCGGACCAGTGAATGGTTGGAGGCGGTACGTCTGAAGTCCAATTATCATAAGGTAATTCAATATTGAGAGTTTTTTGTATTATGTCTATATATCATGTTCATTCATCTTATATATTCATGCTCATTCCCAGGCTAATACATGTGGATATGCAAGGAGCAGTTAACCCCCTTGGCATATTTGTGTTTTAGGCGCGATACATGTTCGTGAGCTCTCTCCCTTTTCTTAGGAGAAAAAGGGGGGGGGGGCAGTGATGAGAATGTGATTCGGTTCCGTTAACTTGACGGTCCTTTTAGGTCTCCGTTAGTCAAGTTTTTAAGTCTAACTCTTTCTCCAAGGGGCAAAAGTAGCATTGATGGCTTGCCCCTTCCCACCAGGTTACTGATCAAATCTGGTGTATATCTGAAGTAACAGAATGGTGAGTATTGATCGAAGGAGAATGAAGGAAATGTTAATTTCCCTTTCTCCGAGATCTAACAATACTCACCATTCTGTTACGGACCCAGCCTCCCAGCCCCACGGAGGCAAGCCATGGATTTCTCTTGTTTGGTGGCTATGCAAACAATATGAGCTCTATGGTAGATGGGTACTCGGCAGTTGGGAGCCGAGTACCCGGTTCCAAGGAGTAGGTAAAGCTTTCTAAGTCTATAGTCCTAGAGCCAGCTGTCAGAGCCAGCTGTGTATCAGAAGTAACAGAATGGTGAGTATTGTTAGATCTCGGAGAAAGGGAAATTGACATTTCCTTCAGTTCATTGCCCTCGGCACCTGAGTTGCAAAAACCAAAAGGTATCCGAATCCAATCGAGAAGACCTTCACTGCACACGAACGCTGTTTTCTCAATGTCTTGACAGGCCATTGGTATCTGCCAATATCCAGACTTCAAGTCCATCGTAGAAAAGATCGTTGCACCTCTCTTAGAATCAAATATGTCGGATATGTTCGGTAATGGATAACTATCCTTACGGCATACAGAATTTAATTTCCTATAGTCAACGCAAAATCTGGTGTCACCGTCCTTTTTCGGTACCAGAGTTATGGGTGACGCCCAGGGTGATGACGATGGTCTTATGACGCCCGCTGCTAACATTTCTTTAACTTGGTTTTTAACCAAGTACTGCTTAGCTAGCGGTAAACGGTAGGCTTTCTGCCTAATAGGAGGATAATCTCCCGTTGGGATCGTACATTCTACCTTGGGTACACGTGCTAGCGTATTTGGATGAGCCATATCGAAATTATTGGCAAAGTCGCTCAGTACTTTGTCAATAACTGCATATCCGGTCGTTTCTTTGCAACTGGCATACACATAATTTGTCTGCTTTCTATATGGAATTCTAAATGGGTATACTCGACCAAACCATACTACCTCTTTGGTCTTGTAGTCAATCCTTGCATTTCCCAAGTACAAGGCATCCGCTCCATTTAGACATTCATGCCTCATGCTATTCACAACCATACTTGGAATAGGCCGTGCATCTTTGAATTTAATTTGAGTTTCCCCCAAAATATCTATTGGCGAACCATTTACTGCTAATAATGTCTTAGCCTTTTTCAATGGCCTAGCATTCAGAATGCTACGCCATATATCCTTTCTAACCAAGGATGTACTAGCACCAGTATCTATTAATGCATCGACGTACTCACCTTGGTTTCCTTGACTGCGTGGTTCGAATTCGAGCCGGATGAGGAATCGCTCAGTCACCATCGATCCCCGCCGTCTCCGTTTAACGAACTCCGTCGTCCATTACTAACGGCTTCCACATACGACTGTCGCCGGCCATCTACAGACAGGGCTCCTCCGTCACCGTATGAATAACGGCCATACCTGTGAATCCGTGAGGACGAATCCCTCACGGTCTTCGTATTCGTCTTCCATTCTAGCTCGGTTCGCAAAATCTCGGCGTGTGTTTCGCGAACATGACCGCGGAGAGGTCTCAAGTCTGTTATAATTATTATCACCACCATTGTTTATCTCATCTACCTGCATCGGTTCTTCACGTCGATCCATTTGTCTTGGACGTTTCAGGGCGTGTCGCTGCGGCATTGGCGATGATGATGGGCAGTTTGCTTGATAGTGCCCTTCTTTATCACACTTGTAGCACTTTACCGGTGGTCGGTCTTGTCTACTAGAGAAACAGTCTCTAGCCAGATGTTCTTATCTACCGCAAGTAAAACTCGTCATCGGTGGACGTTGAGGACGTTGCTGTTGTGTCTTCGGTGTTGGCGGTCGTCGGGATGGCTGTACTGGCTGTTGACATTCGTTTTTGTAATGTCCAGTTCTTCCACAATTGAAACAGGTGATCTGTTTCTTCATCTCCTTGGGCGCTGCTGCTGCTTTACGAGGTTGCGGCTTCACTTTGCGTTGCGGTGCAGCGCGTTGCTGTGGGGAAAACACTGGTCCGCTCTGCAAATTCTCGATAACTGCACATAGTCGTTCGATCAGTTTAGTCTGTTGGCTGATCTGGCGTTTCATCGAGCCGATCACCGACCAGACATCTTTTCCCTCTTCTGCGTCAATCATGTTGACTTCCATTTCTTCTCCTCGAGGGGAAATATTCATGGCCTGCAACAAGTCATTGCAGCCCTCTTCCTCCTCCGTCATTTCCATCGCCCTCTGCACGTATGTGATTTTCTTTCGTACGATACGTCGACCCATTCCTCGATCACTTAACGCCTTGATGTAGGCGGATAAGATGATTCTCTTATTGTCGATGTTCTCCTCTGGGTAAGCTCTGGCAGCCATCTCCCGGTATCATCGGTTAAATGACACCATCGTTTCGCTGCGCCGCTATTGTACCGCTTCCAGATCGTATTTAACACGTTCTGGTTCATTCGCTGAAACAAAGTTGACTGTTATGAAGTCGCGCGGCTCTTCATAGGTGACTGTGTCCCTGACCTTTCCCACTACGAATCCGTCGATTGCTTTCGATAACTGTCCTCTGGATGCGCGGGTGACTATGTATACTTGTATACCATCGAGGTTGCCCTCTGTTGTTTCCCACACCCGGCGTGTTTCGTCCAGGAACTGACAAACTTCTTCAGGAATGAGGCTGTCACAGGGTTTCACCCACTGCGTTAACTCTCTAACCTCCCGTCGAAGAACCCGATTCCGCTCTCGTCTCTCCCCTTCTACCACAATAGTGTTGGCCATTGCGGTCCCCATCTGACGCATGGCTTCGACAGTTTCCTGTCGAAGCTCAGCACCATGCTGAACTGTTATGGGCGGTAAAGTAGTGTCTGGCCTACGTGGTGTTGCCATACTTGATCAGTTCTATTGATATTATACAGTTCTATTGGTAATATAACTGCACTATAGCGCGTTTCAGTCGTGGCTGTTCCTCACAGTTAATATCTGTTGTTATTTTTATTATAGTGTTCTCTCTGTATTCTCTGTGTTGCGTTACTTTAGTGTGTTCAGACTGCTTTGCTAATTCTATAAAAGCTTTTACTCTATCAACTACGTCTTCTAGCATGGTTACTACTGGTCTAGTAAATGACATATTTAAAGTACTTACATACTTATGAATATAACACACGATCTTGATGAATACTGACTCCAATCCTGGCAGACGAAGCCAATGAAGATTTTGGATCTCCGGGTATGACTGGGTGAATGGTTTCCTAGATGATGATTCCACTTCGCCAACGGCAAGATTATGATGTTAGCGGTTGCTGCGACAACCTCTTACCGATGATGAAGCGGGATACTGACATTCGGCTCGCCTCGTCGAGAAGATGAATTACGACGATATTTATTAGAGACTGTCGGGCCTATCTGACGATGAAGATCCGCTGGTTCAGATTGGATGTTTCTTCCAACTCTGGAGTCCTAATCTAATGATGTCCAAACTAGTGTCTTACTTTTGTAAGAGGATAACTTTTATTAAATCTAAAATTAACTGTACAAAATTGATAAAGTAATTTGGAGCATAAATCGCTCGAAGATGACAAGTACCTTGCTGGTACAATCAAGTATCTATTCTACTCTAACTTTTCTAACTGAGAAGTGCTTCTTTTATAGCCCTCAGAATCTCTGAGGATATATACTTATCTAAATATTTAGATCTATACATATTGCGATATTTAGATCTTGTTCTGATGATTCTTCTAGGTATGCTATAAGCACAGCTTGATTGGCTCGGGCAATCAGTCCACCAATCAACTTCTGCTTATTTCTTCCTAGAAGCTTCTACCTACTAAATGTTGGTCGTCCTGACCAATCAATGATCACTACATTTCGATTCTAACTTGAAAACCTATTCTATTTAATTCTCTGCTACAGAGTTTGATCGACGCTCATTGATCGTGATGTCATTCTAACCAATCAAACTCTGTGCTATTCTTCTATGGAGATGATGCCTCACATAGACAAAGCAGTGGTAGCTGGTTCTGATTTGATGCGATCTGTCAGCTAACTAACAACATTACGGAATGTGTTGTTGTTGCGTGCCATTGTATGAGTGACATATAGTTGATACACAAATTTTGATTATGTTATTAATTCTTACAGGACGCTACAATGTCCATGTCCTGTCCATTGCCTATCATGAATAAGCCTGTAGGATGCTAGCGTTAAAGGGAAATTCCAGTGAAAATCGGGAATAAGTCAACTAAAAATATACTATAATCCGAAATAGTTGCCGCAAAAAAATATAAAATACACTGTCCCATTGCCGAGAAATAACAAAATGAATATGCCCAAAACGCTCGAAAACGTGACTCCTGGGAGCATCCATTTTCTCGCAACAAGAGCGAGAAACCGCGAGATTATGACATCAACGACACACCAGCAAAATATCGCCAGCGCTTCTAGATTTACCTGTTCACTTCGCGTTATGACGACCGAATATTAATTAACCCTTTAATGACCAAATTCTGTCAGGAAAATCTGAATATTTCCTTATTGAATGGCCATTTGCACGCCAAGCGAAGACTATTTGTGAAAATTGACCACTGGAATGGCTGGTTCGGTTACTGAGACAGTCGTTTTAGTTATACATTCTCAAAATAGCCTTCTTTTGACCTGCGTCCTCAACTTGACGATTGCAGAGGCCAGTGCTGGCGTGAAATGGTTAAATCGCATCATGTCCGCATGTCAAGCATGGGCTTGCAGTAATAGAAACGATCATGGAAAGGGTATGGAAATTCACATTTTCAGAAGCATCTGCATGAAAAGGGGCTAACTGAAAGATGGCTTCATAACATCGGCACTGGATGGATATCTTCCACATTTAAATTTGGGAAGACACAAGTTTAGAACACATAGTCTGTATAATTTTAAAATAATCTGTCATGCATTTCAAAACAAAAGGCGCGGTACTTAATTTTATTATAACAGAATCAAACTCGACAATTAACGTCGTATTTGCTTGCATCAATTGTAAAACGGGATTTGCAAACCAAAATGAAACGATGTCGCTGATTGTCCGGTCGGTCAATTATAGGCAACCGCTTAGCGGCTTACTTCATAGACGATAGTAGTGCTTTCACACTTGAAATCCAACGTTATTAACCATTTACAACATTTACTCCCAATTTTAAAATAACTATGCAGAGTGTTGACTATTCTGAATTAAATCTTCCTGGAATTATGTTGCAGTAGCTTCCAAACTAATTAGTTTCACACAATAGGCCTATGCAGGGTAAATTTTAAGCTTTCTGCTTTTCTGTCCTTGAAAGGGTTAACTACTTGATCCCAAATTTTTTAATGTTGACCCATATTTACTGCCTGTTGAATATTTTGAAACTGGAATTTGACTGGAAGCAGAAGTTGCAATAGCAACAGCTTTCAGAGAAATTACATTCAACATTTATTCAACTAACATATTTTTCAAGAATTTGTTGTAGCTGGTTGATCGCAAACACGCTCCTGGCATAACCCTTCACTGTTTTAAAAAAATTGAAATTGCCCATAGGAAAACAATTTTTGACAATTTAGAACTACAATGACTGGCGCAATCATCGGGATACTAATTGCACTTTAATTTCCTCCAAACACTGTGGCAAAGTGTCAGTTGTTTAGCCAGTACGCTAATTATCCACGAGATGCAAGATTTACCTCCCCTGGTTACGGCTATCCTCGATCGGGCAAACAGAGTAGGTGTGTCGGTGACGTCAGCTGCTTGTCCAAAATGGCGCCTCTATCTACTGGTTACTTTAGCAATTTAAATTGAGGATATCTTTTTTATTTGTTGGCATAAAATTGTGCTCTTGGTCTCAAATTAATGCGGAAAATTAGTACTTTATGTCAGATGCATAAAATCCCCCAGTGGAATATCCCTTTAATAGGCACATGAGCTGTATGATCTCATTGCCAGCTGGTGGTGTTCTATTCTCGTGTGAGAATCGGAATGCCTATCGTCATCAACTAAGTCCGTTTGTCACGGCCGATTCTAGTGATTCTTACACATTGATTATTTCCTAAACTACCGATCCAAACGACTGCTGAATACTATAAAAGTGTGTGCCGACTGCACAGCAACAACTTTCATCTCAACTATTTTCAGATACACATCAACTCAGAACCGTGGGACTTATTCTAATCAATTCGACTGTTTCAATTTTGATGATAAAACTTTATCCAACAATCGATCAGGTTTCGCCGAAACTGTATATCATCAGCACCGGCTGATGTCAACTAGTTACTGTATAATAATAAACTAAATAATAAGATATACAGTCCATCGGTCCATTAGCTCACCTGGTATTTTCAAATCATAAATTTCACTTAGGACTTACTCGTAAATATAAGACATCCAGCGGGGTCATGACTTCCCACAAGACAATCCCATATCTACAATATGATAGGACACTAATACTACCACATATCACATACTGTAATAATATGAAATTAGGAGTTGCCTAATTTGGCTGGATGGACCCTATGGGGTAGGCTTCAGAACATGTATAAAGAATTTAGATTGGTCAGTTTTTGGGGTGAAAATCTGAGACTTTATGAAAAATTTAATGTAAATTCTCAAAGCGCTACGTGGATTTCAACTAACTTTTGCTAGATCAAGCTTGGTCAAGTTTTTCAGTAAAAATCTTAGATTTTATGAAAAATTTATCAGAAATTGTCAAAGCGCTATACATTAACCGTTTGGCGGATTTCAACTTACTGTGGCTGAAAGGACCCTATGGGCTAGCCTTCAGAACTTGTATACAGAACTTTGATTCTTGGGTGAAAACCTTAGTTGTTATTACACCAAAGAAATATCCATTACCGTTCAATCACTACTTGCTAAATCAACTACTCTGCATTTAGCTACCAGAATAAGATTTTTATGCTTGCTTACAAACCCCCATATGCCTATTCCATTTCTATGTATACTCTCAACCAGGCTACTGGTATGGTACACCCCCAGCATATGACCTGATAGAGACTGGCCCCAGTCTGTACTCACTCCTTGGTGACACCTGTCACTGACTACGCTCGCACATGCGCATAGGAGCCCAAATAGGAAACAGATTCACTTTTCAAATATTCTGCAAGCAGTACAGTCTGCAAATATTCCAGCTAAGTTTTTATTGCTTTGCGCTGAGTTTAGCTTACTTATTTGAGAGTGCTTCAATTCATGATTATGCCTAATGAAGCCTATCCTCCCTAACTTATATTTATCGAGTATTTTGTGGTTTTTACTGCATTATATAATCTATATATGTGTTACCGGTTTTTGTGGTGGTATCCCGTTCTCGTAGTAAACAAAATGCCTAAGTCATCATCATCATTTCTAACCCTCAATTAACCTTAGAGCCTTTATATCCACTTATTTCTAGAATCAAATCTTTTAGAACCCTAAGTAAGTTTGAAAGAAATGCACATATGCAAAGGATGGTCATCGACTGTCTCTAAAGCATATTTTTAAGGATTTTGTAGACCGTCTTGATGAAATCATTAGACGAGCGTATATCATCTGCCTTCCGTGCAGCAAAGGAATATTCTTCAGAGTCAGATGATGACCCGAAGGTCAGCGGACGTGTCTGCAAATGGGGGAAGCCCACTTCCCTCACGTCTAGACAGGAGATTCGCTCTCCAAAACAGAAAAATAGAGACTAGGAAGAGGCTCTCGAAGGTGATCTCGAGTAGGTCACCGGGGCAAACCCATATCAGTCTTGAGGGAGACGGGCATTACCCTCAAGCCATGGTGGTGGAGGCTGACGCCCCCGCCCTCAACTCCTATGCCAACGTCAAGTTTTCTGTCATACCAGTAGCCAGGAACGTTTTTAGATCGCCTGTGTCTAGTTTAATGCAGTCAGGAAGTTCGGTAACTTCTGGTTTAGCAAGCACTTCCGGTTTGTGCTTAGTAGCTTTGGGTCTCCAAGACCTGGGGCTACTTCCGGTTTCCATTTCTGGTCCTTCCTCTTCCGCTTCCAGTTTTCTTCTTCCAGTTTGCGTATTTCCGGTTCCTATGCTTCTTGTGGTTTTTTACTGTACATCCAGGTTGGTATGATCCTGTTCAGTTTCCAGTTGTCTACTTCCGGTTTGCGCATTTCTGTTTCCTATTTTTCTACTTCTGGATTTCGTACATCCGGGTTTGGGTCATTTCCGGTTTTCATGGAATGTTCGCTTAGGATCTAGTCATCATCTTGCCTAAGAGTTTGTCTTATTTCCGTAATTGCTTTTAAAAAATCGGAATGTTTAATGGCTGAAAATATTCATACCGAGACATTGCCAGTCTTGAAGACTCTTGAAATTGTAGATATTCAGCATTTATTCTTTTATCAGTGACAATTTTCAACGTAATTAAAGACTCTTCCGACTGGTTGCTGTATGGGTTTTTTGTTGCAGCTTATTTTTTATGCGCATATCATCAATTAATTTTGAATGGTCTCACTCAGCCGAGTCAGTCTGTATTCTAGGCATTATCTCTAGATACATAATTTTCCCTTTCATCCAACTTTAGATGGCCAGTTGTCCTCGGGCCGTTCAGCCTTTTTTCGCACTATTTTTTCCTCTTATGTCAGCAGGTTGACATATTTATTTTAACCAAAGGGAGTTAATTTGTTGACCTGATTCTACCGCAATTCTTAGTCAAAATCCGACAGTCGCTGAAAGGAAATAGAATCAGTAGGGGATACATAGGGAAGAGAATGGCATCAAGAATAATGACCACAAGAACAAAAAGACGCTAAGAAAGGAGAAATAACCCATAAAGGAAGAAGGAATAAAAGCCGATTTTCTTCTGTGTCGTCAAGGTTTTCGGCGAGTCATTTCGCCCTGCTTTCATATCGTCTCTTTGTCTTGTCAGCGTTTTTTGTGGGTTTTTCTCTATTATTTTTCAAATTTTGTTGTCCCCTTTCTCTAGCGTAATTTTTTACTCTAAATCTCAGTTTTTATTTTAATTTGGAAGTTGAATTTCATTCTAGGAGCATGTTTAGGTTTGACGTCTCTGCACGTGATTCCTACAATTAGTGTGTATTTCGCTTTATTTCATCATAAATGCTTATTTATGACGTCTTCTTTTGTTTTTAAATTAGGTATCAGTGTTTTGCGTATTTTACATTCAAGCTGATCCCGGAAATTCATTAGCAATCAATCAATCAATCAATCAATCAATCAATCCTTTTTTGGCATATCAAACACAATGACATACACCATTACAGAGATGAAAATATTGGTTCTAAGACTATAAATATAAAAATAAATAAATAAATAAGAAATTTACCGATGTAATGTGTAGGGCTATGGTTTAAGTTTACTGCCTCTCGGCATAAATATTGGATTGTTTGGGATTTCTAATTAACCAATATATCAAATATCAGGACTCACGAAGCTGGCTAGTTTCCCAATGAAATTGATACGGATGTTGATTGATATAGGACACAGTTATGCAATCATTATAGGAACCTGCTTCATGTACAGGATGACGATTGGACGTATTGTGTCTTTGCATAAGATTTAAAGTACAAGCCAGAGTGGCTAGGCATATCAATTTTTATTAGATCACCTCCATTATTATATGATTTTTAATAAATTTAAATTGGCTACACCTATCAAGCGAGACAAAATTAGTAAACTCATTAAGCTTTTTAAAGAGCATTTGTCTCTCCTGATTGTATTGTGGACATTCCTTTATAAAGTGTTTTTTCATCCTCGATTAGGTTCTGGTTGCAAAGCTTATAGAATCATAGCTGAGCAGGTATTAGTGGTGTCTTGTTCCTATCTTCCTTAATTTGTAAGGTGTGTGCTCTTATCCTGAGTTTTGTTAAGTTTCTGCGTTTTGTGAAATTCTTTTCAAATTGAAGATAATTTCAATGGCAAAGTTTTCTTTATATTTTTAACCCTGGTTATGTCAGATTCCAAGACAGTCAAAGGTTTGCCATAGTTCTCTTAACAGCCCATGTCATGCATTCTATTGGTAGAATCGTGATGATGTCATCACAAGTTAATTTCCCTTAGTTCCCTGGAGCGATGCCATTTCTGGAGGGACTAATTTAACATTTCGAGTGGTGGTTTGGGAAGCCCTAATTTAACTTTCCTTACTATCTTGCTAAATTCAGTCACAATTTGATGTTTTCAAATTCCAAACAGGATTATTGCAGATTCTCAGGTACAGGATTTGGCTATATCTTGATTCTAACCCCTCCCATAGGCTTACTATGGGTTTTCGGTTTGCCACAATATCTGGTTAAATCTCTATAAATAAAATTATTTATAATATTTTCATGGTCTTCAGCATTTTCGTACGGGCTAAGCATAAGGATATAGCCCAGGATTTTATGGTTGGAGCATCATGGCATATGTCAACTATGTGTTTCTATGAGCAGTCATCTTTAGGAAATAGTAAGTTTGCCCCATCTTTAAGAGTGGCCCTTATCAAAACGGCCAGATGTTCTAGAATCTAGAACCCTTCTCTGCAGTCTCTTCTCCCAAATGGTCTTCTGTTCCTTCCAATCAGATGCTATTAGCATTAGAGGGGTTGTTGGTTTTCTATGATTGTCAAGGAGTGTTTCGAAGAGGCTCTACCTTGGAAAGTAGACCCAGACTTCTGTTCAACGATCGTCATAGATTTCAATTCTTATAAGGCTGGCGTCCTTTTATCTTCCTGAAGAAGTTATATCTTTTTTCTTTATCTCATAAATTCAGGATGGAGTCCTCCCCTATCGCAAGTTTATTTTTCAGGCTTTTCTATCGATCGTTAGGATGCCTATTTCATGTGCCTTTCTTACCTTTCCTTCTGAAGGTATATGAGTTGTTATTACACCACAGAAACACCCATTACCATTCAATCACTACTTGCTAAATCAATTATCTGCATTTAGCTACCAGAATAAGATTTTTATGCTTGCATGCACTCCTCCCCATGCCTATTCCTATAAATATGGACCATCAACCAGGCTACTGTTTAGGTCCATCTCCAGTATATTAACTGATATAGACTGGCACCAGTCTGTACTCACTCCATAGTGACGCCTGTCACTAAGCACGCTTGTTGAATTTTATTTTTCAATAAGTCAAGCCTAGTTCCTTCTCAAGTTTCTCCCATCTAGGCATCTCCCTCGAGCTGTTTTCAGGGTCAAGTTTTTTCGTACAGAGACAAGGGTAGAGGCAATCTTGTTGACAGTGATCACCCTGACATCCTCTTTCTATGTCAGGGCAAGATTTTTTCTTAGTGTTCTAGGCTTGATGATCAGCGTCGAGAATGTCATTCCCAGGGTGATGTTGATGAGAAGACTCTAATGTTCCTGATATTCTAGTAGCAGTCAGTACATTCTAGTTCCATCTGAAGCCTCTCCACTTTTAGTCAGATTGAGTGATAGACATCAAGATCTCTATTCGATCAGTCAATGCCACAGGGTTTTCTTTCATTTTCAGATGGAGGAACGAGGTTTTTCTTTCTTATTTATATGGGGATTTTAGATCCTTTTCTTGGGATGTCTCTAGATCCAAATCTTTCTAGTTCCCAGTCATGTTCCAGTTAGACGGATATTTCTTGCGGACCAGTAGTTCAGTCCTAGCAAGTTCTCACTCACTGAGTGGCAGTTTAAGAGGTTGGTTGCCGAAAGCGTTTTTAAGCTTCTGGGTCTTCTCCATGTAGATCTTTTTGCGACATGTCTGAATTGCTCAGATTTTAGCTTTCATGTCTCCTTTTTCGGCCAGTCAGGTTTGGACGATGATCGCACTGTCTCAGTTCTGGACAGGATTGTTGGATTTCATGTTCCTTCCAATATTCCTGATTCTAATGGGTCTGAAGATAGTCATGGACCAATTTAAAGAATTTCTTCGAGCAGCACCCTTTTGGTTAAAGAGGATCTGATTGGTAGCCTTTCTCGATCTTCTGGTAAGATTTTGCTAGCCTTCTCCCAGTATCATCAGATCTCGCTCAAGTAAGGGGCTTACATCTTCATCCAATCAAGAATTCTTAATCCTGTTTGTTTGGAGAATTTTCGAGTGTCCAGTCTCTGTGAGATCAACTTTTCTTCAAGATCTCAGGAAATCATTGTCTCTTCCAGGAGGGAGTCGACCTGTCGAATTTGTACACAGGTCGACTATTAAATCTTTGGAGTATGTTTTTTAAAGCATGGCTTCTTGCCAGGTTCCGTTTCTATTTCCTAGGCGTTAGATTTTTAATCGTATCTATTTGTTTCATTTCATTTATCAGCTGTCACTGTTAGGGGCTATAGATTTCTTTGGCTTCTTCTCTTCCTTCTCTTCTGAATGCAGATATCAAGGATTCTCAATGGTTTTATTAGAAGATTGGACAATATTCATCCTCCAGTGGCTACGCCTTTGTCTTCCTGAAATTTGGCCTTGATTCTTCAAGTTTTGGCAGGTCACCAATTTGAGCCAATTGGTTCTATCAGTCTTAAACTCTTAAGGCTGTTTTCTTTGTTAGCTGCCTCTTCAGCTAGGAGAAGATCCGAAATTCATTCTCTTTCCACAGAAAAAGACAGATTTATCGATTCTGGGGACGGTCTAAGGGATTTTTTTATAGAAAACCCAGTCTAACCGTTACTCAGCCAAACCTATTATTTAAAATTTTTTATTGTTTTTTTCACCATCGGACAGATTTTGGTGTCCTGTCAGGGCCTTAAAAGTCTATAAGCGTCGTACCAATTTTAAAAAGATCCGATTCTTCGCACTTATGGGTTCCGTACGTGAAGGGGGTGGCTAGACCAGTTTCTAAGGCCACAGTTGTCAGATGGATCTGTGAGACCATAAAATTATGCTATGAGATTGCCTCCCCAGGTGAGGTCAATTTAGCCCATATCAAGGCTCTCGAACCTTCGTGGTATGGCTTCCTCCTTCGCTCTTTTCGTCGACTCATCATTGGACGACGTCATGAATGCAAGTCGCAGGTTGGAAATCTGAATCGACTTTAACCTCTTTCTATTTGAAGGATCAAAGCCCAGCGGCCTCCTTTTTTAGAAATATAAGGTTTTTAACAAAACAAGACAAGGGCCATTTACCAAGCACATCTCACCAATTTCGTTAGTCTGTATGTCTGTCAGATATGGTGAGAATGTTCTCTTGTTTTATTTATTTCATTGAGTTGACAATTTTACTTGTTTGATAATCACTGTGTGATTTGTTATGGATGCACTATTATGTTATTTTATTAACATTTGGATATGAGATGTTTAATTTTTATCCTTGTTTAATGATTCTCAAATCTCCACCCACCAATGGTTTTTAAGTGGGGCACTGACCAAATCTATGGGTTTAGCAAGTAGTGATTGAACGGTAATGGATGTTTTTGTGGTGTAATAACAACCCACAACAGACCCCCTCCCCCCCCCCCCTTGTAGGTTGGTCTGTAGTTTTATTAACCCCTATAAAACATACTTACCGTTCAATCACTACGACCCGGCCTCAACCACCCCACGTGGGAATGATTTGAGAATCTGTTTGTAATATTTCGCACTTAAATTTAGAAAAGTGAATCTGTCTCCTATTTGGGCTCCTATGCGCATGCGCGAGCGTACTCAGTGACAGGTGTCACCAAGGAGTGAGTACAGATTGGGGCCAGTCTATCTGGTCAAATGCTGGGGGTGTACCTTACCAGTAGCTTGGTTGAGGGCATACATAGAAATGGAATAGGCATATGGGGGTTTGTAAGTAAGCATAAAAATCTTATTCTGGTGGCAAAATGCAGAGTAGTTGATTTAGCAAGTAGTGATTGAACGGTAAGTATGTTTTATAGTGGTTAATAAAACTACAGACCAACCCACAATGGGGGCTCTGTTGTGGGATTTTATGAAAAATTTACTGGAAGTTGTCAAAACGCTACTCATTAACCGCTTAACAGATTTCAACTTACTTTGGCTGGAAGGATCATATGGACAGGTCTGTGCTGTTGAAAATGTTCTCCATGTGGTTGCCTTAATTTATTTTAGGGGACCTGAAACGGGCTACCTTAATCTGGTGATTTTATGATGGACATCAATGAGTTTTCTATGGTTTAGTGTACCATATGTCTCCTTAAACTGAGTGTCTATTTGCCTAAAATGTTATCCTAACCTATCACTACAAAAGAATTTTAAAAGATTGTACAAATTAATGTGACATATAAGACATTATCTGTGTAAATAATAATAACTGCAATTCTGCAATATCTATAAATAATGAACGATACAGTTAATCTAAATTAATTGAAATAGTGTAAAAGTAACAGTTACGACTTGAACAAAATATATCAATGTTTGAAATTCCCATCCTCACGTGTGGAGCTAAAGCTAATGTTGTTAAAGCTGTTAGGTATACCGAAATTACCGTGCGATATCAATACCACAACAATATCGAAATACAGTACCGAACAAATTTCAAATTACCAAAATTTCAATACTGAAAAAAATTGCCTCAAATTGTACAAAAGAGAGAATTCCATCAAATGTGCACATGCGATCCTCATTATTTCACGTCACAGGACTACCCATCATAATGTTGCACTGTGTGACAATTATTATATACGTCTCAAAATGGCTAGTGCATGGATATTATTTCAAATGAATCGATAGTAAAACAGAATACATTGGCGAATCATGCCAATACAATTATAAATTTGAAAAAGCACTTGCCATGTAACCACAAAAAAAGTTTGCAGACGTATCAATGTGATACCGGTACCGAGGTAATTGGGACCAAAAATACCGATATCGGTACTGAACATAAAATATCAATACCGAACAGCTCTAAATGTTGTAGACGGGACTAAAGTTAAAAATAACTTACATCCCTATTCAAGATATTCAAGATATTAAACATAAAAGGAAACCTATTGTGGGTTACCATTAGGCTTGCGCGTTTTTTCGATTTAATTGTGAAGCTCAATTTACTTTTAAAATCGCAATTTTTACGATGTAATTGAGCAAAAATCGGAAAATCAGCAAAAATTTCATGTTTGTTTAAAATCTGAAGTGTGTACTTTTCCGTCGCATTTTATCAGTACATGAGTACAATTATAAACTATTCACGCCTGTGTTCATTGTGTTTATATCCCGCCGTGCCATGCACGTGTCGAATACAAGCTAACAATAGCGAGGTCACACCTTTGTCATTGAAAAAAACAGCTAGTTACTCCATCGAATCGCTATATAATTTTCTTTCTTACGCTGCAGACCCTGAGTCTGTCGTGAAATACCAAGTATATAGTTAGTTGCAGAGTGTTAGGCAATAATCATTGAACATAATTCTTTTTAATTCTAGAGTTAGCAATTTCAGGCAGTGTAATAACGTTTCCTTTTTTATTTGGTTGTCATGTCTAATTATAGAAAATAAAGCAACAGCATTCTAGATTGATGTATTTTGAACTGTGCATTCTGCTGATTCCACTTAAATGTAAATCGCACATTCTGAAAGCAAATATAAACTGCACTATAGGACGAGTTTACTCCGTTACACTCGTACCTACTCAAAACTATCGTCCTATGTATGTGGATTGTGCAGTATCTCCCCAGGTACTAATATTAGCGTCTTTGCGTTACTCCGGTAATGACCTAAACTCGGTCTACAAAGGGAGGCTATAAGCGGGAAGCAATACATCACGTAATTTATATTTTTACTCGATGACATTTTATGTCAAATTTTTATGAAATAAATGATGTTTATTAAACTATACTAAATATTTAGGCGGTCCCAATTAATAATTTCACTCCCGCGATGATGGATATAAGGTATACATTAAGCATAGACTTGATGGTAAGATTTTGTTGCATGAAATTGTGTTCTAATTTCATGCTATTTTTGTATCATTTATTCATTCAACTTTTTCTAGAAATTCCAAATCCCAGTTTTCGTGACTTGTCACGTTACCCCGGTTTATACTTTAGGGTGACAAATTGGACCTACGATTTAATAAAAAATCGTGATATGTTTTTTTATAAAATTGATCGCGATGTTTCAAAGCAAAAATCACACAAGCCTAGTTACCATTGGAAATATTACAGCACAGGCCTGTATGTGCAGAATTATGATTAGTCAAGTTTATTGGTGAAAACTGACGATGACAAATTTACCGGGTATTGTCAAAAAGCTACTCATCAGTAACCCCTTGACAAATTTCAACCATGGTTGGCTGGACAGACCATATCACGGTACCAGTAGGTTCCAGAACATCTGTTCAGAATTTTAATTGGTCAATTTTTGTGAAATTCAAATTTTATGAGAAATTTACCGGAAATTGTCAAAGTGCATCCCACCCATAACTGCTTGGTGGATTTTTATCGAAATTTGGCTGAATAGATTCTATGTTTGGTCGATTTTTCTTGGTGGCCATTTGGATTTTTTTTTTGATTTTCTAGAATCTTTGAAAACGCTACTCCTTAAATAGTGTCCAGATTTCAACAAAAGTTGTGTGGAACGATCCTATCATAGTAGGCTTCAACTTATCAAACAAGAATTTTGATTGGTCAATTCCTTTGGTGGCCATCTTTGATTTTTTTTAATTCATCCATCATTTCTAGAGACTGGTGTTTAAATGCAAGTGGTTCAAATGCTAATGGTTCACGTGGGTGTCATAGGTGCTTAGTAGCCAGTCAGATAAAGTCCAGCCAGCCAGCTGTCCAAGCCCCTGTGGTTACTGCTTCTGCCGGTTAGTGGCCACCATCAACGTGATTATTTTAAACTGAGTGTCAATTCACTGGCAATATCGTGATCGTGTTTCTATCCCCCTAGCAGGATGATTTGCATCCACGTTATTATGCTGTTTGTATATATGAAGTATGCTGTGGTTAAGCTTTTTAGCTCACCTGGTCTGAAAGGCCAAGTGAGTTTATGCTGTGGCGACCGTCGTCCGTCAACTTTTTCTTAAGCAACTGAAGAACTACTGGGCTGATTTCAATTATATTTGACAGGAACCATCATTAAGGCATGGAAATTCAAGTTAGTTCAAAGGATGCTGATGGGCCAATTTGGCCAGTGGTCATCTTGGATTTTGGCTGAATTTTTAGAAACATCTTTAAAAATCTCCGAAACCGCATGGGGAATTTATTCAAAACTCATGAAACATCATATCATCTAGGGCAAGAACTAAGCCAAGTTTTTTCAAGAGAACTTCTATTTCCCCCCTTCCCACCCCCACCCTCCCCCCCCCCCCCCCCTATTCATGTAACAGACTGTCATTACAGATCACTTCAATCTTGCTAGTCATATTCCCTTCTCCCCTCCCCCTTGCTATTCATGTAATAGACTGTCAATCAATCCTATCCTCTACACACACGCACGCACGCACGCACGCACGCACGCACATTGCAGATTACTTTTATTATCACCCCACTATTCATGAATGTTTGCTAAATATGAAGCATAAATGTAACAGAATTTCATTGCAGATCACTTCTATCCCGCTATTCATGAATGTTTGCTTTCGAGAGAACAATGAATGATGGTTCAGTTGTGATTTACAGTCTTGATACATTCATTTCTGAAAGGTAAGTCAAGAAAGTAATTTTTGTAATATTTCTGGTCTATGGTGTAGACACCCTCGGGTAGATGAGCTCCCACACATGGATCAAGAACATAAATCTTTTTTCTAACAAAATCTTTCCACAAACTTACATATTAACTCAAACCATTTAACCAATTTCCTATGTGCAAGTTGGCTTTAAAATTTTTTGGGATTTTATCGTCTATCATATATAATATAAAACACAATGAAGGATACTTCTGGAAAAGTCAGCCCCTTGAGAAATCTACATTTGGCATGACTGGGTGATACATACTCAATGTACATACAAACCATTAGGCTGCATGATTGTTTGATGAATTGGTTTTGAAGATATTACTGAACAGACAAACCATTAGGTCGTACATGTATAATTCCTCGATGCATTAGCACTGAAGATATTAGAACAGACAAACCATTAGGTCATATGATTCCCTGACACATTGGCACTGAAGATATTACTCAATTATATTTACTTGCAACATTGAAATCAATTTTACATGACCACCAAGCTCATCCGCACAGCTTCGTATCTCCACCGCCGTCTTGATTTGTAGGTGTTTGGAAAATGGCATCATCTGATTGGCCAAAAGCAGAGTGAAAAAGGTTGTATATATCTGGAGCCAAGCATAGAGGAAAAGTGAATAGATTGTTTTCATTTCCTTATTTCTCTAGATTGTCCTCGTCTATGCAAATACACTTGTTCCAATAGGTCTGGAGGACCTCTATGCCATTATCTGTAGAAAGATTTGTCTTTGGCTTCAATCCACCCGTCTACAGCAGCCGTCACTTCATTGTCATCTTACAGAGGCAAAAGTCTTTTACAGAATCCATTACAACTTTGGAGGTATGGACTGGTACATAGTCCTGGTGCACACCTTGTGCCACTCTGCCATGCCATTTATTGTTGATTGAGTCCCTCAATTTCCTAAGTATGCCAACGGACTAGTTGCCTCTGATGGGGGTACCATGAGGAATTAATCATAATTGATATGAATGATTCCTCTTCTGTCCCTAGAAAACTGTAGACAAATTGTTCTTGGTTGACCTGGTTGCTTTGAATTTCTTTCTATTACTTAAGTCTGTAGTATCCAATGTTTGACTGTGGTATAGCCAGTGGCAGTTCCCTGGTATCCAATGTTTGACTGCGGTATAGGCAGTGGCAGTCCCCTGGTATCCAATGTTTGACTATGGTATAGCTAGTGGCAGTCCCATGGTATCAAATGTTTAACTATGGTATAGCCAGTGGCGGTTCCCTGGTATCCAATGTTTAACTGTGGTGTAGCGAGTGGCAGTCCTTTGTTATCCAGTGTTTGATTGTGGTATAGCTAGTGGCAGTCCCCTAGAATTCAATGTTTGACTGGTATAGCCAGTGGAAGTCCTCTAGTATCCAATGTTTGACTGGTATAGCCAGTGGCAGTCCTCTAGTATCCAATGTTTGACTGTGGTATAGCCAGTGACTGTCCCCTAGTATCTAATGTTTGACTGCGGTATAGCCAGGGGCAGTGCCCTAGTATCCAATGTTTGACTGTGGCATTGACAGTGGCAGTCCCCTAGTATCCAATGTTTGACTGTCGTAGTGGCAGTCCCCTGGGATCCAACTTTTGACTGTGGTAAAGCCAGTGGCAGTCCCCTAGTATCCAATGTTTGACTGGTATAGCCAGTAGGAGTCCTTTAGTATCCAATGTTTGACTGTGGTATAGCCAGTGGCAGTCCCCTAGTATCCAATGTTTGACTGGTATAGCCAGTAGGAGTCCTTTAGTATCCAATGTTTGACTGTGGTATAGCCTGTGGCAGTCCCCTAGTACCCAATGTTTGACTGGTATAGCCAGTGGGAGTCCTCTGGATCCAATTTTTGACTGTGGTATAGTCAGTGGAAGTCCCCTAGTATCTAATGTTTGACTGCGTTATAGCCTGGGGCAGTGCCCTAGTATCCAATGTTTGACTGCGTTATAGCCTGGGGCAGTGCCCTAGTATCCAATGTTTGACTGTGTTATTGACAGTGGCAGTCCCCTAGTATCCAATGTTTGACTGTAGTATTGACAGTGGCAGTCCCCTCGTATCCAATGCTTGACTGTGGTATTGACAGGGGCAGTCCCCTAGTATCCAATGTTTGGCTGTGGTATTGACACTGGCAGTCCCCTAGTATCCAATGTTTGATTGTGGTATAGCTAGTGGCAGTCCCCTGGTATCCAATGTTTAACTGTGTTATAGCGAGTGGCTGTCCCTTGTTATCCAATGTTTGACTGTGGTATAGCCAGTGGCAGTCCCCTAGTATCCAATGTTTGACTGGTATAGCCAGTAGGAGTCCTTTAGTATCCAATGTTTGACTGTGGTATAGCCTGTGGCAGTCCCCTAGTACCCAATGTTTGACTGGTATAGCCAGTGGGAGTCCTCTGGATCCAATGTTTGACTGTGGTATAGTCAGTGGAAGTCCCCTAGTATCTAATGTTTGACTGCGTTATAGCCTGGGGCAGTGCCCTAGTATCCAATGTTTGACTGTGTTATTGACAGTGGCAGTCCCCTAGTATCCAATGTTTGACTGTAGTATTGACAGTGGCAGTCCCCTCGTATCCAATGCTTGACTGTGGTATTGACAGGGGCAGTCCCCTAGTATCCAATGTTTGGCTGTGGTATTGACACTGGCAGTCCCCTAGTATCCAATGTTTGACTGGTATTGACAGGAGCAGTCCCCTAGTACTCAATGTTTGACTGCGGTATAGCCAAGGGCAGTCCCCTGGTATCCAATGTTTGACTGTGCTATAGCCAGTGGCAGTCCCCTAGTATCCAATGTTTGACTGTGGTAAAGCCGGTGGCAGCCCCTGGTATCCAATGTTTAACTCTGTTATAGCCAGTGGCAGGCCCTTGTTATCCAATGTTTGACTGTGCTATAGACAGTGGCAGTCCCCATAGTATCCAATGTTTGACTGGTATAGCCAGTGGCAGTCCTCTAGTATCCAATGTTTGACTGCTATAGCTAGTGGCAGTCCCCTAGTATCCAATGTTTGACTGGTATAGCCAGTGGGAGGCCTCTAGTATCCAATGTTTGACTGTGGTATAGCCAGTGGCAGTCCCCTAGTATCCAATGTTTGACTGCGGTATAGCCTGGGGCAGTTCCCTAGTATCCAATGTTTGACTGTGGTATTGACAGTGGCAGTCCCCTAGTATCCAATGTTTGACTGGTATTGACAGTGGCAGTCCCCATAGTATCCAATGTTTGACTGCGTTATAGCCTGGGGCAGTGCCCTAGTATCCAATGTTTGACTGTGTTATTGACAGTGGCAGTCCCCTAGTATCCAATGTTTGACTGTAGTATTGACAGTGGCAGTCCCCTCGTATCCAATGCTTGACTGTGGTATTGACAGGGGCAGTCCCCTAGTATCCAATGTTTGGCTGTGGTATTGACACTGGCAGTCCCCTAGTATCCAATGTTTGATTGTGGTATAGCTAGTGGCAGTCCCCTGGTATCCAATGTTTAACTGTGTTATAGCGAGTGGCTGTCCCTTGTTATCCAATGTTTGACTGTGGTATAGCCAGTGGCAGTCCCCTAGTATCCAATGTTTGACTGGTATAGCCAGTGGGAGTCCTCTAGTATCCAATGTTTGACTGTGGTATAGCCAGTGGCAGTCCCCTAGTATCCAATGTTTGACTGCGGTATAGCCTGGGGCAGTGCCCTAGTATACAATGTTTGACTGTGGTATTGACAGTGGCAGTCCCCTAGTATCCAATGTTTAACTGGTATTGACAGGAGCAGTCCCCTAGTATCCAATGTTTGACTTTGGTATTGACAGGGGCGGCCCCCCCTAGTATCCAATATTTGGCTGTGGTATTGACAGTGGCAGTCCCTTAGTATCCAAATTTTTACTGTGGTAAAGCCAGTGGTAGTCCCCTGGTATCCAATGGTTAACTGTGGTGTAGTGAGTGGCAGTCCCTTGTTATGCAATGTTTGACTGTGGTATAGCCAGTGGCAGTCCCCTGGTATCCAATGTTTAACTGTGGTATAGCGAGTGGCAGTCCCTTGTTATCCAATGTTTGACTGAGGTATTGACAGGGGCAGTCCCCTAGTATCCAAAGTTTGATTGCGGTATTGACAGTGGCAGTGCCCTATTATCCAATGCTTGAGTGTGGTATTGACAGTGGCAGTCCCCTAGTATCCAATGTTTCCATGGGGTGCACAGCCAAATGTAAATGTCCTATTGCACTCAGCAACTATATTTGCAACTGACATACCAAATTTGGTTCAATTTCATCCAAACACTTGGGCAGACATCGCTACAATCGATTTCTTGACCTTTTGACCCTACCATCCACTCGCCTCACACCACTGCCATGAGGACTGAGCCAAATATATATGGTGACATGGTGTCTTGCAATTATATACGTAACAGGGTTAGGATCAATTCCATTTGAAATTGGAATTGCTTTGTCAATTCCAATCCATGTCTGGGATCGGAGTGATACATTTTAAGACCCAGGAATTGGAATTGATTATTTGAATTGAACGGAATTGATAAATTCCACTTCAATTCCAATCGATTCCAGTCATATTTGTCATAGATTTAGTGTTGTTGGCTATGTTAAAGTTATCATGAAGCAACAACATTAGGAAAATAGTAGAAAATTTCAGTGATGATCGTCTTATTCTGAGTCGCCATTTTACTTTGATTTTTGTAGCCGCCATTATTTTGTATTCTATTGTTCTCGCTGTCGCGCAAAGTCCAGTATAAAACCATTGTCATAGCGCTAATGATAGTCATTGTACTGTTGGCCTCCGAGGTGAGCTGATCTACTTGTATAGTAAGCGCATAGTAGTTTGATTCTAATTGTGTATTTCCTATTGTAAACGTGAAATGTGCTAAACTAGATATTTTTATATCAATTTGACTGATAATTGTTGCTGCCAATAGCAGCAACAACTTACCTTCAAATTATTTGCAAAATAATCACCAGAAAATGCTAGTTCTACTATCGAATGTTTTGAAAACAATTTGACTGAAATCATTGCTGCAACAACTTCCAACCAGATTGTTTTTAAAATAATCAGTAGGACTATCAATGTAATAACACATTCTGATGATATTTCGAGCAATTCGATTGACAGTCGTTGCTGACTAAATCAGCAACAACTTTATCAAATTAGTCCCAGAATAATCATTGCCAGGTTTTCAATGTTCTTAGCTAACATATGTACGTACAATTTGGTAGGTATGTGTCGTATACATAAATATCAGATGTGAAATACATTCAAAACTTCTCAGTCGTAAGCTAAGCATGCAAGTGCTTTGCTGACCTCATCTATACAAATATATTTCACGGCGGATCTCTATTACGTGTATGATACAGGCCTAGCTAATACACCTTTCCCACATTGACATCATTATGCTGGGATTCACCTAAATCAACGCTCAGAGCAAAACTGTTGGCTGGTAACGCCGCCAACAAGCAGGCATTGAGTTACTATTGCACTAAAATACACTGCAATTTAAACCGTTCCTATGATAAACTAAAATCACTATTATTTAAGTCATGCTTCATTGGAAAGCGCATTCAATTGCCTAAACAAAAATGCAATCATTTTCTAAATTTATCTTAGTTGTTATTACACCACAAAAACATCCATTACCGTTCAATCACTACTTGCTAAATCAATTATCTGCATTTAGCTACCAGAATAAGATTTTTATGCCTGCATACGCACCTCCCCATGCCTATTTCTATTAATATGGACCCTCAACCAGGCTACTGGTTAAGTCCATCTCCAGCCTACTGACAGATATAGACTGGCACCAGTCTATACTCACCCCATAGTGTCGCCTGTCACTAAGCGTGCTTGCGCATGCGCACTGGAGCCCAAATAGGAATCAGATTCACTTTTCAATTATTCTGCTTGCAGAACAACTGCTTAAATATTCTTTTAGAGTTTTTTTGTGCTTTGCGCTGTGTCAGTTACACTATTGCCTTCTATATTACAAGGATTATGCCTAATTTGAAGTCAATCCTCCCTAAGTTGCGTGTAGGAAGTATGTTCGTGGTTATATTGTATTTTATAACTATGTTCATATTGTTACCGGTTTTCGTGAAAGATCGTTCTCGTTTCGTGGTAACTTAATTACTATGCCTATATCATCATCATCATATTAATCTCTAACATTCATCCAGAGCCCTTATCAATTTATTTCTAGTGCATTATAAGGATTATCATTTATCCTTATGCAAGTTTGTTTTCTTGTCGGTTGGGATTTGTAAAGGGTGGCCGGTCTCGGTGTCAAAGGCTTTCTTTAAGGAATTACCGTTTAAACAACCGCTGCCTTCTGGTCGTCCTTCCCCTACCTCCGTTGCTAGTAAGGCGAAAGCTGTGTCTTTTGCACAAACTAATGTATCTTTACTGGTAGCAACGGAGGGGGGGAGCCTCTATGCCGAATTCAGATGCCGTTCTAGCTCTATTTGCGAGATTTGAGTCCTTCGCATCTGTCTTGACTAAATCCCTTGACGAAAGGATATCTTCTGCTATAAAGGAAGCTAAGAAACAGGATGTTGTTCAAGTTCTGATGATAGCCCGAAGGCTAACGGGCGTTCCCGCAAATGGGGGAAACCGATCCCTCTAACCTCCATGCAGGTTAAGAAATCTCGGAAGCAGAAGTCTAGAGTGACTAAGCTCTCGAAGGTGGGCTCGTGTAGTGCACCGGGTCAAACGCACAGAAGACTTGAGGGTGATGGGCATAACCCACAAGCCGTGGTTGCGGAGGCTGAGGCTGACGTCCATAAAGCTGGTCCTTATGCTAATGCCAATTTTTCGATTATACCAGTCGTCAAGGTTCTTTGTAGATCGGCCATTGCCAAGAATTTGATTCCTAGTCTTGCTAGTTCTTCCGGTTCCGTTGGGGTGGACTCGGGTCCTCTGTACTCGGGTTTACTTCCTTTTTCTGTTTCTTCTTCCACACCATCAGTTTCTGTTTTAACTTCCGGTTTAGCAAGACATCGGGTCTTCAGGATCCGGTTCTTTCTTCTCTGGCATCTGTTTCCGGTAGGACTTCCAGTTTGGTAGGAAATCCAGGTCATCAAGATCCGGTTATTACTTCCGTGCCGTCCGTTTCCGGTTTGACTTTCGTTTTTGTAGGACATCCGGGTCTTCAAGATCCTGTTCCTAGTTCTGTTTCCGGTTTCAGCAGCACTTCCGGTCATTCCGGATATCCGGAGTTTGAGGACTCCTACTATTTTTCGACTTCCGGTAGAAGCGCTTCCATTTCCGATTTGGATTCTGGTCGGTACACTTCCGTTTCTGGTTCTAGGGGTGTACTTCCGGGTCGGTCAGATCGGGATAGAGTTCCGTCATCCGCTTCCGGTTGGGAGGTAGCTTCCGGGCTAGCGAGAGATCAAAATTTCTTAGGTTCTTCTAAGATTTCGGATGATAGGAGTTTTGTAGATGCTGTTTCGGAAATTTCTCAATGGGTGTTTTCCCAGGATTCTGTAGCTTCCAACTATGACTCTTTTCTTCCTTCTCAGGTAGTTGATGTTGATTTATCTTCTCAGCCTTCTTCTTTCCGTAATGTTGTTTTGAATCAATCCTTTTCTAGGTCTTCTTCTTTCTCCTCCTCTTCTCTCTCTCTCTCTCTCTCTCTCTTCAGGTGGTAATCCTATTTCTTCTCTTTCGGCCAAGGATTTCTCTTCCAGTCATGTGTCTAACGCATCTGCTCTCTTTAAATCTTCCCTTCCTCCTCCTCCGGGTTTCTTCCTTCTTCTCTTTCCTCTCATGGTCAGTTGGATCATCCTTCCTCTTCTTCGTCTTCTTCTTAGTCTTCTTCTCATTCATTCTCTTCTCTTCCTTCTTCCTCTTCTTCTTCTTCTCCGTCTTTTGATCATCTTGATCCGATTGTTTCCATGGTTCTTTCCCCTGAACTAGAATTTCAAATTGTTGATTCAGGCTTAGATTTTTCCTTGTTTTCTGTGGTTAGGGATTCTTCTTTAGATCGTTCATTTGTTTCTGCTTGGTTTTCTATTCTTTCGAGGTTTTCTGCAAGTTCTCTGGTCCTTCCTTTCTTGTCCTCTAGTCAAGATCAGGGTAGGGATTCCCTTTCCTCTTCTCAAGTTTCTTCCTTTCCTGAGTCGGCTAGTAGACCCTCCTCCCCTGTTTCCTCTAGGGCAGGTGACTCTTTAGTGTCAGGTGACTCCTCTATTCTCATCTCTTCTTCTTCTCCTCTTCTTCCTTCTCTTCCTTCTGCTCCCAAGTCGGTCAGGCCCAGGGATCTGAAGAGGTTTTGCCCGGTTAGAGCCTCTTCGGAAGACTGGTCCATGGCTCACAGGTGGATCACATCTACTCTTTCTCTTCCTCTTAAGGAAGAATTTGCTATGGATCCTACTTCTTTCAGATCCGCTCTCTCTACATCTGATCCTTCCTCTTCTTCTTCTCCTCAGGTGCTGCCTATTGATAATCTAGTTGTTGATATGCTCGATTTCTTTGTTAATGATTCTACTAATGCTGACTTTTCTCTTGTTTCTAAGTATGATTCTCTTATTCAAATTCCTAAGGAAGATTATTTGAAGGTTGCTTCCACTCAGTCTCTTTCTGGTTCCGCTTGGGAGGTTCTTTCTTCTCAGTTAAAGGATGCTTCCAAGGTTGAGTTTTCTAATTACCTTTCCAAATGGGAGTCTGTTTGCAGATCTCAGCTCAAGTCTTCTAATTTCCTTGCTCTTTTATCGGAGGCCATTCTTAAGGCTGAAGAACGGGGTGATCAAGTTCCTTTGTCAGTTTTTTGTTCTTTGTCTGATTTGTCTCGTGGCTCCCTCAATTCTGTCTGTAAGTCTTTGGGTTCTATTACTTCTAAGCATAGATCTAGGAGGCTCTCTGAGGTTAGGATTTCTAGCTCTTTGAAGCATAGTCTTGTTGTAGCACCTCCGTTTGGTACAGATCTTTTTGGACAGTCAGCTCCTAGTTTAATTCCTGCGGAATCTGAGCACCTGAAGGCCTCTAGGGAGCTTCAGGCTCAGATTTTGTTTTCTAATCCTTCCTTGAAAAGAGATGTGTCTTCTGTGAGGAGTCCTAATTCTTCTCCTAGAAGAAAGAGCCTCAAACCTGACCAATTTGGGGCTTATCCTTCTAGGGTTATCCATAATTCCAATCTTTCTTCGTCCAACCGTCAGGATCGATCCATGGAGGCAGATCGCTTCGATTCTATTTCCTCACATCGTTCTAGGTCTCGAGGGAGGCAGACTCCTTCTTGGGTGAGAGGGGGTCAGACCCCTTCTCGCCATGCTGGTTCAAGGTCCAGAGGTCGTTCTTCCTTAAGAGGGTTTCAAGGAAAGAGAGTTTGAAGGTATGGACTATTCCCGGGTAGGTCCAACCTTCTCTCTTCCCTTCCTCATCCCTCCCCCTCTTCTTCTCCCTTCGGATCAGTCGGTCCAGTGCCGGTTACCAAACGTGCCAGTAGGAGGGCGCCTTTCTCTGTTTTGGGAGAATTGGCAAGCCCTCGTTCAGGACTCCTGGCTAGTATCTCAGATACGTTGGGGTTATGCACCGTCATGGATCCGTCATCCTCCTCTTCTCTCTTACTGCCAGTTTGGACTCCGGTTCCCTCCAATCCGGAAAAATTGGTGGCCTTGGAAGAGGAGTTGCAATCCATGATTGCAGGGAAGGCAATAGAAGAAATTCCCCATTGGAAAGTAGGCCCGGGCTACTACTCGATCATCTTTTTAGTTTCCAAGAAAACAGGAGGCTGGCATCCCATCATAAATTTGAAAAAGTTAAATCTTATGATTCTCACCCCAAGTTCAAGATGGAGACGATCTCCCAGATCATTTCCAGTCTGGATCAGGGAATGTGGATGTCTTCTATCGATCTAAAGGATGCCTACTTTCATGTTCTTATTCACCCTGCCTTCAGAAAGTTCCTGAGGTTTGCTCACAAGGATTGAGTTTGGCAGTTCCGCGCCATGCCCTTCAGCCTGACCATGGCTCCCTTCCTTTTTACCCGTCTAGTTTCAGCTGTTGCAGGAATTTTACACCGTCCTTCTATCCATCTTCACATTTATATAGATGACTGGTTGGTAAAAGCAAGGTCATCCTCAATTCTTTCAGGAATTCTTCCAGAAGTTTGCAGTCTGGCATGCAACTTAGGGTGGATTTTAAATCTAAAGAAATCAAGCCTAGTTCCATCTCAAATCTTTACGCATCTAGGCGTTTCTTTCGACCTGGCCCGGGGTCTAGTCTTCCCCTCAGATCCAAGGATAGAGGCTTTATCAGTGGCAATGGAAATCCTGTCTTCTTCTCTCATGGTAAGAGCAAGATTCTTTTTAAAAGTGATAGGCCTGATGGTCAGCATAGAGAAAGTAATTCCTTGGGCGGCGCTGATGTGAAGACCCTTCCAAATGTATTTAATGTCCCTTTGGAAGCAGTCAGTCCACTCTATTTACCATCAGATTCCCATCAGAGAACATTTGATCCCTCATCTAGATTTTTGGAGGGATCGTTCTCTGCTTCTGATGGGTGTTCCACTGGTAAAGTCCTCCCCTCAGGCGATTATCTTCACAGACCCTTCCCAGGAGGGTTGGGGAGCAGTCTGGGACTCCCTGTCAGTCTCCGGCCTTTGGTCCCTGGAGGAGTCAACGGCCCATATCAACATTCTGGAGTTGTGGGCTGTCAAGAAGGCTCTCCTTTCATGGTCAAATCTTGTGATAGGTCTCAGTCTCGATTCGGTCGGACAATTCGACAGTGGTGTCTTATATCAACAGGCAGGGAGGTACAAGGTCGTCTCTCCTTTGTCTAGAAGTGTGGAATCTTCTCTTGTGGTGCCGCAAGAGGCAGATTTTTCTAGTATCCGCCCATGTCCCAGGCAGTCTGAATTTTCTGGCGGACCAACTGTCACGTCCCAGCAAGTTCGCCCACACAGAGAGGTAGTTAAAGAAGTCGGTTGTCAGAGCGATTTTCAGTCTTATTGATCGTCCTCTGGTAGATCTGTTCGAGACCTCTCTGAATGCCCAGATCTCTTCTAGCATGTCTCCTTTTCCGGACAGTCAAGCCCTGGCGGTGGATGCTCTGTCTCAGTCCTGGACAGGAATGTTTGCCTATGCCTTCTCTCCAACAATTTTGATTCCGTTAGTCTTGAAGAAGGTCAAGGACCAAGATTGCGAGATTCTTCTGATAGCTCCCTTTTGGCCCAAGAGGATTTGGTTTGTAGACCTTCTAGATCTTCTGGTAGACTTCCCTCGTCTTCTTCCAGTATCCCAGGACGTTCTATCTCAAGTAAGAGGTCTTTGTGTGCATCCAAATCCAGAAATTTTCAATCTGTGCGTTTGGAGAATATCGAGTCTGAGGTCCTCGAGAATAAGGTTTCTTCAAGATCTCAGGAAATTATTGACTCTGCCAGAAGGGAATCGACCCGTCGAGTTTGCAAAATTTTTGGTGAATGGTGTTCAGACCAAGGTTTCATGCCCGGTTCTGTTTCTATACCACAAGTTTTAGATTTTTTATCTTAACTGTTTGATTCTTTACATTTGTCAGCTAATACTGTCAGGGAGTATAGATTTTCTCTGGCGTCTTCCCTTCCTTGTCTCTTGAATGCTGATGTCAAGGATACTAAGACTTAATAGTTTTATTAGAGGTCTAGGTAATATTCATCCTCCGATTGCTAAGCCTTTACCTTCCTGGAATTTGGCTTTGGTTCTTCAAGTTTTGGCAGGTCGCCATTTTGAACCTATTTCTTCTATCAGTATTAAGCTTTTAACTCTAAAAGCTGTTTTTCTTGTTGCTACTGCCTCTGCTAGAAGGCGTTCAGAGATTCATGCTCTTTCTGCTGAAAAGGATAGATTTATAGTTTCAGGAGACGGTTTGGTTTTATATCCCAGAAGGGACTTTTTATCTAAAACCGCTTTCCTGCTAGTCCGATCATTTTAAAATCTTTACCGTCTTTTTCGCCATCCAATAAATTTTGGTGTCCTGTTAGGGCATTAAGAACCTACAAACAGCGAACCGATTTTAAAAGAGTCGATCCATCCCATTTATGGGTTTCCTACGTGGAAGAGTTATCTAAGCCGGTCTCAAAATCTACGATTGCCAGATGGATTTGTGAGACAATTAAGCTTTGTTATGAGATAGCCTCACCGGATCAAATTAATCTCTCCCATATTAAAGCCCATGATGTTAGAGGCATGGCTACTTCTTTCGCTCTTTTTGCCGGTTTGTCTTTAGATGTGGTCATGCAGGTGGCAGGATGGAAATCTGAATCCACTTTTACATCATTTTATCTCAAAGACCAGAGTGCAGCAGCCTCCTTCTTTCGTAACATTACTATTTTAACTAAAAAAGCCGAAGACCATTTACCAAGCACTTCCCACAATTTTCGTTAGGACTGTGCGTCTGTAAGAAATGGTGAGAGTCTTCTTTTGGTTTTTATTTCTTTAAGTTCAAGTTTTCCTTATTTGTTAATCACAGTGTGATTGAGTTAAATGCACTATTATGTTATGTTATTAACATTTGGATAACATTGGTTTGATTTTTATCCTTGTTTGTTGATTCTCAAATCTCCTCCCACCTAATGTTTAAATGGGGCATTGACCAAATCTACGGGTTTAGCAAGTAGTGATTGAATGGTAATGGATGTTTTTGTGGTGTAATAACAACCCCCCACAGACCCCCCTTGTGGGTTGGTCTGTTGTTTTATTAACCACTATAAAAACATACTTACCGTTCAATCACTATGACCCGGTCTCAGCCACCCCGCGTGGTAAGATTTGAGAATTGGCCTTTAATATTTAGCACTTAAATTTAGAAAAGTGAATCCGTTTCCTATTTGGGCGTCACTATGGGTTGAGTATAGACCAGTGCCAGTCTATATCTGTCAGTAGGCTGGAGATGGACTTAACCAGTAGCCTGGTTGAGGGTCCATATTAATAGGAATAGGCATGGGGAGGTGTGTATGCAGGCATAAAAATCTTATTCTGATAGCTAAATGCAGATAATTGATTTAGCAAGTAGTGATTGAATGGTAAGTATGTTTTTATAGTGGTTAATAAAACAACAGACCAACCCACAAGGGGGGTCTGTGGGGGGGATTCATTAAATCAAGAGGAAAATTGCAATTAACTGTATTAAATTTCACAAAACTATAAAGTTTAATTCAGAAATGAATGGAAAATTGGCTTAGCTTTCCAGTGATGTATGACTTCAATAATATTATAACATTAGTTCTTTATATAAATTGCTTAAAGTGCGTTGTACATTTGGTATCTGATTCCAGTAGTAAAGTAATGCTGTTTGTGCGTCGGCTATCGCCATTACCAGCCAGAAGTGGTATGTGCAATGCATTCTGGGAAGGTATTTTCCCAAAATGTACTAATGTGGGAAAGGTCTATTGTCCAAACTTGTATTAGCTAACTATATTGGCAGCTCGACACTAATTGTTCTGATAACAGTGTTGCTGTCTTAGTCAGCAATGACTGTCAATCGAATTGCTAGAAATATCTTGAGAATGTGTTACTACATTGAAAATCCTGCTGATTATTTTGAGAACAATTTGGTTGAAAGTTGTTGCAGCAACGATTTTCAGTCGACTCATTTTCAAAACGTTAGCTAGTATTTTCTGCTGATTATTTCGCAAATAATTTCAAGGAGAGTTGTTGCTGTTAGCGTCAGCAACAATTATCAGTCAACTTGTTATAAAATTATCTAGGCTAGCACGCTTCACATCTACCATAGAAAATACACAATTAGTATCGAACTACTATACGCTTACTACACGCTATACAGGTAGATCTGCTCACTTCGGAGGCCAACAGTACAATGATTAGCTTTAACATTACGGGAATGCATTTATGCCGAGCATTGGGCAGAAGCGAGAACAATAAAATCCCAAATAATGGCACCTGCAAATATCAAAGTAAAATGGCGGCTTAGAAGACGATCGTCACTGAATTTTTCTAAACATTTTCTAATTTTAATGCTTCAGGATAACTTTAATGTACATATAATATCTGTATTATACACTGATCTTTATATGCCCTTAATTCATTTCATCCTAAATGATCTATAAGATATCATTTAACACATTTCATTGTATATGCAGGTTGATGATTTTTATTACGCTAGCTGTTAGTAAATGTTTTATTGAATATTTTGAAATTAATTTGACTGAAAGCTGTTGCCTCCTATGTCAGCAACAGTTTTCTGGCCAATTAGTTTCAAAATATTCAACAACTTAGCTATATGTTTGCTTTGAAGACCGGTAGACTGATATATAGTTTAGATAATTCAGTGATGAGAAGTTACCCTTCAACCTTTCTAACATCTAAGCCAGCCAAAAACGGCTTCTGCAGGGGTGAGAGAAATTACCATTTGCAGGCTGTCAAAAGACTATTTTTGAAAATTTATTACTGGAGTGACTGGCTCGTTAACTGAGCCAGGCACTACAGTGGTAAACTTTCAAAAATAATCTCTTGTTCTCTAAATGGACAAAATAAAGATCTGATAAATGCTATGAACTTTAATATGTTATTGAATTAATTCAATTCTCGCTGACTAATTGACCGTTGATCCTATGTGAGCATTGTAAATCCTGTATTCAAGTAAAGCCACATCTTCAATTAATTTCCTTCTGCATTCCCATGTAACAGGGCATCCTTTGTATGAAACCATGGTAGCAATTTAGTATTGACTAAAGGAATGAAACATTGTCTTATGAAAGTGATACATTACAAGATGATGGAGGAATCCAGTTTTAGCTCCACCCATGTGTTGGGATCGATCGATTCCTAAACTGCCTGACTGTCAATTTTCAGGAAAGTATACAAGTAAGCTGTTGAATATTTTGAAACTATTTTGACTTGGTGCTGTTGCTGCCATAACTCCCAGTCAAATTAGTTTCAAAATATTCAATAGCTACTGTATTAAATGGTAAAGACATACAATTCGTAAAACAACAACGCTTATTCCGTCATCACTTAAGCATTCATGACGAATTTATCCTGGTCACATCTACGTCATTCATGATGCCATTGATTATGATGTCAGTTGATTATGACCTCATACGATTGATGGTTATGCTGGAACGGTCCATTGCCCACAGGCCTAAAAAAGGCATGATTGAACAATCCCCTCTGTGAAAGCTCTGTCAGCTTTTAAAACACAAACAACTGGCCCCGGGCTGTTATTCAAACGTCATTCTAATATGCGATCCTCCCAAGAATACAGTATTCCAAGACATGTGGGTTGAAATCGGATTTCTTCAAATCCAGATGAACTAAATATAAAATCTGCCACCAACCTCCATAAGGAACGTTTTATTGGATCCACCAATGACATACCATGGATCCACCAACTACATACCATGGATCCACCAGCTACATAGCATGGATCCCATAGGAGTTAATCACACTGATTGCTAACTCCCACAACATTGTTTAACCCTTTAATGACCAAATTCAGGTGAAGCGTTAAAAGTAGGTCACAATGGCTGTATTCGACTGGGAAAAAAGTTAGAGTATATTGGCTCCATATTTTATTCGACATATTTCCCGGGAAAAAGTAGAGCATGAAACAAGCTGGAACCAAAATGTGTCGCATGTTTCGTGAAGTATGTCACATGATGCAAAATATGAAAATCCGGGATGTAGGAGCTGAATTCTACTATTATTCATCATTCACTATGTCTGAAAACGGCGCTGAAAAGTGGATTTTTTTTTCAAGATAGTAAAGTTTAGCAGATTTAGTCGCTTTCTGCACCTTCCATACTGCTTGCGTTTTTTATTCGACTGGTGCGTTTGCGTAGAGAACATTTTGGCCAACTGCGCAAGTAAATTTACTCTACGGAAAAGTCCCAGTGACCTTTGAACACCTGTCTAACGCGTCCAGCGACTGCTCCATGTATGTCAACAAGCACACACTTGTGCAATACTTGCGTCATTCATGTTTGGAAGAAATTTTAATTATGTTACCATGACCACGATATTTGACGTATTGACCCCAAATTTATCACATTTAGTCGCTTTCTGCACCTTCCATATTGCTAGCGTTTTTTATTCGACTGGTGCGTTTGCGTAGAGAACATTTTGGCAACTGCGCAAGTAAATTTACTCTACGGAAAAGTCCCAGTTGAATACAGCCACTGTCATATATTTGCTACGCTACATACTTTAAGCCTGCAATGCAATCCTACACCAAGATTGAATACTGTATATGAAAAACTCTTGAAACGACATCCCGAAATAAGATATTGTGACTGACTGACGAACTAACTACCTAACGAAGGGACATCACGGTTTATTGAACTACTGTCCTTATTACCTTTGAACACCTGTCTAACTTGTCCAGTGACTGCTCCATGTATGTCAACAAGCACACAGTTGTGCAATACTTGCGTCATTCACGTTTGGAAGAAATTTTAATTATGTTACCATTACCACGATATCTGATGTATTGACCCCAAATTTATCACAGTTGTTCCCGACCTCATGAGCAATCTTCCAGACAAAGCTGGCCAAAATATCTCCAGATATTTTAATAAATCTAATTGTCATGACTTTTGGGGCCATACAGACAACCTTTCACCAAACTCTGGTCAAGATATCTCCAGTAGAACAAGAGTTTTTGAGAAATCAGTGTTCAAAATAATGATATTTTAATTAATCATGTTGTCTGTGGCCTCTACCTTTGACATGTTAACTCAAATTTATCACACCTCATCGGGACGCTACGAGTAACCTTTCACCAAACTCTGGTCGACGATGACCAACAATGGTCGATGCACTATACAAGATGTGTAATACATCGCCGCTGTCTGTAAAAGTCTCCCAGCAAAGATGGTCCATGTTTGGCCATGTGGTAAGGATGCCAGACCAGCACAGAGAGCCTTGGAATTCGCCCTACTCGGAGCCAACAAATACAAAGCCAGGAAAAGGCGTCATTACATAAATCTGCTAAGCATGCTACGAGGTGACCTTAACAAAGCAGGACTCGGTACGCTCAAGTCAAGAATGGACCTGAGGAAGCTAAGGATTTTGGCTGAGGACAAGACACAGTGGGCAAAAGCGAAGAAGGACTGATTGCAGCTGTAGGATGTTTCTACTACTACAGCCGCAGAACACTGTAATCATACAAACTCTGGTCAAGATATCTCTTCAAAATAATGATATTTTAATTAATCATGTTCCCTGTGGCCTTGACCTTTGACATGTTAACTCAAGTTTATCATACCTCTTCGGGACGCTACGAGTAACCTTTCACCCATGTTTGGTCAAGATATATCGCCAGTAGAACCAGAGTTATTCACAAAAGTAATGATATTTTAATTAATCTGTTGCCATGACTTTGACCTTTTGACCCCAAATTTATCACACTTCTTCGGGACCCTATGGGCAACCTTCCACCCAAGTCTGGTCAAGATATCTCCAGTGTTATTGACAAATAAGCTTTTAGGACTGACTGACATGACGGTTTCACGCACCAGAAGGTGCAGAAGCCCTATAATAATCACTGTGTCTGTCTGTCTACAATATCTTGTAAACAGTATATCATACAAACCCTATCAAAATTGACAATGATCCGAAATCCAAAAATGGCTGCCAGACACTCAACCATCTTGAAAATTGGTTTCCTGATGGTAACTCTGTTACCATTTATCTGATTGCTTTGAAACTTCATAGGATGGTTGGACTAGGGCTGGGGAGGAAACCTATCGAAATTGACGATGATCCGAAATCCAAGATGGCCGGCAACAAAGTGCGGTCATCTTGAAAAGTGGTTTCTGGACAGTAACTCCGTTACCATTTATCGGGTCGCGTTGAAACTTCATAGGGTGGTTGGACTAGACCTGGAGAAGAAAGCTATCAAAATTGCCGCTGATCCGAAATCCAAGAATGCCGCCAGCCACCGGTGGTCATCTTGAAAACTGGTTTCTGGGTGATAACTCCGTTACTATTTATCGGATTGATTTAAAGCTTCATAAGATGACTAGACTAAGTCTGAGGAATAAACTTATTGAAATCGATGATGATCCTAAATTTAATATGGCCACCAGCAATGCCAGTGGCTATCGTGAAAATAGGTTTCCGATTGACAACTCCATTTCCTCCATTTCATCTGAGGAGGAAACCTATTGAAATTCAATATGACTGATAGCCACCGGCGGGCAACTTGAAAATTGCTTTCCGGACACTAACTCCATGACCATTTAGCAGATCACTTTGAAACTTCATAGGATAACAGGTATAGGTCTGAGGAAGAAATCACTATTTTCTGACGGCTCATTCATTGGTTTGTCATCAGGGCAGGGTATTATGCGCCGTTTGCGGAGCTCTTGTTCCTTATTGTTGCCGGTATCCCTAGTGCTAGGGGATATAGGAATACGCCCCTTTGTACATACGTATGTACGTACGTACATAAGTACTAATTGGTTTCTGAACAGTAACGTGTTTGCTTGCACCGATTTGAACCAGCTTCAGCATACCACTTAGTAATATGAATAAGTAACGGGGGCCAAGTTCGAATTCCATCAATTTACGTCAAATTCACTCAGACGTTATTTCTCCCTGAAAGTAATAAATTCGAAAAATTAACCATTTCCAAACAATAACCGGTAGTTGCTGCCACCGATTTGAACCAGCTTCAGCATACTGCTTAGCAATACAAATACAGAGGCCATGTTCAAATTAAATGAATTTACATCAAAATTACCCGGAAGTTATTTGCCCTTGAAAGTATGAGATTCAAAAATTTTTCCGTTTCCAGACAATAACGTGTGTTTGGTGGCGCCGATTTGAACCAGCTTCGGCATTCTTCAATCATATGGGTAACTTAAATGTATACAAATTTGGTTGAATTTGTTCCAACAGTTTTGGAGGCGTTGCCTTACAATCAAATTACTTAATTTTTTTAACACCACCATCCTAGGGGCGGAGCCAAATGTAAATATCCTCTTGCAAGCTGCAATTATACACCTGTGCAAAAGTTAAGCACCAGCAAAAACAATAGAACGTAGAAACATGATGGTACAACTAGGCTGCCATACTTTTTGTCCCCGCGTTAGCTGACATAATTCCAAGTACGAAATGCACATGCATGCATGACTTCACGCCGCTTGATGTCCGTGCGTGGCGGGAAACAGCACACGTGTTCAGTTATGTAAAAGTCCAGTTTGAGGTGTAGAACATTACATACAGATTTAGGCGACAAGATTAGGAATTTTGTGTTCATGACTGTGGTTTATTTGTACAGAGAGAATTAGCTCTTGATTGTGAACCGCTATGGCAAGACGAAGGTTAAGTGATCGTGTGAAATGGCAAATCATAGGCATGCATACCACTGGTATGTCATGCAGAGAGATTGGCAGACAGCTGAACATTAACCATACTGTAATCAGTCGTTTGATTGCAAAACATGGGCAAACTAACGAGGTGAAGGACAGGCCTAGATCTGGAAGACCGAAGAAGACTACTGCCCGTGATGATCGAGCCCTAGTACGCCTTGTTAGGAGATCTCCATTCACCAACAGCAGAGTGCTCAGCCAGCAATGGGAAACGCGCAATAGAGTGTCAATGTCTACCGTCAAAAGGAGACTGTATGCTGCTGGCATGAAAGCTAGGAGACCTGTCAGACATCCTCTCCTCACTGCACACCACAAAGAGGAGCGTCTGAGGTGGTGCAACGAAAGAAGACGCTGGAACATGAGATCCTGGAGACGGGTACACTGGTCCGATGAAAGTCGGTTCCTGCTTCATGCCACAGATGGTCGAACTCGTGTATGGAGGTCCAGACGCACGGCGTACGACCAACGTAACATCATGGAAGAAGTTCCATTTGGTGGAGGTTCCGTTATGATATGGGGGTGCATCTCATTTGATTGTAAGCTGGATCTGTTGACTGTACCTGGAACACTAAATGGACAAAGATATCAAGATTCCATACTGGATAGAGTTGTGGTCCCTCATTTTGTAAATCATGCACCTGGAACCCACCCTATATTCATGGATGACAACGCCCGACCACATCGTGCTAGAGCTGTGCATGAATACCTCCGCCAGAATGCCATCGAAACCCTACCATGGCCAGCAAGGAGCCCTGACATGAACCCTATTGAGCATATCTGGGACATTCTGGGAAACATGGTGAGAAGGAGGGATCCTCCTGTGCAGAACCTACAGGAATTAACAGACGCACTCCATCTTGAATGGCAACGAATACCACAATGGCGTGTCAGTCGGTTGGTGACCAGCATGAGACGTCGTGTCCAGGCCGTCATCCAGGCACAAGGTGGATATACCCGGTATTAATAATGACAGTCTCAAACTCGTGCACAGATGTTAAACTTCGTTTTCAGACACCATTAATGACAATCTAGCCACGTGTGTCAACTGTAGGGCAATAGTTGTCAGTTGTGTCAACGTAACCATATTCAGGCCTCGTTTTCAAGTTCAAACAAAAACATACAGTGTTTCCCCACCATCATAATCAGCATTCCTCTAGTTGCATTATTACCTCTTGCACTAAGATGGATGGGTACATAAATGTTTATGCTATTGCTTTCTTCATAGCACATGAATATACCCTCGCATGTGCGTAAAAATAGGGTGGTGCTTAACTTTTGCTTGGGTGTATATATTGGTGACTAACATACTAAATTTAGTTGAATTTGTTCCAACGGTTTCGGAGGAGTTGTGTTACAATCGATTTCTTGACATATTGACCACACCATCAGTGTTTCTCATGGCATCTAAGTTCTGGAGGTTCCCGCGGCCCCACATCATGAAAGTTGGGGGTCCCAATCTGCAATCTGGAGGTCCCAAAGGGAAAAACTAAGGTTCCAATTCAGTTTTTCTCATCCATGCTAAAATTAGAAGGTACTATGGACTTCTAGCTGTGAATTATGTGGGTTCCATCCCCCATACTAGATTTTGTCATTGTTTTGTGCAAAAGCCTATAAAACTACTTCATATTTAATAATCATACAAGACTTTCAGGGGTCCCGTGGGACCCACTGCCACTACATTTTGGGGTCCCAAGCTGCATTTTGGGATCTATACCCACAAAAGGACCCTTACGAGAATCCCTGCACAGCACCACCATGGGGATGGAGGGAAATGTACGGTAAATGTCCTCTTGGACTCCACAACTAGATTGCTTCCAATGCTTTGGAGGAGGCGTTTGATAATATCTTGACCCTTTTCCCCCCACACCATTGTGTGGAGCCCAATGTAAATGTCCTCCTGCACTCTGCAATCATATTGCTAATTCACACCTACCATATTTGGTTGAATTTTGTCCAATAAATTTGAAGATTTTAAAATTTCAAGTATTTAATTTGAGGATTTTAAATTTCAAGTATTTGCATTGCATTTGAAGATTTTCAAAATTATAAGATTTTCATTTGCACAATAAATGTAGCTGATAATCAAAGTATTGATGACCCCTGTCATTTTTCTGAAAAATGTGGCTAATAATTATAGGCATTAAACATCGGGGAATATATTGATTGATACTGTATTCACGTTTAAAAATTTTTTTAAATTGGTCCGTAAATAGATATTCATTAAGTAAAGATTTTAATTTTCTGTAAGATTCTTGACCACAACTGAGTTACTGAGATGCAGATTTTGTCTGTAAGTTTTCCCTTGAGACGCGTTTCTAGGAGCTATTTCCCCGATAAACGTCTGTTCTCTTAGAGAAAGAAAATCAATATTTCTAATGAAGATTTCTGCTAGCTTGAATGAAGTGTTCCGTTGCAGAGCAGATATGTACATGTAGCCTCTAATGAGCACACGTCAGTAGATGAGAGTATGACCAGCATGTACCGCATACAGTTACACATCTAGAGATGATTGACGGTGTGTAGGACTCAGAGTTACAGAGATGGACATCTCAGAACAGGACTTACCATCATGGTATAAGTCAGCTAAATAGGAAGCATGTGTTAAAGTTGAAACAAGCTGTGAAGTTGAAGTTAATAAAATGATAGCCATTAACCCCTCTTCTGTCACCAGCGCCTCGAAGCGCTCAAAATTCTACTTATATCAGTTAATCCTTTAAAGATAAAGGACAGTAATATGGTCAAGAGTCTTCAAGAAAATAATAATTTTTACAATAAAATTTACAAAATATCTTTTTGTTGTGCAAATAGACATTACTCAAGACCACTCACTATCACTACAGGTGCTGTTTTTTGGCTGGTTTGGCCATGAAAATGGTCAAGAAAATTCAGTTTTTTTCTTAGCTAGTGTCTATTATTTGCCGGCTGAGAGAAGACTATTTTTGAAAATTTACCACTGGATTGACAGAGCCAGTCATTCCAGTGGTAAATATTCAAAAATCAAATTCTCTTGCATGAAAATGGACGTTCCTCAAGACCACTATGTATTCCTTTTTTTGGCGGTCTTTGCCATTAAAGAGTTAAGCTCAGACAAGAGAGGTTAAGCAAATTCTCTGTAGTATCTGACTGCTGTGTTTTTCCAGGCAACATATTCCAAGGGTTAAATATCTCGGAAACATGCTAAATATTTTGAAAACAAATTTGAATGAAAATTGTTGGTGTCAAAGACACCAATAACTTTCATTAAAATTGTTTTTAAAATGTTCAGCAAGTCAAGAGTCGTTGCTAATTGAAAGTATTGTCTGGTGACTTGCATTATTGAGACACTTAATCATTTGTAAATGTCTAGAATGACAGTGTGAATGATTTGTGCTCGTGTCTGGATTGACGCACTGTTTGATGTTTGTCCGTGTTATCATTCCACTCATATCTTGATACCTTGGTGTGGATTTTAAAGATAAGTCATTCTTGCGAGGCAGAAAGTTAGACATGTGCATAAAATATTACTTCTCCCTTGTACAGCGATAAGTGTGTGAGTGTTACGTTTCTGTGAACTGGCATATATTTTATGATGGGTGAAACCTGTTCCAAGAAGAAAACTGATGTATGACTACTTAAAGAAGCTGTAGCGACTATCAATCACTATATCAAAGATCACGGTCAATTAGCACATGATGCAAAGTACTGTTTTGTGTTTTTCATCATAAAGTTTGTGTGAAATTAAACACCGCGTCTCATCCTGTCTTATTGATCTGATTAGCCTGGCTACTAAAATTAAGATTGGATACATGCTTCCCTATACTAGTTGAAAGCAGAGACATGATATCGACTTGACTGTAACAGAGTAATAACATAGACTTCACTGTGACAGAGTAATACCATCGACTTCACTGTGACAGAGTAATAACATCAACTTCACTGTGACAGAGTAATAACATAGACTTCACTGTGACAGAGTAATAACATAGACTTCACTGTGACAGAGTAATAACATAGACTTCACTGTGACAGGGTAATAACATCGACTTCACTGTGACAGAGTAATAACATAGACTTCACTGTCACAGAGTAATAACATCAACTTCACTGTGACAAAGGAATAACATTGACTGCACTGTGACAGAGCAATAACATCGACTTCACTGTGACAGAGTAATGACATCGATTTCACCATGACAGGGTAATAACATCGACTTCACTGTGACAGAGTAATAACATCGACTTCACTGTGACAGGATAATAACATCAACGTCACTGTGACAGAGTAATAACATTGATTTCACTGTGGCAGAGTAATAACATCGACTTCACTGTGACAGGGTAATAACATCGACTTCACTGTGACGAAGTAATAACATTGACTTCACTGTGACAGGGTAATAATATAGACTTCATTGTGACAGAGTAATAACTTTGACTTCACTGTGACAGAGTAATAACATCGCATTCACTGTGACAGAGTAATACCATTGACTTCATTGTGACAGTAATAATATCAACTTCATTGTGGCGGGGTAATAACATTGATTTCACTGTGGCAGAGTAATAACATCGACTTCACTGTGACAGGGTAATAACATTGACTTCACTGTGACAGAGTAATAACATCGACTTCACTGTGACAGGGTAATAACATTGACGTCACTGTGACAGGGTAATAATATAGACTTCATTGTGACAGAGTAATAACTTCGACTTCACTGTGACAGAGTAATAACATCGCATTCATGGTGACAGAGTAATACATTGACTTCATTGTAACAGAGTAATAATATCGACTTCATTATGCCAGTAAGATCAACTTCACTGTGACAGAGTAGTAATATAGACTTCACTGTGACAGAGTAATAGCATAGACTTTACTGTGACAGAGTAATAATATCGACTTCACTTTGACAGAGTAATAGCATTGACTTCACTGTGATAGAATAATAATATAGACTTCACTGTGACAGAGTAATAACATCGACTTCACTTTGACAGAGTAATAACATCGACTTCACTATGACAGAGTAATCACATTGACTTCACTGTGACAGAGTAATAACATAGACTTCACTGTGACAGAGTAATTCCATAGACTTCACTGTGACAGAGTAATAACATAGACTTCACTGTGACAGAGTAATAACATAGACTTCACTGTGACAGAGTAATGATAGCGACTTCACTGTGGCAGAGTAATGATAGCGACTTCACTGTGGCAGAGTAATGATATGGACTTCACTGTGACAGAGTAATGATATCTACTTTACTGTGGCAGAGTAATGATATCTACTTCACTGTGGCAGAGTAATGATATCTACTTCACTGTGGCAGAGTAATGATATCGACTTCAATGTGACAGAGTAATGATATCTACTTTACTGTGGCAGAGTAATGATATCTACTTCATTGTGGCAGAGTAATGATATCTACTTCACTGTGGCAGAGTAATGATATTGACTTCACTGTGGCAGAGTAATGATAACTACTTCCCTGTGGCAGAGTAATGATATCTACTTCACTGTGGCAGAGTAATGATATCTACTTCATTGTGGCAGAGTAATGATATCTACTTCATTGTGGCAGCCTAATGATGATATCTACTTCATTGTGGCAGAGTAATGATATCTACTTCACTGTGGCAGAGTAATGATATCGACTTCACTATGGCAGAGTAATGATATTGACTTCACTGTGGCAGAGTAATGATATCTACTTCACTGTGGCAGAGTAATGATATCTACTTCACTGTGGCAGAGTAATGATATCGACTTCACTGTGGCAGAGTAATGATATCTACTTCACTGTGGCAGAGTAATGATATCTACTTCACTGTGGCAGAGTAATGATATCTACTTCACTGTGACAGAGTAATGATATCGACTTCACTGTGGTAGAGTAATGATATCTACTTCACTGTGACAGAGTAATGATATCTACTTCATTGTGGCAGAGTAATGATATCTACTTCACTGTGGCAGAGTAATGATATCTACTTCATTGTGGCAGAGTAATGATATCGACTTCACTGTGGCAGAGTAATGATATCTACTTCATTGTGGCAGAGTAATGATATCTACTTCACTGTGGCAGAGTAATGATATCTACTTCACTGTGGCAGAGTAATGATATCGACTTCACTGTGGCAGGGTAAAGATATTAACTTTACTGTGCCGAATGTCCAGCTCCCTGTTACCTTGATATAAAATTCAGGTTTTTCAGTGTCAAAGAAGCAGAAAATAGAACCATGTCTCTTGATTCCCACACTCATGCAATAATAAAACTACCAATAGTGCAGTAGAATTAGGGTCGGACCCGGAAAAAATTGCTATCAAGCTAGCTTTGGTGTCGTTCGAAGCGAGATTTGTTGCTCTATATCATATCCAAAATCCGCAAAAATTCCGTTTAGGGAAATCCTACAAAATACATGAGTGCACACCAGATTTTCGTAATATTTGCGGTGTACCGTACGCACGGAGGGGTCTCAGTACAATAAGTGTGATCAATATATTTTCTTAAAATGTATGGAGTATGATATTTCCTGTCCATTATTTACATACTAGCAAGTGATTTGAGTATGTGACAAATTAATTGGTGTAGCCAGTCATTCTCCAAAACTGCGCATATACCAACCATATGCATGTGTAATCCTTTTCCGGGATCACGCGTAACTTGTACCACTGATGCTTTGCGATATGATCACTGCAAGCTATTATGCTGACATGATATACTTTACTCTGTGAACATTTAACCCAACTTGTCAACAAAACATGTTAATATTCCACGGTAATTGCATTAATGTAATGATTTAGCAGTGGTGGAATGCTGTGTAGGTGGGTGGGGTGTGGGTGTTACTCGCAAATAGCGACATGCCATGTGATTAATAAATAATTCATGAATTTACTACCGGTACTTTGATATTATTAGCAGAGCATCTAAATGAGGGGTGTGGGGATGGAGTGGTGGGATGCAGTGGTGTAGTGAGTGTATCTGGAGCCCTGAGGGTAAAATATGATTTTGTGATCCTCTTTAACTGAGCAAGATCAATCCTGGTGGTGTGTTAGTGACTGGGTGTCCTACCAGTCTGGTGTGGTGAGGAAAATTGTCATAATATAGACCCTCTCAGAGAGAGAGAGAGGGAGGGAGGGAAGGAAGGAGTCAGTGTCCAGATGTCATCAATGTGTACCTTGCCATTTCCTGACCAGATTCTTGAGGTGTGTAAACAAAGGAATGGTGCATTGGGTCATGAAGTTGAGGAAAAATGGCAACAGTGTTTCGACTTCGTTGCTACTGAAGCCATCTATCACAGATCTTGCCAATCAACTTTCATGTCAGCAAAGATTGTATATACTACCCATAGCCTTGACAAACGAATTGTTCGGCTTAAGAGCCAGGAGATGCTGAAAGCATTTACTGAATTGTGTGAATAGCTGGAGTCCGGAGAAGCTGCGGAATTGTACATATTGATGGATCCTCAAAGTGATCCCGTTAATAAAAAGAATTTCCAGACAGATTGTCACAGCGATTTGGTTGAGTCAGATTTTAATATTGAGTCATTTGATAGATATCCTCAAAGTTAAGATGTTGGTAAAATTCTAGTTGAGACAGATAGTCACAGCGAAACTGATGGGAATATGCCATTTGAGATGTATTCTAAATGTTAAACTGTTGTTAATTTCTGGTTGAGACAGATTTTCAAAATAAAATGGTGCTGGTGTGATATTGGAGATAGATCTTGCATGTGAAACTGTTGATAGTGTGTATGTTAAAAATGTGAGAAGCCAAGCTCGTGCTAATTTGTTAGATAGTGTAGATGTTGTAAGTGCCATATTGATACTATTTTGAATGATGAATTACGTCTAGTTGACGAGGAATACAAACAGTTGTGCGATCTATATGAGGGTGCTGTGCAGAAACAAGACACTATAGAGGATGTTGCTGAATCTAAAGCACTGCGGAAATTACCAGAGTCAATGGATAAGTACAAATACATGCTTGCAACCAATTCAAGAACTGCTAAGTTATGGCGTCTGTATACGGCATGCATTGACACGCTTAAACTATTTAAATAAGAGGCAGAAGGACAGGTGATTGGCATTTGCATCTTATTTCAGTTAGCAAGATGATCAGCTTGTTTGCAGCGACTGGCCATAACAATTATGCCAAGTCCACTCATCTGTATCTTAAACTTATGCTTGAATCGTCGAATACCCACCCATGGTTATATGATAAGTTCATGATTCGTGGATATCACACAGTACGTAAATCTGACAGATATCGGGCTGGAGTCTGGAGTCAAACAAATCTTGTTATTGAGCAAGTAATGATGCGGAGCACAACAAGTCGAGGACGTTTGACATGAGGACGAGGTATTACAGAGTCTGTTCGTATCACCTGGGTCAACAGTATGCACGTGTGTGCGAGTGTTCATGATGCTATTACTTCTCTGTCTAATCTTCAACACATAACACGCACACAACATGTTAAGCTGGGAAAATCAAGAGTCAACCATGACTTCCAAAACCTCAGTGTTATTGACTGGTTTGATACCTATGAACCATTTGAAATAGATGAAGAAAGGTTGCAATGTCTGGTCTCTGGCCTAACTGCCGGTGATCATGATGGAATCAACTGCGATCAAGTTGAAGAGGTTAAAGCCAAAATACAAAACAGATTTGATAACATAAAAGTTTCTGACATTTTGCTAAAGTAGGCTGATCAAGTAAAGACGCTAGTTAGTCTGCAAAAAAGCATCACAGTAGGTCAACATGTAGTTCATCTTGAGACAAGCAATGTGTTTTAGTCTTTGATGGCTATTGTGATGGACCATCAACTAAAGGCCATGAACATCAACGGAGAGCAGGAAAGTCAGCTGCATATGTGAAGACCAATGAATCTGCTGTGGTACATGCAAGCTAGAAAGTCTTTCTAGCAAATGAAGAAAATAAGAATCAATTCATATCCTTACTTGCACGTTACCTTGCAGCTGAAAATCATAATGTATGCCAAGCAGTAGATGATGCGGACACATTGATAGTATCATCGGCCATAGAACTTGCATCTGTAAATAACGAGTGCGTGACAGTAGTAGTTGATGACACTGTCACACTGACATTCTTGTGCTCCTCTTGTACCATTTTAGACCTGACCTATCAGACATATTTCTGAGATCAGAGGGAAAGAAACGTCAAAGGAAAAGGCAGAAGCTCTGCCATATCCAGGATGTATGTGCACATATGGGCGATGAGATCGCTCATCAGCTGCTATTCATTCATACATTGGGTGGCTGTGACACATCTTCAGCTTTGTTCAGTCAAGGTAAAACTGCTATTCTAAAGATGGTTAAATATTCAGAAGCGATCCGGAAACTGAGTGTTGAGTTTGGTACCTATGACACGGCACAAGAGAAGGTTAGCAAGGCTGGGCTGAGGCTATTGGTAATGCTGTATGGAGGGAAGCCGACTGATACATTGAATGGGCTGAGGTACGTTTTGTATATGCGGATGGCAATAACAGAGCGAGCAGCTGCCTACCATTGTCTAAGAGTAGCCATCCACATTGTACAATGGAAAAGCCTAACGCTAAACAGTATACTTGATCCTACAGAATGGGAATGGAAGCTTAAAAATCAGAAATTAACACCTGTGGCGACTGACTTAGAACATGGACCACAAGGCATCCTCAAAGTTGTTCAGTGTATTTACAAATCTTTAAAAAAAATCCATGTGGAACAATGGTATGCTCATGTTGTAAAAATGGCCTCAAGTGTGTTTCTGCATGTGGTAATTGTTATGGTGATGGATGTATGAATATGGTAGAACTTATTGTTTCTGATGATGATAATGAAAGTGAATACGATACATTGATAATTGGATAAAGATATGTGTGTATACGATTCCTGAGTAACTCCTCTAAATTTAAATGCATCTAATTATCAAATATACACTCCAATTAAAATCTATCTCAAGCAAAACATTCTCGATCTCAAGCAAAACATTCTCGGTTCGTATGTATTGCAGGTGCATATTCAGTATAATTCACACCAAAATTCTTGAAAATAAAATTATTACATTATATACGTTTAGAGGTTTAAATTATGTGCCTAGATGTAAGGATACCAAATAAATCTTATCATACGATGTTTTCATTACATATTAATTGATATAATTTTTAAAGTTGTGAAATTGAACTAGAGACACGAGTCCGTAATTCAACTTGACAACTATAAAGTTTATATTAATTATGATATGAAATCATCTTATGTTAAGATTTATTTCGTTTCATTACATTTCGATACACAATTTAAGCCTCTAAAAGTACACAAATTTAGCGATTTTATTTTCAAGCATTTGGTGTGAATATGCACCTTTAATTAACTAATTTGCATATTAGTTATTTTAATTTATTTTAATTTAATTAGTTGACATTTTTATTTTATCATATATGGTATATGAATCGTGTAATATAAAACAAGTTAGATAACAAATACATTCATGGTATGACATTAAATGGTTTATACTACACAAAGGTCATTATACGCATATTAATTGACTAATTTGCATATTATAAGATTTCCCCAAAATGGATTTTTTTGGATTTTAGATATATTATAGAGGATGAAATTCCGGTTCCAATGAGACCAAAATCAGTTTGATAGCAATTTTTTCCAGATTAGGCTATTTTTTGGGGTTCAACTACCCCACTATACCCACACTAAAAAAAATGCCCACACTAAAAAAACTGCCTCGAAGCTTCATTTATATGACTCTAATGGCCACCACCATTTTCCCTGAACTGGAATCTGAGTTAAGGATGTCAGCCGCGCATTTAAAATAAACTCTGCTGTATGCAGATATACAACTACTTCTTTGTATCGACCATCATATAATCACTGTTATTATCCCCCCTCCTCCATTTTCACATTTTACTTCCGTCTGTCTGTTACTGTGAGCGTACAGCCATTCATGCATGCAAATTTTGGACTTTTCTTCATTAACTTTAATTTTGCTTGGAGTATCTTGATGAAACTTCATGGAAAGGTTACCTAGGGCGATGCAGGTTATTTCTTGGTGTCAGTTTATATATATATATCCCACCATACCATCTGTCTTTGATTATGTGTGCAATTTGGGGGATTTTGTTCTTTAACTTTACTTAGGGTTCCTATGAAAAAATGTGTTGCATTTTAATGGTATCGAAAGTCCTTGTATTTAGCCAGAATTAAAAATCTCAATAGAAAACCGCTTGAATTTGTCATTGTCCAACTTCCCCAGCTATGGCAGTCTTGGCAGACAAGGCAAAAATATATAAATTTATATAACTAAGTATTTTAATCACAGGATTGCTGACGTTCTGCAGACGACATACTCCAGGGGTTATATCTCTGGACCAGCTAAATACTTTGAAAACTGTTTGATTGAAAGTTGTTGGGGGCTTTGCCACCATCAACCTTCAGTCAAATTGTGGTAAAAATATTCAGCAAGTCAAGATTTTTTGCTCATTGAAATTATTGTCCAGTGGTTTACAGCCACGAGACAGTTAAAGATGTAGCTATACAGGGAAGCTGTTGACTATTTGGAAACTATTTTAGCTGGAGCCTGTTGTGATAGACAGCAACAGCTCCCAGTCAAATTAGTTTCAAAATATTCTACAGAATATTTCATACAAGTACATCATATAGAATGTGTTGTTACTGGTTGGTGAATAGGTAAGTAACAGACTAGTACAGGACAGCTCAGAAATAACTTAGAATGTTTCGAAAACAGAAACAAACATGTTAGGTAATCCGAGGTTGCATATTCTGATTTGTCGCTAAGATGCGGGCACTCCTAGGCTTCTATATATTGTATAAAAGCCTTTGGCTAAGTTCGGATATGTTGTCGGGGTAAGCGGGGTACCTCGACAACATATCCGAACGACCGAGAGTATAATCGGATAATGGTATCATGCAGTACAAATTCTACTTGATTACTCCTGCTTCAAGCGATAGTAAGTGTGTGATTGCGTTGCTAGGCAAAGCAACCACATTATACTTCCGGTTGGAGTACTGCGACAACAAATCCAAATTCAACTCTAGTATGGTGGTAACCCTGATTTAGAATCGGAAACCCTGTACATATTATAGCTACCATAAGGTGGTCTTGTGGTCTTTAGTAATTAAAATAATTTACACGTGACTACTGAAACAATTCACTGTGGCAGGATAATGATATCTACTTCTCTGTGGCGGGGTAATGATATCCGGCAATTAATATTTGTACGCAGAGCTGAATGTGAGTCAGGCAGAAGTTAGAATGGCCATAACGGTCGTAAGCCATGTACACACACGATTTCATTACTGCTTTGATAAGATTTTATACAGATCTCATTATTTTACATTGTAGCTTATGGCCTGTGAAAAAAACTTGACATGTTAAACCTTTCCCGATTTGGCTACGGTCCTTCCAATTTGCTTACACCTCCTACAATCATGCGGTGACTACTGTAGAAGCATATACACAATATAACCTGTCCAGATTTTTACCAGGATTTTGTGACTGCATCTTCGCGAGAAATCGTAATATGTAACCCTGGCTTTAGTATGATTTTGAACATGGTGTAAGAAATTTTTATATATAGATTATTTACTAGGCAGCAATGTCTTTCAATCCTATTATGTTCAAAATATTCAACAGTACATTTAATTTTGTTTTGGAAACAAGTTAAGTTATTTCCGACCTTTACTGTACATGTATAGCGCCTATCACAGTTACATGCACATAAATAAACAGCTCTATGATATTATCACAGCTACATGCACATAAATAAACAGCACTATGATATTTTGAAATCATATTTGAATAGTCAAATTATCTTCCAATTCCTTGTAACTGTCTGTGACGTGATGCTGTTAAGTGTTAGAATGAAGTTCTGTACTGAGTGACATGTTTCAGATGAGTACTGAGGAGAGAGGAGCATCCGGGCACCTGTCATCATATCGGCAGTCTAGCCGCCAGACAGGATGGTCATGCCCGCCTCATCCACTACAGATGCTGGCCTGGACATCAACATTCATCTTTGTTCTCATATATTTCACCACCATTGTGCCTGGAATGCTGGGAAATTGGAAGTGGCCAGGATATATTGTATCCTTTCATGAAGGTTGTATTTATGTACGGGTTGATGTATTATATCTGTAAATTTGTATAGTATAAAACCTGTATTATTAGCTCACCTGGCCCAAAGGGCCAAGTGAGCTTACGCCATGGCGGCCATCTGCCGTCTGTCTGTCGTCTGTCCGTCAACTTTTTCTTTAAAAGGCTATACATTAACCACTTGACCGATTTTAGTCAAACTTGGCTGGAGGGGTCCTAGGGTGGTAGGTCTCAGAACTTGTATACAGAACTTTGATTGGTCAATTTTTTCGGCACCCATCTTGGATTTTCTGAAAACTTATGAAAATCAGTTAAAAGTGTACGCCTCATTAACCACCTTACCGATTTCAATCAAACTCAGTGGGAAGAACCCTAGAGTAGTATATTCAGAACTTTTATACAGAATTTTGATTGCTCAATTTTTTTTGGTGGCCATCTTCAATTTTGCGAAAAATTGCAGGAACTCATTTAAAACTCTACTCCTCGTTAACTGCTTGGACAATTTCAACCAGGCTTAGCTAGGAGGATAGTACACTGGTATGTTTCAGAACTTATATACAGAATTTTGATTGGTCAATTGTCTGGAAATCACTTAAAAACCTACTTCTCAATAACCACTGGGCCGATTTCAATCAAACTTGGATGAAAGAACCCTAATGTGGGATCCTTCAGAACTTTTATACATAATTTTGATTGGTCCATTTTTCGGTGCCCATCTTGAATTTTTTTTAAATGGTGGGAAATCGTTTAAAATGCTAGTCCTCATTAACTGCCTAAGCAATTTCAACCAGACTAATGGCTGTAAGGATACTAGGCTGGTAGATTTCAAAACTTGTATACAGAATTTTGAGTGGTCAATTTTTCCGGTAGCCATCTTGGATTTTCTGAACATATCTGGAAATCACTTAAAAGCCTACTCGATAACCACTGAGTCGATATCAATCAAACTTGGATGGAAGAACCCTAGCATAGTATGCTTCAGAAGTTGTATACAGAATTTTGATTGTTCAATTTTGAGATTTTCTGAAAATTTTGGGAAATCAGTTAAAAGGCTACTTACTCATCATTAACCGCACCGCTTGAACGAGTTCAAGCAAACTCGGCTGGAAGGTCCCTATGGTGCTGTGCTTCAGAGCTTGTATATAGATTTTTGATTGGTCAATCTATTCGGTGGCCATCTTGAATTTTCCGAAAAATGGCTGAAAATCGTCTACTCATTAACTACTTGAGCCGTTTCAACCAGACTGGCTGGAATGCACCTAGGGCGGTAAGCTTTAGAACTTGCATATATAATTTTGATTGGTCAATTTTTCCGGTGGCCATTTTGGATTTTCTGAATATTTTGGGAAATCAGTTAAAAGGCTACTTACTCATTAACCACTTGTTCTATTTCAACCAAACTCAGCTGGAAGAACCCTAGGCCGGTATGCTTCAGAACATGTATACAGAATTTTGATGGCTTGATTTAGATGGTGGCCATCTATGATTTTCCCGAAAAATGGGAATTCATATAAAATGCTACTCCATTAATCGCTTGGCCAATTTCAACCAAATTTGTCTGGAAAAGTCCTATTGTCGTAGTCTCTAGAAAGTCTTTTCAGAATTTCGATAGGTCAATGTTTTGGCAGCAATCTCTGATTTTCTGAAAGTTTTCTGAAGCCATTTAAAAACGGTAATCCTTCAATCAATAACCCTGTACATCTGTGTACATTGTGGCTTTGCTTCCATCCATCAGTACATCTGTGTATATTGTGGCTCTGCTTCCATCCATCAGTACATCTGTGTATATTGTGGCTTTGCTTCCATCCATCAGTACATCTGTGTATATTGTGGCTTTTCTTCCATCCATCAGTGCATCTGTGTACATTGTGGCTTTGCTTCCATCCATCAGTACATCTGTGTATATTGTGGCTCTGCTTTCATCCATCAGTACATCTGTGTATATTGTGGCTCTGCTTTCATCCATCAGTACATCTGTGTATATTGTGGCTTTTCTTCCATCCATCAGTGCATCTGTGTACATTGTGGCTTTGCTTCCATCCATCAGTACATCTGTACTTTAAGGCCATCAGTACATCTGTGTATATTGTGGCTTTGCTTCCATCCATCAGTACATCTGTATACATTGTGGCTTTGCTTCCATCCATCAGTACATCTGTACTTTAAGGCCATCAGAACATCTGTGTATATTGTGGCTTTGCTTCCAACCATCAGTACATCTGTGTATATTATGGCTTTGCTTCCATCCATCAGAACATCTGTGTATATTGTGGCTTTGCTTCCAACCATCAGAACATCTGTGTATATTGTGGCTTTGCTTCCATCCATCAGTACATCTGTGTATATTGTGGCTTTGCTTCCAACCATCAGTACATCTGTGTATATTGTGGCTTTACTTCCATCCATCAGAACATCTGTGTATATTGTGGCTCTGCTTTCATCCATCAGTACATCTGTGTATATTGTGGCTTTGCTTCCAACCATCAGAACATCTGTGTATATTGTGGCTTTGCTTCCATCCATCAGAACATCTGTGTATATTGTGGCTTTGCTTCCACCCATCAGAACATCTGTGTATATTGTGGCTTTGCTTCCATCCATCAGAACATCTGTGTATATTGTGGTTTTGCTTCCATCCATCAGAACATCTGTGTATATTGTGGCTTTGGTTCCAACCATCAGTACATCTGTGTATATTATGGCTTTGCTTCCATCCATCAGAACATCTGTGTATATTGTGGCTTTGCTTCCATCCATCAGAACATCTGTGTATATTGTGGCTTTGCTTCCATCCATCAGAACATCTGTGTATATTGTGGCTTTGCTTCCATCCATCAGAACATCTGTGTATATTGTGGCTTTGCTTCCAACCATCAGTACATCTGTGTATATTGTGGCTTTGCTTCCAACCATCAGTACATCTGTGTATATTATGGCTTTGCTTCCATCCATCAGAACAGCTGTGTATATTGTGGCTTTGCTTCCATCCATCAGAACATCTGTGTATATTGTGGCTTTGCTTCCAACCATCAGTACATCTGTGTATATTGTGACTTTGCTTCCATCCATCAGAACATCTGTATATTGTGGCTTTGCTTCCATCCATCAGAACATCTGTGTATATTGTGGCTTTGCTTCCATCCATCAGTACATCTGTGTATATTGTGGCTTTGCTTCCATCCATCAGTGCATCTGTACTTTAGGTGTATTAGCATTTTAGTGGGCAAGCCAGCCAAAGCTAGCTTCTGCAGTGATCTTAAAAAATGTCCATTTGTAGACACAGAGGGAATTATTTTGTAGCTACACACCTAAAGCCTACAATGCATATGTACACCTAGTTTGATTGCTGTGTACAAAAAACTATTGAAATCACACCCTGAAATAAGCTTTTGTGACTGACTGACGAATGAACTAACTAACTAACAAAGGAACATCATTGCCTATTGAGCTGCCACCTGCTTGACCACCTGAACTCAGCCAGTCATTCCAGTGTTAGATGAAAGAAAGCGCTCTCCTCTGGGCCTGCAAATGGATATTCACTAAGCAAATATGTAGATGTTTGTGACATATATTGAACATTAAAGGATGATAGATGCTTCATAAAATTAAATCGAAAATCATTCTATTGAATCAATAATAATACGTGAGCCATACAGTCTGATTAGGTTTGATAAGGAAATTAATATCTTTATTTAATATTTGATGTTACAGCTCCTTAAGCTTTTGCTCTCAGATTGAAGGTATCGTGTGTTTTATCCACATGCTCTGTCATCTAGTGGCCACCACCATTAATCCTATTGATCCTGCCGTCCAAAGAAAGAATAGTCAAGTTGCCGAGTCGAGTCAAATGCCAGAGTTTGATCGCTCCAGACATAAACATGTCATCGAAAACCAGTACTGCTATCTGTGCGAAGTAAAAGTGTGAGTATAACCAGTACTGCTATCTGTGTGAAGTAAATATGTGTGTGTAACCAGTACTGCTATCGGTATGAAGTAAATGTGTGAGTATAACCAGTACTGATATCTGTGTGAAGTAAATGTGTGAGTAGAACCAGTACTGATATCTGTGTGAAGTAAATGTGCGAGTGTAACCAGTGCTGCTATCTGTGTGAAGGAAATGTGTGAGTGTAACCAGTACTGCTATCTGTGTGAAGTAAATGTGTGAGTGTAACCAGTACTGCTATCTGTGTGAAGTAAATGTGTGAGTGTAACCAGTACTGCTATCTGTGTGAAGTAAATGTGTGAGTGTAACCAGTACTGCTATCTGTGTGAAGTAAATGTGTGAGTGTAACCAGTACTGCTATCTGTGTGAAGTAAATGTGTGAGTGTAACCAGTACTGCTATCTGTGTGAAGTAAATGTGTGAGTATAACCAGTACTGATATCTGTGTGAAGTAAATGTGTGAGTGTAACCAGTACTGCTGTCTGTGTGAAGTAAATGTGTGAGTATAACCAGTACTGATATCTGTGTAAAGTAAATGTGTGAGTATAACCAGTACTGATATCTGTGTGAAGTAAATGTGTGAGTATAACCAGTACTGCTATGTGTGTGAAGTAAAAGTGGGTATAACCAGTACTTCTATCTGCGTGATGTACAAGTGTAAGTATAGCTAGTACTGCTATATAGAGTTCATCTCTAGAAATAACTTAGCATATTTTCAAAACTAAATAAAACTTACTGTTGAATATTTTGAACATAATTGGATTGGAAGACATTGCTGCCTAAGGCAGCAATGTCTTCCAATCCAATTATGTTCAAAATATTCAACCGAACATTTACTACTCTGGTAACCAACATGTTTTTGTTTTGGAACAACACACACCTAAGTTACATCAGAGGTTGAAGAACACACCACACACGCACACACACACACCACACATGCACGCGCACGCACGCACACACACACACACAGTACCTAAATTTCAACTCTAACCATCACCTCAACCACAAAAGAGCAGTCGTCCGCTCAGTCACCCAGTGGGCAGACACCATCATCAGCAATGAAGAGGACAAATCTAAAGAGTTGGGCCATATTGAATCTGCCCTCAGGGCCAGTAACTACCCTGATTGGATGTTAAATGTTTTAAAGGATAGACCTACTATTAGAGTAGAGGAGACAAACAAGAAGAACCGCATCACAGCAGGAATCCCATACATCAGAGGAGTGTCAGAGCGCTGCCTCCAAAGAGCATTCAAGTCACATGGAGTTGACAGTCCAAAGAGCATTCAAGTCGCACAGAGTTGAAACTCCAATGAGCATTCAAGTCACACAGAGTTTACACTCCAACGAGTATCCAAGTCACAAAGAGTTGACACTCCAAAAAGAGCATTCAAGTCACACGGAGTTGACACGGCAAAGAGCATTCAAGTCACACCGAGTACACACTCCGATGAGCATTCAAGGCACACAGAGTTGACACTCCAAAGAGCATTCAAGTCACACAGAGTACACCCTCCGATGAGCATTCAAGTCACACAGAGTTGACACTCCAAAGAGCATTCAAGTCACACAGAGTACACACTCCGATGAGCATTCAAGTCACACAGAAGTTGACACTCCAAAGAGCATTCAAGTCTGTCAAATCACATTTCCTCTATTGTTTGACTGATTTCAGCCAAATTTGGCTGGAAGTATTCTATGGTGGTAGGATGAAGAATTTTGATTGTTCAATCTTTTGTCTAGAAGTATATGCTTGTAGGCTCCAGAAGCTATATTTAGAATTTTAGTCGGTCAATCTTTTCAAAATGCATCTCCTCATTAACCGCTTGATCAATTTTAACCCGATTTGGCTGGAAGGCTCATATGGCGGGATGCTCTAAATTCTCTATTTAGAATTAGTTGATTAGTTGGTTTTTTGGGTGAAAATCTGAGATTTTATGGGGGAAAAATCCGGAAATTGTCAAATTACATCTCCTTAGCTGCTTGACAAGATTTCAACAAAATTTCACAAGTTGGGGTCCTATTGTCGTAGGCTCCAGAATTTCTCTTCAGAATTTTGATTGGTTGATATTTTCGGGGAAATATTAGATTTTATACATTTATAAAAAATGTACTGGAAATTGTAAAAACACTTCCTCCATAGCTGCATGACAGATTTCAACCAAATTTGACTAGAAGGATCCTATCTTTGTGGGCTCCAGAACATCTATTCAGAATTCTGCTTGGTTAATTTTTTGGGTACGGTCTTAGAGTGTCATAACATAACTCCTTAACTGCTTTATGGATTTTAACCAAATTTGGCTTGAAAGATCTTGGGGGTCATATGCTCTAGAACTTCTATTAAAAATTTGGATTGGTCGATTTGTTGGTAACCATCTTGGATTTTCTGAAGATTTTCCAGAACCATTTAGAACGCTACTCCTTAATTAATGTTCTGAACTCCCGATTTCAGTGAAACTTAGGTGGAACGATTTTACTGTGGTAGGCTTCAACATATCAAACAAGAATTTTGATTGGTCAATTTCTTTGATGGCCATCTTGGATTTTCTGAAAATTATCCATCATGTCTATTTAAATGCAAATTGTTCAAATGCTAATGGTCCAGGTGAGCGTCACAGACCCTTGTGCCTCTGATTTAGACATAAATGTGCTTCGTGAATCCATCCCCCGGTGAATGCCACAGACCCGTGAGCCTCTTGTTTAAGCACCTATCAATACCTGTCTGCCTGCTGAATGTCTGCAGACGAGTTTTTCCATGGGTGTTAACTCTGGATATACGGAATCTTCAGCAGCTCCTGAGTTATTACCTATTGAAATGATTGTCTGCTTGCTTGCAGCAGTCGGACAATTAAGTGATTTCAGGCATCAGATTGTTTCACCTTGTTCTTGTTAATTACAGAGGATCCAAGTCCAAACACTGTAGTGCCTGCAACAAATGTGTGGCCAAGTTTGACCATCACTGCAAATGGCTGAACAACTGTGTCGGTGGCCGTAATTATAAGTGAGTTTATCACAGATAATTAGAGATGGGCAGCTACAGTTTTTGTCTTGTCTGCATCTAAGTACATCAGTTTTCTGCCAGTGACAGCAACATTTCCAAGTATGTCCTCTGATTAGTAAGCGTGTATTAATATTTCTCAGGAAATTGCTAACCCTGCAGATGTTTTATGTTTCTTTTGTGTCTCGCCTTGGTTCAAGATTGGTCATACCTATTGCGTACATCAACTACAACATTGAGGTTACTAGGTCAAAGGCCATTGTCATTGTTACATTTGTATAAAATTTTCTTTTAATACACATCAAAAAGTTGGCGTGTTACTATGGAGCCAGGCATCCATGTGAGGTGACTGTCAAAGATGAATGTTGAAGAAGCAGCACACTTTATGTAGAAATAAAGCTCTGATTATATTTACATTCATGACAACTTGTGAGAAGCGGCTTCCCTTAGGCTCAGAAAGACTTATTTTATCTCTCAAATTTGTTTCAGAAAATGTAAATTTTTTCAAAAGAAAATGTCAATTTGCAGAACAAGAGAAAACTGTCTGAAAATTTACCACTGGAATGACCGGATCGGTTATCGAGCCAGTCATTCCAGGTCTAAATTTTCAAAAAGTATTTTTGGCCGGCAACTGGACATTACTCACGACTGCTGCAGAAGACGTTTCTGCCCAACTTGATCAAGAGTATACTTATCATCCTGATACTCATTGATGTTACCTAAATATCGGCCTTGACTCAATATAACCCAGACTTTAAAAGAAACTGCCCCCACTGGGCAGGTGATACATCTGACAGCTCAGCGGATGTGCTGTCCAATGACATGCATGTGCAGACTGTCGTGAACGTCCTATTTCTTTGATAATGGCCGCCATTGTGCATGCTCTCAGTTTTTTCTGCTGTTTTTTTTTTTGCTTTTTTCATCCAAATTTCTATCAATTGTTGTCTTATTTTAGCTGTAACTTTGTCTCTAACCATGTCGGATCATCATAAGACACCTGATGACCTCCCTGGACAGAGTCATCAGGTGTAGTTTTGTAAAACTTGGCCATAATTTTGTGGTGTCTTGTGGATTCCTGATGTCTAGCAAAGCTTGACCGGTGGATATCACTCTCTTGCATCGTCATGGTACGACTATAAGGTTCAGGTATAAGAGAAATTGACAGGAAGACTATCAACTTATTTGAAAATTTCAGTAACTTTTTACTGCCTTGCCTCCTTTCTGTTTTCTCTGATGGTTATATAATGGTCTAGCTAATAATTCAGAATGAATGTATGCGCAAGGGTGTTGGATACAATTTGAATATATTTTCTTTAAGAAAATATTTTGTATTGTTATTCATTAACTGATTATCTCCCCTAGTCAAAGAGATATGATGTCCTAATCGGCCATATGTTAATCTTTTCTAAAACATTATTAATGTTTGATTTTTGTCGCACCTGTGAAGCAGAAAGCGAGACCCATGCGTCACATTTCTGACAAAGGCGGCAACGGCGTCAACAATGTTAAGTTTTTGCATTTAGCAAAACTTCTCAGCTTATATTTAAGGATCAGTTAATCCTATTGCAACTAAGCTTGACTATGTGATTGCCTTTACTGTTAGGAGACAGCATGATGATACTGATTTCACATGTTCAAGGTCACTGACCTTGATACAAAACTGTTTTTTCAAAGTTACGGTCAATGCCACTGTGACAAACAGGAGACAGACGAGAGATTTAATTCCACAGAATTCTTGTTTATTTAGCAACTCTGCTTTCAAGGGTTTCAAAGTTTGCAAATCAAACTTGTTCCTTTTCATTTAATTTTTAGTTTCTTTAACGACTAAAAACTAATTGTACTCGTTTTGTGTCATTTCAGAAAGTTCAGTCGAATTGGGCATCTTACCACCCTTTCACGAAAGTTTGCTTTGCAAATCACGATTGCACTAGGTGTAGCTCTTCTAACTTTAAATGTCATAAATGGTCTGTTGAGCTATTTGATGATTTCCTTAGGTTGCAGCCGGCTGACTAGGTCCACGTGGGATTAAATTTTTTGGCTCGGCAGGTGGCTCAGGTTGGTGCTGATGGCTGACTGTACCGAATCCCTCAGCTATCCAAGAGATTCGCTATGGAGGGCATGGACTGTGGAGCCATGCATTGCAGCCCGCATGGCGTCATGGCTCAATCTCAAGCCATGGCGGCCCTTGCGGGTATGACTTGCCTGGCTATCCATGGGTATCAATGGCACCAGCCATCTATCCACCTGGGAATGTAGTAGCGGATGACGAAGGCCCTAGACTCATCGAATATTCCCAGGTGGCCACTGAGGATGACTGGCTTGATGCTTGCCAGTGGTAAGCCGACGATGAATGTCATGCCATCTCTGCCCTATGTTGAACATATCGTTGATATGTTCCGCCAGGAAGAGACTTCTATCAAGCCTGGTGGAAGGCTCGCGAGTTGGCACGGCGTTGCCGTATTGTATCTGATTAGTATCAGAGGTACAGCGGGGTCCCAAAGCCGCGTGCGGAAGACTGCACGGCTTTGGGCGAGGACACAGCCTGGGTCCCGTTCTGATACAGGGCCATTGTGCATCAACACTCTGCGTGGTACAAATTCCGCATTGCGTGACAGGGAAGAGAGTACAAAAGTGGCCATTTCAGCCCTGTCACATGTCTCATATGCAAGGGCAGTTAGCAGCATCCATGTCACGCAGGCCATCACCGATAACAATTCAAAGATGGCATGAACCTGGCTTTGGACTGCATGATGACTGTTACCCAGAGTTTCTGTCCCAGGACCTGTATAATAGGGTTCTACGGATGCCTATGACAGGTCCTGGTCTCTTCGGAGGTGAGATGCCGGCACCTCCAAGAGACGTTAACTCTGGTTAACAGCCAGGGGGCGCTTCGGGAACAGTTTGAAGTGCTCCGTGCGGAACGCGTTTGCACAGCGCCCCTCGCTTTCCACCAACAGCAGGCCAGAGGGGGTGGTCGTCAGCTCAGAGGCCAGCCACCAGCGCAGCGTAGGCCACAGCCACACAGCGCAAGCCAGCAGTTAGGGTGGGGGAGGAGACTCCTAAAGCTCAGCCTGGCAGACAGGCGTGCATGGAGGTGCACGTGGCGCTGGCAGAGATGCATGAGGATCTGGTCATGGCGGTCATACCTGATGGTCCGACCCTCACAATAACCACACCAGTGCCACTTGGACTCATACCAGAGACAGTGCCGTGCTTACACTTTGCGAATCCACCTCATCCATATGTGGACCTGTATGAGGCCGGCTGGCCTTCCACATGTAAGAGTGGGAGCGAGTAATCCAGGACTGCTTAGTCTTACGATGGCTTTTAGCTGGATACAATCCTGACTCGATAACAAATCTGCCATCGCTACTGTCTCTGGTGCTGATCTGGACTCAAAATCCAAGAGGTCCAGATCAACTGTTATGTATAGAGGAAGAAATAAAATCACTCGTACTAAAACAAGCAATTCAGCCAGCCCAGGTAAATTGTCTGGGCTTCTATTCAACCGTTTTCCTGGTGACAAAAAGCACTAGAGGGTGGAGACCAATTCTCAACCATAAACCTCTAAAAAGGTTTATCCACACACAGAGTTTCAAAATGGAAACAGTAATAATGGTGCCGGCGAGGTGAGAAAAGGAATGTGGACAGCATCAATAGATCTGAAGGATGCATATTTTCAGGGTTCTCCCATTCGGGATCTCGATGGCTCCTCGGGTCTTCACAAGAGTGGTCCTTGCTATCACAGCATACCTCTGCAGGAGAAACATAGCAGTCCACACATACATAGATGACTGGCTGTTAAAAGCACACACTCAAGAAAGTCAGCAAATCTGGAGATAGTTGTCAAACCTCTGACAGATTTAGGCTGGATAATCAACTTTCAGAAATCAGAGGAGACTCCATCCCAGAAGTTTGTTTACCTGGGCATGTATTTCGATCTGGAGATAGGAAATGTTTATCCATCTCAGGAAAGAGTTGAATCACTCATCTCAGCCATACAGTCAGTGTGCAACAGTCGTTATTTCCTGGCACGGATCTACTTGAGAATGCTTGGGTTGATGGTTTCCTTGGAACCAGTCATTCCACAGGCGGCCTTACGTAGGCAGCCGCTCCAGTTATTTCACATGACACAGTGGACCCAGAGTATGGAATCTCTGTACTCAAATGTGTCACTGTCTGAACCGCTTTCAATGGTGGAAGAAAAGAGAATCTAGCGGGGGTGATGCTGTCCCCCACCCCACCCTCAAATAACTTTGTACACGGATGCATCGATGGAGGGCGGGGGAGCTTGCCTTGAAGAAGCCACAATATCAGGGCTTTGGAATCTGGAACAGTCACAGGAACACATCAATCTGTTAGAAATGCGAGCAGTAGTCTTAGCCTTGGAACAGTTCCTAGAGGAAATTCAGGGCAAGATAGTTCTGGTTCGTTCAGACAACTCAACAGTAGTGATTTACATAAACAGCCAGGGCGGAACGAAGTCGGTCAGTCTCTGTATGATGACATGCTTTGTTGGTGCCTAGATCATGTGATCACCTTGAAAGCAGCTCATATTTCGGGAAGACTGAATCTCCTTGCAGACTCAGTGAGCTGAAGAATAGCCATGGATTGGCAGCTAAATCAATGAGTGGCGAACAGTCTGTTAAACACTGGGACAAGCCCAACATAGATTTATTTTCGCAACGTCTCCGATTCCAGATCCGAGTGCTATCGCAACAAATACGCTAGCTATCAGCTGGGAGGGAATGTATGCATACACATTTTCACCAGTAATCCTGATTCCAATAATCAGGCAGCAAGAGTGGCAAGTGTTTCTGATTACCCTAAATTGGCCAAGCCAATCATGGTACATACGAATCTGCTGGACTTCTGGTCTGCAATCCGGTCTGATGAACAATATTATTTTCCAGGGCAAGATCCTACACAACAATCCGTCAATGTTCAGATTGACTGCGTGGATGTTATCAAGGAATCTAGAATTAAGGAGGGCTTTTCTGAGCAAGCAGCCATATTTATAATAAAAGCCAAAAGGGGGGGGGGGGCGTTGGTGGTCAACCTCCAGAGCATATAGCTATAAAATTAACATATTTGCAGAATGGTGCTCAAAAAGATGTATTTATCCAAGGGGTGCATGTATTCAGGTAGTAGTCGATTTCCTCTGTCACCTGTATGTAGGGTTGCCAATTTCCCGGGAAATACTAGTATTTCCCTGGGCAGTGGGAAATACCTGGAAATACCGGGAAATACTGGGAAATATTGGGAATTACTGGGAAATACAGATATCAGGTAGAAAGTTTATATATTTAACCTCATGGTTGTTTATCATACTTAAGAAAACACTGACACGTATCAGTAAACATCATCTAGTGACATATGCATAAGTTGCAAACCTATGCAGCAGGAACAGTCTTCTTACTGCTAAAGCAACCCTACATCAGACAAAGCTGAACATCCAATGAAATACCATTATAATTTTATGAGGTATGACTGGATATTTGACAGTAAATCACTATCTATAAATCTGCATGGAGTTCACTAGATCTATACAACTACCTACCCAAGAATAAAAGGCTTTGACTACTGTCAGAACATGCAATGTAAACTTACTTCTGAGTTCTTTACCTATTGCTGTGTACTTGCTTCACCCCTTTAGCACTCAAGTCGGGGGAAAATGGTTTCTAACGTGGTATTGATAAATGTTCATTTGCAGGCCAATAGAAAACTTTTTTGAAAATTTACCACTGGAATGAATGGCTTGATAATTGAGCCAGTCATTCCAGTAGTACATTTCCAAAAATAGCATTCTCTTGATCTGCAAATAGATATTTTCTAAGATAAGTGAACAAATTTGAGACTTAAAGGGTTAAATAACTAATTCACTCTCTGGGATGCCATTATATCTAGAGTTAGTGCTATGATGACTGAATACATTTCATTCTGACGTTGTAGAAATGTTAAAATTGTAATTGATGTTTAAACCTGAAATCTACAGAATTTGTTGAAAACAATGTGAAAGTCTGTGTTTTCAATCAGTCATATTGTAGCATGTAATAGTATAAATAGTAAACAGTACATAATATTAGTATATAATCGTATATAACAGAATGAAATGTGTTGCCATCTCAATCAGTTAATCCCTGATTAGACACCTTGCTGTCTTTCCATTGTGAGACAATGGCACACCTGTGTATGAGCCGAGTGTGGGAGACAGCCTAGCTCAGCGCATTGATTTACATAGAAATCTATGGCTAACTAAGTAAACAATATAGATACATGTACATGTACCAGCATAGGTTGGTAATCTAAGCTTAGATCTCTATTTTAAATCAATATTCTGATAGGCTGAGAATTCAGGGCAGTATAATGGATTTGTATTGTATGTCACAATATGTACAGCATGCTAATGCACTGTATATCAGTTTAAGTAAATTTTTCATGACATGAAAGTTTCTTAATATGTTAAAACTATTATACTGGAAGTTGTTGCATCCTCTACTGAAAATGGTTTCTGAAAATTCCACCAACATTGTTTTTGCAGTAAATAGTAGCTCTTGTATCTGCTATGTAGAGTTGAAAATGTTATAGATATGCTATGATGTGCCTATATTGCCTATTTGATCTCATATGTCAACCTATATTAGATATATTAACACCTCTCATTAATATATCTAAGATAATTAGTTTACAATTTACCAGTTCTGATGAGTATTGGAGTATTTCCCAGTATTTCCCGCTTTTTGGAGTATTTCTCGGGGCTGTATTTCCCGCCCGGTATTTCCCCCACCCAGAAATTGATGCCAACCCTGCCTGTATGATGCCTACAACCACAAAGCAAACTATTGCTGGCTACAAGTCAGCTTTAATGTCTGTTATCCCTTGGCTAATAGGGGAAGTGATGAAGTATGTAATCTAATACTTTAATCAAAGACATGGATAATCTAAGACCAAGGAATCCCCCAGCGATTCTGTGTTGGACTTTATCTCTTGCCTTTCAAGTGCTAGCTGCTAAGATCTTTGAACCACTAAGCTTGATTTCAATGAAATTGTTAGCGCTTAAAACGGTATTTCTTATTGCTGCAGTCTCAGCTAGACGGAGAAGTGAAATTCTCATTCTGTGAGCTGAGCCAGACCGTTTTGTGTTTATAGGGGAAGGCCTTAGGGCTGTGCGGTTATCCAGATTTTGAACCGTCTCCAGATTTTTAAGCATGACGGTTCGAAAACCGGTGACATAATTTGACAACCGTACAACCGTGTATGTTTAAAAATCCGGTTTTATAATTTTTTTTTTTTAAGGATATATCATAATATATAACATTGATTATATAAATTTGAAATAAAACCATACCTACGCAGTATCGTAACAGGAGAATGTTGCTAGATCATATTGCTACATACGTTCAGAAATTATAATCTGCTAGCGTTTTATTAAATTCAATAATACACGGTTGAAAGCATATCATAAGCGATCTAGTGTTTCTGATATCTATGTCTATTATGATCTGGGATTCTAAACCCGGGACGTGATCTAACCTGCCAAAGTAAGTTGAGATCGAATTTGTCTAATCGCTCGGGCAATCAAGAGTAATTTCTCGTGAATGTTCAGGAGCTGGCTCGATGTATGTTGGACGATATAATTAATACTCGACGCAGGTCGATATACATTATTAGCGCCGGAAAACAACTTTTACAGCTTACAACTGATACAGTTTTAAACCAAGTCCTTCCAAATCGTGCTTATGATCTATATTAAAATATGTATGAATTCCTTTTTCGTGGAAATTGTATGCTAGTAAGTAGTATAATACGGCCGAGTTTGATTACACGTATCCAATTGATTAGATCAATAAATTTGATTTACTACGCATGTTCAGGCATATACGATATGCAAATTTGTACCACGTGGCAGTATTACGACATCTGTAACTAAATTTGACATAAGCGTGTGTAAGCGTAGGCTATCGGGAACTAGTCTTTATATTATATACATTTGCATAATGCTTCTCATGAATCTCACTGGTCTCCAAAATGGAGGCTGTTTAACAGTCTAATTAGGTCTGCCATCTTTCAGAATTTATCACTGGCTCGGTGTTTCCAAGACCTGAAACGACTAACTATCGAGTAGTATCTTTAGCGAATGCTCTACAAATTTTCTAACTGTAGTTTAGTCATCCAAAAACATATTTTCTACTCCATGAACCACTTGAATTAGCCACTAAAAGCCACAGTAAATTTGGCAATGTATCTCTCTACACGTTATCCTAGAAGGGGGGGGGGGGGGGGGGGTATACGAATTGCTAATTGTCTAGGAATCTAATATATGACAGAATGTGCAAGAACTCGAAATGACATACCGCGATGAATTTAAAAGCGCAATATGTTTTAAAGCTATTTAAGTAATGATTTCACTATATCCTCTAAAATTGCATCGGATACTATACATGTAGCTACAGATTTAAGTCTACCACTAAGAACGTTCTATTTTCATGGTATTGTGAATTATTTTTTTTCCACGAAAACTGAAAATATTTTCAGTCAATAATCCAGATATCCGGTTAAAACCGGATTTATGGCCAACACCGTGACCAGTTGTGTTCTTACCAAAACCGCACAGCCCTAGAAGGCCTTCGGTTTCTACTTAGGATTAATTTTATGGCTAAGGACAAGTCCTTGAAATTTCCTGGTCAGCCCATAATTTTGCCTACCATATCAAGATTTGATCTTAATTCAAAAGCTTGGTGTCCAGTCTGCGCATTAATCCATTATAAACAACTCATGGAAGAATGGCGAATGGACCCTGGTACACTATGGTTATCATATATTAAACTCCATGGCAAGATACCATATCCAGGTGGATTGTTGAATGTCACAAATCCGCCAGAGGCACGCAAGTTGACATGGCCAAGGCTCCGAGTGTTCGTAGCGTAGTAGCTTCCACAGCTTTCTTCAATGGAGTGCCGGTGGATGAGTTATGTTAGTGGCTCAGTGAGTCTAGCTTTACTGACCATTACCTCAGTCACACGACCAACCCTCTAGCCATATCGATTCTGAAAAGATGATTTGTAAATATTGTATATAAGGCCATTAATCGCAATAAATTTTAGGAAACGCTCACTTTACAGGGCTACATCGCTCTTCACCCATGGGGATGGGATGTCGTGAGGGAACAAGTTCAGCCCGCTGTTTGTGGTGTTTCGTTATTTTGTCACGTTATCCATACTAATATGGTGATAGTTCATGTTTTATGTGGTTCATTGTATTGAGAGTATACAAAATTGAAGTGTTTTGTCCGATTCCCTATAGTACATTGGTACTAGTACATAGAGAGCGTGTAGGGCACTGATGATCATCTCTCCTCCTTTCCCAAAAGGAGAAGGTAGAGCATGTTATGTAATGGGCATTACTCTTCACATCGGTTGTGTTATCTGATGTTCAAATCACTTCCTGGTTGTGTGTTATACGCAACTTCAGATGGCTTTGTGCCTAAATCGCAAAAGAGCTTGCTCTTCCAGTGACGAGCCGGTCTTCTGACCTTCGCCTCCCTCCCGCCGAATTCATTTACAAATTCTGGCTATATCAGTGAGTATCAGGATGGTAAGTATACTCTTGAAGTGAAATAAACGAAATCACAGATTTCTTTTTTCATGAGCGAGTTGATACTTACCATCCTGATACGATTCTGGCCTCCGCCTCACAGAGGCTCGTTCATTTGGCTATTTATGTTGCAATTGTCAGCCAATTCTATCAAGTCTGAGGACGTGATAGTCTGCACATGCACGCCGTTGGGCCGTACATCCGCCGAGCTGTCAGATGTATTACCTGCCCAGTGGGGGCAGTTTCTTTTAAAGTATGGGTTATATTGAGTCAAAGCTGATATTTAGGTAATATCAATGAGTATCAGGATGATAAGTATCAACTCACTCGTGAAAAAAGAAATCTCTGATTTCATTTAGTTAGAAGGTTAAATGCTTGTCTCTTTGTTTTATAGATGGTTTCTTGGCACACTGTTATCAGGGACTGTAGCCAGTCTAATCTTAGCCGTCGTCTGTACAGTACAGTTCATTGCGTATTATAGAGACCACAAGAGTGGCTCTGTTTTACAACAGTATGCAGACTATTTAATGCGTAAAAGTGCTATTGATGGAACAGGTATGTAATCATTTCATGAAGATAACCTTAGCCGGGTGTTGATGAGTGTGTGATCATTGCTAGACTGTCACTCTTACTGGGATGTGAGATGGAGGGTGGTTGGGGTAGTGGTGGAAGGGTGTGATGGTCATTGTTAATCTGTCATTCTTGCTGGGAGATGGTAGAGTTATGGTGGAAGTTATTGCTAGGCTGTCACACTTATTGGTAGGTGAAGGATGGTCATTGAATAGACTGTCACTCTTACCGGTGTGGGTGATAGTGGTTATTGTTAGACTGTCACTTCTTGGGATATGAGGGAGAATCGGTGCTAGACTGCCACTCCTACCAGGAGAACTATTTGCTATCTTCTAGCACATCTTATAGAAGAACTATTTGCTATCTTGTAGCACTTGTTCCATGAGAGCTATTTGCTATCTTCTAGCACTTGTTATAGCAGAGCTATTTGCTATCTTTTAGCATTTGTTATAGGAGAGCTATTTGCTATCCTCTGGTACTTGTTATAGGAGGGCTATTTGCTATCTTCTAGCACTTGTTACAGGGGAGCTATTTGCTATCTTCTAGCACATGTTACAAGATAGTTATTTGCTATCTTCTAGCACTTGTTATAGGAGAGCTATTTGCTATCTTCTAGCACTTGTTATAGGAGAGCTATTTGCTATCTTCTAGCACTTGTTATAGGAGAGCTATTTGCTATCCTCTGGCCCTTGTTATAGGAGAGCTATTTGCTATCTTCTAGCACTTGTTATAGGAGAGCTATTTGCTATCCTCTGGCACTTGTTATAGGAGAGCTATTTGCTATCTTCTAGCACTTGTTATAGGAGAGCTATTTGCTATCTTCTAGCACTTGTTATAGGAGAGCTATTTGCTATCTTCTAGCACTTGTTATAGGAGAGCTATTTGCTATCCTCTGGCACTTGTTATAGGAGAGCTATTTGCTATCTTCTAGCACTTGTTATAGGAGAGCTATTTGCTATCTTCTAGCACTTGTTACAGGGGAGCTATTTGCTATCTTCTAGCACATATTACAGGATAGTTATTTGCTATATTCTAGAACTTGTTATAGGAGAGCTATTTGCTATCCTCTGGCACTTGTTATAGGAAAGCTATTTGCTACCTTCTAGCACTTGTTACAGGGGAGCTATTTGCTATCCTCTGGCACTTGTTATAGGAGAGCTATTTGCTATCTTCTAGCACTTGTTATAGGAGAGCTATTTGCTATCTTCTAGCACTTGTTATAGGAGAGCTATTTGCTATCCTCTGGCACTTGTTATAGGAGGGCTATTTGCTATCTTCTAGCACGTGTTGCAGGAGAGCTATTTGCTTTCTTCTAGCACTTGTTATCGGAGAGCTATTTGCTATCTTCTAGCACCTGTCACAGGAGAGCTATTTGCTATCTTCTAGCATGTGCTACAGGAGAGTTATTTGCTATCATCTAGCACATGTTACAGGAGAGCTATTTGCTATCTTCTAGCATGTGTTACAGGACAGCTATTTGCTATCTTTTAGCACTTCTTACAGGAGATATATTTGCTGTCCCTCTAGCACTTGTTACAGGAGAGCTATTTGCTATCTTATAGCACTTGTTATAGGAGAGCTATTTACCATCTTCTAGCACTTGTTACAGGGTAGTTATTTACTATCTTCTAGCACATGTTACAGGAGAGTTATTTGCTATCTTCTAGCACTTATTACAGGGGAGATATTTGCTATCTTTTAGCACTTGTTACAGGAGAGCTATTTGCTATCTTCTAGCACTAGTTACGGGGTAGCTATTTGCTATCTTCTAGCACTTGTTATAGGAGAGTTATTTGCTATCCTCTGGCACTTGTTGTAGGAGAGCTATTTGCTATCTTCTAGCACTTGTTATAGGAGAGCTATTTCCTATCCTCTGGCACTTGTTATAGGAGAGCTATTTGCTATCTTCTAGCACTTGTTATAGCAGAGCTATTTGCTATCTTTTAGCATTTGTTATAGGAGAGCTATTTGCTATCTTTTAGCATTTGTTATAGGAGAGCTATTTGCTATCCTCTGGTAATTGTTATAGGAGAGCTATTTGCTATCTTCTAGCACTTGTTACAGGGGAGCTATTTGCTATCTTCTAGCACATGTTACAAGATAGTTATTTGCTATCTTCTAGCACTTGTTATAGGAGAGCTATTTGCTATCTTCTAGCACTTGTTATAGGAGAGCTATTTGCTATCTTCTAGCACTTGTTATAGGAGAGCTATTTGCTATCCTCTGGCCCTTGTTATAGGAGAGCTATTTGCTATCTTCTAGCACTTGTTATAGGAGAGCTATTTGCTATCCTCTGGCACTTGTTATAGGAGAGCTATTTGCTATCTTCTAGCACTTGTTATAGGAGAGCTATTTGCTATCTTCTAGCACTTGTTATAGGAGAGCTATTTGCTATCTTCTAGCACTTGTTATAGGAGAGCTATTTGCTATCCTCTGGCACTTGTTATAGGAGAGCTATTTGCTATCTTTTAGCACTTGTTACAGGAGAGCTATTTGCTATCTTCTAGCACTAGTTACGGGGTAGCTATTTGCTATCTTCTAGCACTTGTTATAGGAGAGTTATTTGCTATCCTCTGGCACTTGTTATAGGAGAGCTATTTGCTATCCTCTGGCCCTTGTTGTAGGAGAGCTATTTGCTATCTTCTAGCACTTGTTACAGGGGAGCTATTTGCTATCTTCTAGCACATGTTACAGGATAGTTATTTGCTATCTTCTAGCACATGTTACAGGATAGTTATTTGCTATCTTCTAGCACTTATTACAGGGTAGTTATTTGCTATCTTCTAGCACATGTTACAGGAGACTTATTTGCTATCTTCTAGCACTTATTACAGGGGAGCTATTTGCTATCTTTTAGCACTTGTTACAGGAGAGCTATTTGCTATCTTCTAACACTAGTTACGGGGTAGCTATTTGCTATCTTCTAGCACTTGTTACAGGGGAGCTATTTGCTATCTTCTAGCACATGTTACAAGATAGTTATTTGCTATCTTCTAGCACTTGTTATAGGAGAGCTATTTGCTATCTTCTAGCACTTGCTATAGGAGAGCTATTTGCTATCTTCTAGCACTTGTTATAGGAGAGCTATTTGCTATCCTCTGGCCCTTGTTATAGGAGAACTATTTGCTATCTTCTAGCACTTGTTATAGGAGAGCTATTTGCTATCCTCTGGCACTTGTTATAGGAGAGCTATTTGCTATCTTCTAGCACTTGTTATAGGAGAGCTATTTGCTATCTTCTAGCACTTGTTATAGGAGAGCTATTTGCTATCTTCTAGCACTTGTTATAGGAGAGCTATTTGCTATCCTCTGGCACTTGTTATAGGAGAGCTATTTGCTATCTTCTAGCACTTGTTATAGGAGAGCTATTTGCTATCCTCTGACACTAGTTGTAGGAGAGCTATTTGCTATCTTCTAGCACTTGTTATAGGGGAGCTATTTGCTATCTTCTAGCACTTGTTACAGGGGAGCTATTTGCTATCTTCTAGCACTTGTTATAGGAGAGCTATTTGCTATCTTCTAGCACTTGTTACAGGGGAGCTATTTGCTATCTTCTAGCACTTGTTATAGGAGAGCTATTTGCTATCTTCTAGTACTTGTTATAGGAGAGCTATTTGCTATCTTCTAGCACTGGTACAGGAGAGCTTCTTACTATCTTGTAGCACGTGTTACAGGTGAGCTATTTGCTGTCTTCTAGCACGTGCTACAGGCGAGCTATTTGCTGTCTTCTAGTACTTGTTATAGGAGAGCTATTTGCTATCTTCTAGTACTTGTTATAGGAGAGCTATTTGCTATCTTCTAGCACTTGTTATAGGAGATATAGTTGTAACACTCTTGCTGCTTGTACAGTATATTATTGTATATCTTTCTGTTTTTCAGTGGATGTTAACATGACGACGAGCCTGTCTAGTCTTCCATCAATCCAGCCTGTATTTTACATTATTTATCAAATGGTTGCTGATGAAGTGTGGATAGCTGTGATATCTCTAACTGGTCTGGCGGCATTGCTCAGCTGTGTTTTATTAATGCATCTCTTCACTTTTCATATGTATCTAAGTATGTCTCACATACAGGCATTCCATATGTATCTAAATATGTCTCACACGCAGGCATTCCATATGTATCTAAATATGTCTCACACTCAGGCATTCCATATGTATCTAAATATGTCTCACACGCAGGCATTCCATATGTATCTAAATATGTCTCACACGCAGGCATTCCATATGTATCTAAATATGTCTCACACTCAGGCATTCCATATGTATCTAAATATGTCTCACACGCAGGCATTCCATATGTATCTAAATATGTCTCACACGCAGGCATTCCATATGTATCTAAGTATGTCTCACATACAGACATTCCATATGTATCTAAGTATGTCTCACATACAGGCATTCCATATGTATCTAAATATGTCTCACATGCAGGCATTCCATATGTATCTAAGTATGTCTCACACGCAGGCATTCCATATGTATCTAAATATGTCTCACACGCAGGCATTCCATATGTATCTAAGTATGTCTCACATACAATCATTCCATATGTATCTAAGTATGTCTCGCATACAGGCATTCCATATGTATCTAAGTATGTGTCACACGCAGGCATTCCATATGTATCTAAGTATGTCTCACATACAAGCATTCCATATGTAGCTAAGTATGTCTCGCATATAGGCATTCCATATGTATCTAAGTATATCTCACATACAAGCATTCCATATGTATCTAAGTATGTCTCACATACAAGCATTCCATATGTATCTAAGTATGTCTCGCATATAGGCATTCCATATGTATCTAAGTATGTCTCACATACAAGCATTCCATATGTATCTAAATATGTCTCACATACAGGCATTCCATATGTATCTAAGTATGTCTCACATACAGGCATTCCATATGTATCTAAGTATGTCTCACATACAAGCATTCCATATGTATCTAAGTATGTCTCACATTCAAGCATTCCATATGTATCTAAGTATGTCTCACATACAAGCATTCCATATGTATCTAAGTATGTCTCGCATACAGGCATTCCATATGTATCTAAGTATGTCTCACATACAAGCATTCCATATGTATCTAAGTATGTCTCACATACAAGCATTCCATATGTATCTAAGTGTGGCTCACATACAAGCATTCCATATGTATCTAAGTATGTCTCACATACAGGGTGTACTTCGTAAATCAGCACATTGTTAGCTCATGGCTTGTACCGGCATGTCAGCTTAAGTCATGGTGACTGGTTTTCTGTCATCTGTGTTTTCATCCATTCAAACATTTTCGTTTAATCAACTTAAGAAACACCACCAATTTCAGTTAAATTTGGCATGAGCCATCCTTCGATTTGCAGCCATGTTGGGTTTTGCACAAGTTTTAGAAACACGTTTAAACACAACACGAAGCTACTTGGGCGATTGATGTGAAGCAAAATGTTTTAGTTTCATTTAGGCAGCTTTTCCAGAAACGTCAAAACTTTGACAGACAGGGTAACAGAACAACTACTAGTCGTGAGTTGCAGCCAAAGAATTATTTAGGGCATTAGCAGAATCAAGTTTGTTCAAGAGAAACTGATTGGTCAGGGGTTTTTTGGTGGCCATATTAGATGACATAGTTTTCACAAAAAATACAGCCCCCTTGTGCCACTTGTTTAGTATATCTGAGACCGACTAGTTCATTATTGTCAAGCAAATATGCTATCACCTGGCCTGAAAGTCGGCTTCTGCTATGGTGACCATCAGTCAGTCTGTTTGCCCACCTATCTGTGTCTGTCTGTCTGTCGGTCTGTCTGTGCTTGCCAGTCTGTCTGTCTGTCTATATGTCTGTCTCCCTTAAGTGACTTCTAAAAAAAAAAACCTTCAAAAAGTCTCCAAATAAAGACCAGCTCATGGGTGCATATAAAGTAATGTTTATGTCTCACGGCATGCTCTTGTTTTTATGCTCAATTGTAGCTCTTCATGATATGAGCACATATGACTACATTGTAAAACGACGTCAAGAGGATAACACTGAAGGAATACAGAGCAGTGACAAAGACCATGCACATCCTACAATGACTGCAGACAGAATTATACAGCCAGTGCGAGGCAGAAAGAAGAAGGTACAACAATCACTGAGTAAACATTTCATGCTCAAGTCAGACAAAACCTGCTCTGCAATAATCTTAGCCCGACAAAACCCGCCTTGGCCAGACAAAACCCGCCTCGGCACTAGTCTTGGCCAGACAAAACCCGCCTCGGCACTAGTCTTGGCCCAACAAAACCCGCTTCTGCAATGGTCTTGGCCCGACAAAACCCGCCTTGGCTCTAGTCTTGGCCAGGCAAAACCCGCCTCACCACTAGTCTTGGCCAGACAAAACCCTGCCTCGGCACTAGTCATGGGCAGACAAAACCCGCTTGGCACTAGTCTTGACCCGACAAAACCCGCCTCAGGACTGGTCTTGGCCCGACAAAACCCGCCTCGGCACTAGTCTTGGCCCGACAAAACCCGCCTCGGCACTAGTCTTGGCCCAACAAAAACCGCTCTGCAATAACCTTGGCGCGACAAAACCCTCCTCTGCAATAGTCTTAGCCCAACAAAACCCGTCTGCATGAGTCTTGGCCCAACAGAACCCACCTCGGCACTAATCTTGACCCGACAAAACCTGCCTTGGTCCTAGTCTTGGCCAATATCCATGTGCATGGCAAGAGACCATTTTTGGCTCACCTGCGAAGCAGAAAGCGGGAGATATTAGTTTAGCAAAACTTATCAGCTTATATTTCAGGATTGGTTAATGCAATTGGAACTAAAGTTGGATACATTGTTTCCTCTAATGTTATGAACCAGCATGTTGATACTGAGGTCAAGGTCATTGTGACCTTGATACAAAACTTTTTTCAATGTTAAATTTTTGTGTTTAGCAAAACTAAATACATGGTTACCTATGATGTTTGGAAGCAGCATAATAACATGGTCACAAAATCAAATGTCAATGCCACTGTGACAAACAGGATAGAGGCAATACATTTAATTACGCAGATTTTTTGTTGAAAATTTAGAACTGGAATAGCCAGTCATTTATTACAGAAATAGTCTACTTTAACCTAGCAAATGTACATTAACTAAACAACGCTTTTTATGACCAATATTCAGCAGTACAAGGTTAGATCACACGATCCATGACGTCACTAAGCTAGTCACACACAATCCATGACATCACTAAGCTAGTCACACAATCCATGACATCACTAAGCTAGTCACCCATGATCCATAACGTCACTAAGCTAGTCACACACGATCCATGACATCACTAAGCTAGTCACACACAATCCATGACCTCACTAAGCTAGTCAAACATGATCCATGACCTCGATAAGCTAGTCACACACACAATCCATGACCTCACTAAGCTAGTCACACACAATCCATGACCTCACTAAGCTAGTCACACACATGATCCATGACCTCACTAAGCTAGTCACACATAATCCATGACGTCACTAAGCTAGTCACACACGATCTGTCACCTCACTAAGCCGGTCACACACATGATCCATGTCCTCAGTAAGCTAGTCACACACACGATCCATGACCTCACTAAGCTAGTCACACACGATCCATGCCCTCACTAAGCTAGTCACACACGATCCATGACATCACTAAGCTAGTCACACACACAATCCATGATATCACTAAGCTAGTCACACACACAATCCATGATGTCACTAAACTAGTCACACACACAATCCATGATATTACTAAGCTAGTTACACACAATCCATGACATCGCTAAGCTAGTCACACACAATCCATCACCTCACTAAGCCAGTCACACATGATCCATGACGTCACTACGCTGGTCACACACGATACATGACCTCACTAAGCCAGTCACACACGATCCATGACCTCACTAAGCTAGTCACATGATCCATAACGTTACTAAGCTAGTCACGCACACATACGATCCATGACCTCACTAAGCTAGTCACACACGATCCATGACGTTACTAAGCTAGTCACACACAATCCATGACATCACTAAGCTAGTCACACATGATCCAGGACCTGACTAAGCTAGTCACATGAGCCATGACCTCACTAAGCTCGGCACACACACAATCCATGACCTCACTAAGCTAGTCACACACATGATCCATGACCTCACTAAGCTAGTCACACATGATCCATGACCTCACTAAGCTAGTCACACACATGATCCATGACCTCACTAAGCTCATCACAAATGATCCATGCCCTCACTAAAAACATGTTAGTAAGAAATGGTCTGTTTAATATTTTGAATATGATTTGATTGCCTAAGGCAGCAATGTCTTCCATATTGAAGATTCCTGATGCCTATCTTCTTGCCTATCGATGAATTTAATCTACTCTGGTTATCTAACTATTCTTCTATTGCTTACTGACGCTTCGCTTTCCACGACGGTAAGGCCTGTGTGTACGGTTGCTGCGACAACCGGTCTTACCGACGGAGAAAGTGATGAATACCAGCTCGCCTCGTGTGTAGATGGACATCACGATATTTATATTGGTATCTGGGCCTGATCTGACTAATGTAGAGGACGGTGGTTCGTGACGGTGGTCTTCCGTCGATTCCAGAATCAACTTGACAACAACCCAAACTCTTGCTTCGAGGATATCGAAGTGATAATTTATTCTACTAATACTTTTATTGTATAATAAATTCTGAACGAATATGGGTGGCTTATACTGCCACCAGCGAAGCTGAATAATTGCTATTGTGCTTATACTAACTCCGAATGCTTTGGGTGACTTATACTGTCACTCCCAGCTATAGAAATAACTGATATTTATATGATACGAATACTGGTTATTCTATCATTAAAAGTTGCGTTTCACGATTCGCCAAGCAATTTCGTCAAATCCTGTTCTTGGCTACTTAAAGCCATTCGCCCAGAACTTATTTGAATTTCGACAAAATCAGTTCCCCAGAACTATACGGACCCGAGGCTAGGTTTTTCTAAACGCAATCTTTTCTTTTTTTCGGATCCCATCCAAAGTGAAAGTTCTCCTTATGTACTGCTTTGCCACGTCACGGTTACGTTCGGGTTGTTACACCATACCTTCGGAGATCCAGCGCTGCTGACATCATCTTAACCAATCACCCTAGGCCTCTTCAGCACTCCGCCAATGGACTCGAACATAGGCAAAGCAGTATCAGTTGGTTCTGGAGTGATGGGATCTGTCGGATAGCAGCTTATAAGCCTGACAATGATGGATATTGCTTCGGCAACCATTGCTAATCTCAAGCTCAAGAGCTTACGTGATGGACGCCCTCTGTCAATTTTTCGTCTCATTTTCTAATCTACCTGATGCCAGACGTTATTACGTCCTCGTCCGGCCCCTTGCTTATTAGGCCTGCGCCTGCATTTTACAGGGGTGCCGTGACGTGGCGGTGACGTAGTGACCATGTGGCCCGCCTGACTCGCCAGCACCTGGTGTTGTTGGTGGCTTCTACAGAAACTCGGTTACCGTTATCATGGTCCCCGGTAAGTCGGTCTCTACGTCCTTTCTATGAGACATCCAGACTGTGCTACCTGTACTCTGTCCGTAGCATCCTACGGATGCTCCCGCTTGAATATTTTGGAAAACTATTGGTCATAACTTCTGCTGAATACTATAAAAGGTTGTGCCGCTGCTACAGCAACAACTTTCATCTTTTAACTACCGCCAGATACCATCAACTCACAACCTAGGTCCTTCTTCATTCTATCCAATTTCACTCAATGTTTCGGCTACAGTTTCGCGTCACTTTCGCATCGACTGATGCCCCTGTTGATGCATCCAGTTATCCATTTATTAGCTCACCTGGTATTCAAATACAATTTCACTGAGGTCTTATCCTGCAAATAAAAGATGTCCCCGGGGTCATGACTCCCAGACAATCCGATATCCACATACGCCCCTCAACCAAAGTTAATTGACCATCTCTCTTAAGGCCTTAAGAGAGTGTCAACTAACTCGTTGTGCACTATCAACAACCCAAACCTATACCCGTAGCCTGAACGGATACCCTGATATTGTCGAAGCTATTAACAATACCCTAACCAACGTTACAGTTCAATATACTATACACACATACCTGTCCGAGTAGCGGAATACTCGGAAACACGTTAGTAGTAGTCATTAGTATATAGTCAATAATTATACAAACATACATGTCCGGGTAGCGGAATATCATGCGCAATTGACCGCCCCCGGAAACACATTAATAGCATCATTAAACCGTGGACGTAACCCGTCTCACGCGTAACTTAACAATAAAAGCGATGCAAACAATAAACATTAAACGATAAATATAATCCTTAATCCTACAGTGCAAATACCATTACAGATCATGTGAATTTTTCCTACAAAATAAACAGTACACAACGTGGTACCACAATAAAGTTCGTGCTACCAATACTCTCCTTCACCAATTAATGTCCCAGTAGAAACATATAAAGTTAGTGCCAAAATGTCATGGTGATACCTCCAAGCGGTTTATGCTCGTGTTAGGATCCACCACGTCATCGTACATCTCCACCTCTATCCAGTCGGCAGCCGTCGGGTCGATCTCAGTCCTGGCGTTAGCATTAGGCGACAACCCGGTTGCCATCCGCAGCGGCTCCGGTAGAGCTGCAGGTCTCTGGGGCTGCTGGGCCTGAATAGTCGGTGCACTGATGTGAATTGCAGTATGCGGTTCACTACTATGGGCCGCACATGGCTTGCATTTAAGCGCATTCCACATGCGTGACAACACGCCACATTTATATAATATAATCACAATTACCAACACAACTACGAAGGAACCCGTCGAATACGATACAAAAGAGCGTACCCCAATGCCATCGACCATCACTGGGTCGATCATGGATAACGGTGCTAGCGGCACGTACTTAGACTTTTGTAAATGGTTCCAAGGTTGTAGTTTCAAATGGTCAACTATCATGGACTGATTTAGAATGCTGGTCACATTCAAATGGGACATTTCAATGGCAAGGCCTATTCGAGTGTACGTCCGACTATAAGACGCCACAGGCTCAAATCGCCAGCCCCTCCCACTATACCCGCATTCTCCAGACATTAACACATACACACCACTTCCTACTTCACATCGGTCCGTCAGTCGTCCGTCGCAATGAATTTCCACTGTCTCGCCGAACGTTTGCAAGACTACTCCGATTTTCCTATTGGCAAACAATCTATTAGCAGTTATGTTAGACGCCGACAGTTGAATATTACAGTTGCTATCAGTTGCGTTTGTCAATACACTCCCAATACAGGGCACATGAGACTTGTCGACCCGTAGTTGTCCCTGGCACACCCTAGGGCTAGCACCGCGACACTCTGATGCGGTAAAGTACCACCCCGGCTTGGTATCACGACCAATGCTGGCACGGGCCAGCATCACCTGCATGTAATACCCCGTCTCGGCTAATGGTTCAGGCCATGAGTGTAGCCCATACTCGATATAATGTCCCCCGTCAATTAACGGCAGCGTCGCCACATAATGGAGCTTCAACTCGTCCCTCCACAACGGATATACCACCACATTTCTGTAATACCACTGATACGGTCTTATCAGCCTATATCCCACGCTGACCTGTTTCGACACGGACGTCAGGTCAGCGGGACTGAAAAGTTCCTCCGTCAGTCAACCCAACTCCAAGGATGCCGTTTGCCTATGGAATCGTTCGATTGCCTTTTGGTAGTCATAGACCACATACTCAGCCGAGTCTATAATGTGCGCTAAACGTACCAATGCATAGAGCTCCAACAACCGGATACCATGATCGCTCGGCTCATGTTACCCGTCGCAGCGGCCAAGTTGTTGCCTAACTCGTTAATACGGTCTGTGTTCATACCGATATCCCGGAAAGCCAATTTGACGTGCGACGCCAATCGGATGGTAAAATGCACCACTTTGTTCACCTTCTCCATCGCCTTCCTCACCACATCTCGTATGGCGTTTATATCCCCGGATGTAGCGGTACCAAACAGCGACGACGCGATATCTCCCACAAAGTCGAATAACCCTCGTTTCTGCCTAGCGCCATTTCGGTTATCCATGGTTTGCTGTGTCCGGAGCGCCATCTTTCTTACCCCCCGTATTCGATGCTGTAACCCGAATATATCGTTCCCGCTCAAAAACGATGTTTTGGTACCCATGCTAGCGGCGAGACTGGCCATTTGGGCCAACCATCCCAGGAACTCCGCGGGTAGGTAAGGATGGTCGATGGATACTATCACGGTCCATTCGGCCCGTATTACCGACACAGCTTCCGGTCTGGTTATCATGACGCCGTTCGGTAGGCGGTGTATACTCGAGTCTTTACACATACCCAATGCCATGCTAAACCACAACGCCATTATACACACTTGAAACGAATACATTTTTGTATCGTGCGAACGAATTTAGCTTCAATCGTTATTATACCTTGTGTACTAGCTATTCGCGATGTTATAGTATATCGACACAATACACGCTACTGGCGGTTGTGCCGCCGAATAACAGCATTTATACGACTGATGAAATCAGCGTACAGCACGTCATCGCGTAGGGCGGGGTCTATTACACCAATGCGGTGTCGCTTGTTACTAGCTTCGCCATCCAGCCTATGCCCGCGCTTTCGCTTCATATCCAACCGGAGTTGCTTGCTGTCAAAATCGTCCTCCGGCGTATGCCTGCGCTTGCGCAGCATATAAGGATGCGATGGAAGCGTCTCCATTGGTTCAGAGGCAGGTTCTGGCGCTGCCTCCGGGGTGTCTATCACCATAGGCCTAGGAGTTTCGACGTCGTCACTCCGTGACTCATGGTTCCTACTAGTACTAGGGTGAACCCTTTTCCGGTCAACCCTTTTACCCCCTGTACACACCCCTGGCTCATCAGAAGCTGGCCGCTTCCTACGAGCTTTGGGTGTCGTATCAGCGTCGGTCATTGGTTCGGACTCGGGTAACACCACCCTTGTGTGATGGCTGGCTTTCGTCCCCTTGGCAGGGTTACGAACGGGGCGTGGTCTTACCTCGTCCCAGCACATTTCCGAGTCAACCACGCGCAGCTTACAGACGTTAAGCACACGCATTTTACCAGACTTTTGGTGGCGGACATGGGCCACAGGTCCGTTGATCTTAAAGATCTCATACTCGGGGTCACTGCGAGAGGTCAGCTTCATCCTCTCCTCAGCTTTCACGACCACCGAGTCTCCCACCTTAAACTCACCAGCGTTTGCACGCTTGTTAACTTGTTCCCGGTGAACCTCTCGAGATCGAGCTGTTCCTTCACGAGCACGTAGCAAGGCGTTGTTGAGACACGTTAGCCTCTCACTAAGGTCCTGCGACGCATCGATTGGAACGGCCTTTGGCAACCTCGCCCGTCGCCCATACGTCAAATAAAATGGCGTATACCCAGTCGTCGAATGACGAGTACTGCGGTACGCCGTTAAAGCCGCACCCAACTCATCTTCCCACGCCCGCGAGGCATTGTTCACCCCTTTCTGTACCAACTCCTTAAGAGTGTGGTTGAATCTCTCGGTACGTCCATTGGTCTGCGGATGGTATGGGCTAGACCGTCTATGGTCGATACCATGTTCTTTAAACCGCTCCTCCAGAGAATTGGAACAAAATTCTTTACCCTGATCGGTTATTACAATCTCAGGGACGCCATGACACGCGACATACTCGTTGAAGAACTTTTCTTCCACATTTTGAGATGTCTTCGCTGCAATCGGATATGCTTCTGCCCAAGCAGAACAGTGATCGATCACCGTCATGATATATACGTTACCCTTATTCGATTCCAACAGTGGACCGATCAAATCCATCCCAATTATCTGACTCGGATAATTGGCCATGGGCATCTCACTATACCTGGGTCGGGTGGTGACAGGTCGGTTGACCTGGCACTTCGTACATGTCTCAATCATACGAACCACGTCTTTTCTCAAAGACGTCCACACAAAAGAATCCCTTACTATACCGATGGTCTTCTGCAGACCTTGGTGACCGGCTCGTTCATGAGCCATCCGGAGCACTTTCTCACGGAACAGGGTAGGTAAGACAATTCTGGGGTACTCAGCGTCCAACGCTGAAGGCGTAACTAAAGAATACAAAATGCCATTCTTGACCATATACTCCTCCGGTGTGTTCTTGAACAACTCCGGGTATTCCTTGGTCTGCTCGGCACACAATCCATCATACGGTACGTCGAACGCTTCTAGAGGGACATGAGGTAACACTCCCTCGTCGACATCTGGTATTACAAAGTCGCCCGTATCTAACTTCGTGACTTCCACCGGACGACGTAACCTGGACAATATGTCCGCTCGAATATTCTTCGAGCCTTGGATGTATTCAATCTTACATCCGTACTCGGCAATCAGTACTGGCCAGCGCTGTACTTTCGTGTTTTTAACTTCGCCCACGAACAAACTCTTTAGGGGTTTGTGGTCGGTATACACGGTGAACTGCGCACCAAATAGATAAGGTCTAAGCTTCTTTAATGCATATATCACAGCATAAGCTTCCTTTTCTATTACGGGCCAGTTTAGCTGACTGTCCTTCAGGGTCGAGCTTACGTACTGTATCACTCGTTCTATACCCTTATCATCTACCTGTACCAATATCGCACCTATCGCATAGCTAGACGCATCGGTATAAAGCTTATACGGAGCATTTAAATTCGGATAGGCGAGAACCGTCTCACTACACAGCAAGTTTTGTAATTTCTTAAACGCTTGCTGTTCCTCCTTACCCCATTCAAAACGTTTATATTTCTTAGTCAATTCTATCAAAGGCGTAGCAATTTCGGCATAGCCTTGCACACAAGAGCGGTAATAACCCGTAGCTCCAAGGAAACTTCTCACCTCACCCACATCGCGCGGCGGTGACATTTCTCTTATGACCTTGACCTTCTGAACCTGAGGAGCCACCCCTTGTGCCGAAACACGATACCCTAACAAGTCCACAGACTTACGGGCAAATTCGCATTTCTTTTTCTTAACCTGTAAATTGTATTCTCGAATCCTATGCATAACCTTGCGCAAATGCTGCGCATGCTCAGCCGGATTTCTCGAATATACGACTACATCATCGACAAAAACATGCAAATATTTCCCCACGAATTCTCGGAAAATATCGTTCATTGCCCTCTGAAATACGGCACCTGAGTTGCAAAAACCAAAAGGCGTCCGAACAAAGTCGAACAAACCTTCACTGCAAACGAACGCTGTTTTCTCTATGTCTTGGCTGTCCATTGGTATCTGCCAATAGCCAGACTTCAAGTCCATAGTCGAAAACATCGTTGCGCCGCGCATCGAGTAAAAAATATCTGTTATATTTGGCAATGGATAACTGTCTTTGCGACATACAGAATTCAACTTCCTGTAGTCAACACAAAATCTCGTGTCCCCGTCCTTCTTGGGCACTAACGTAATGGGCGACGCCCAGGGTGACGATGACGGTCGTATGACGCCCGCCGCTAGCATTTCAGCCACTTGATTCTTGACTATATACTGCTTGGCAAGCGGTAGACGGTAGGATTTCTGCCTTATAGGAAACGCATCTCCTGTTGGTACCGTACACTTCACTTTGGGGACCAATCCTAAAGTGTTTGGACGAGCCGTATCAAAGATATCCGCAAAGTCCACCATGACTTTGTCGATATCTTTATATCCGGTCGTTTCCTTACAACTAGCATAGACATAATTCGTTGGTTCCCTATGTGGATATTCAAAGGGATATACCTGGCCAAACCATACTACTATTTTGGCCTGATAGTCAATCTTTGCATTTCCCAAGTGCAAAGCGTCCGCCCCAAGCAAACATTCATGCCTCATTCTCGCTACTATCGTACTCGGAATAGGACGGGCGTTACTGAATTTTACCTGGGTCTCCCCCAAAAGTTTTATCGTGGAACCATTTACAGCCAAGAGCGTTCTCGCTTTTTTCAACGGCCTAGCATTCAACATGCTACGCCATATATCCTTTCGAATCAAGGATGTACTAGCACCGGTATCCACTAAGGCATGCAGGCACTCACCTTGATCCGTTGGACCGTTTTTATCCATTTTCAGACGGATTAAGAACCGCTCGGTCGGTGCTTTCACTAACGGCTCTCTCCGTCGTCGTTTCCCGGGCTCCTTCGGCCACTAACAACTTCGGCGTAGCTGTTTCGCCGACTCGATGCGTTCCCGTCCCGCCTGTCTGAATAACGGCCGTACGCATCGGTCCTCACGCCGGTCAATACGAATCCTTCGCGATCGACGTATTCCTCCTGTTCGTGCCTCTGATTGTTCCTATCCATTCGCACATTGCGCGAACACTCGCGGGGTGTGATTCGTCGTTCGTCTTGCCGATGGTTGTTTACCTCATCTATCTCCATGTCCCAATTTTCTTCCCTCGGCCGCTTAGTCGCTTGTCGCACTATTGGTCGATTGGGTTGTCTGGGTGCACCAACGGTTCTCTGGTCTCGCGCTCCTCGCGGACCGTCCTTCACGAAGTGGCCATCTTGACCACATCCGAAACATCTTGCCACGGTAGGTCGCTCGCTGGGGTTACCGAACGTTTTGTTCCCACACTCCCGGGCCAGGTGGCCTTCCCGCCCACAACTAAAGCACGTCATGGGTGGTCTCTGGGGTCTCGGTCGCACTACAGTTTTTTTGGGTGCATTTCGTGCGGGTTGAGGCGCCTGACGGCAGTCGCTCTTGTAGTGCCCGACTTGACCACAATTGTAGCAGGTTATGCTCGCGACGTTTCTAGGCGACTTGCATCCTGCTCCTGGATTAAGTTGCCTGGGTGGCGGGGCTGCTCCCTTCCGTGTGGGTGGTGCCCTTCTCGTTACCGGCGCTGGAAGATCATTCTGCAGTTGCAGATCGCTTACCATCGCAACAAGCCTCTCGATGACTTGTTTGCTGCCCAATCTGTCGCTTCAGATTATCTACCACCTTCCATATTTCCGTCTTCTCCACCGGATCAACTACGTCGACCTCCATTTGCTCTTCCCGGTCGCCGATCTTCATTGCTCGTAACAGATCGTTACAGGTCTCCTCTTCCTCCGCAATCTCGATCGCCCGGGCTAAGGTATTCGCCCGCTTCCTGACGATCCGTTTGCTTAAGTTTCTGTTACTTAAAGCGCGGAGATATGTGCCAAGGATCGTTCGCCGGTTGTCGGCATTGCCCGTGGGGTATGCTCGGAGACTGGCCTCCTTGTATCGTCAGTTGAAGGCTATTATGCCTTCGTTTTGGCGCTGTTTCATGCCTTCGAGGTCGTACTTGATTCTTTCCTCCTCGTTGGTGGACACGAAGTTCATAGTTATGAACTCCTTTAATTCGTTGTAGGTGACATTCTCTCTGATCTTGCCTACGAGAAATCCATCCACCGCTCTGGATAGGGCGCCACGGGCCGCTCGGGTGATTATGAAGGCAGGGATGCCTTCTAGTTTCCCCTCATTGGCCGCCCACACTCGTTGCGTCTCATCGAGAAAGACTCGCACTTCCTCCGGAACCACCCCATCGCAGGGCTGTATGCGGTATATTGTGTCCCGGATTTCCCGTCGGCACACCCGGTTGTTTTCTCGGCGGTCGCTGCTTTCCACAATTGCCCCGGCCATTGCCGTCCCCATTGCTTGCATGGCCGCCACGGTTTCAGGGCGTAATTCGACACGTCGGTCGATGCCGGGCAGGGTCGGACCAGGGGGTCCTGGCGGGGTTGCCATTTCGCCCTCGCCCTAGCGATACTCTAACGTAACGGTAACCTTTGCTAGTCTTGGTTGCTCGGGGCAGTCGATTTCTGTAGTTATCTTTACTATCGAGCTGTCGCTGTACTCTCTATGTTGGACTACTTTCGTCGTTTCAGTCTGCTGGGCTTGTGTTAGGAATACTTTTACCCTGTCCGCTACGTCGCGTAACACTAAGTCTACCGGTCGTCGAATTTGCTCTTGGGCCATACAATTTTAGTACTCACAGTTCTCACAGTCATCCAATCCTGGAATATATAAATCCTGGCAGACGGAGCCACTGAAGATTCCTGATGCCTATCTTCTTGCCTATCGATGAATTTAATCTACTCTGGTTATCTAACTATTCTTCTATTGCTTACTGAAGCTTCGCTTTCCACGACGGTAAGGCCTGTGTGTACGGTTGCTGCGACAACCGGTCTTACCGACGGAGAAAGTGATGAATACCAGCTCGCCTCGTGTGTAGATGGACATCACGATATTTATATTGGTATCTGGGCCTGATCTGACTAATGTAGAAGACGGTGGTTCGTGACGGTGGTCTTCCGTCGATTCCAGAATCAACTTGATAACAACCCAAACTCTTGCTTCGAGGATATCGAAGTGATAATTTATTCTACTAATACTTTTATTGTATAATAAATTCTGAACGAATATGGGTGGCTTATACTGCCACCAGCGAAGCTGAATAATTGCTATTGTGCTTATACTAACTCTGAATGCTTTGGGTGACTTATACTGTCACTCCCAGCTATAGAAATAACTGATATTTATATGATACGAATACTGGTTATTCTATCATTAAAAGTTGTGTTTCACGATTCGCCAAGCAATTTCGTCAAATACTGTTCTTGGCTACTTAAAGCCATTCGCCCAGAACTTATTTGAATTTCGACAAAATCAGTTCCCCAGAAGTATACGGACCCGAGGCTAGGTTTTTCTAAACGCAATCTTTTCTTTTTTTCGGATCCCATCCAAAGTGAAAGTTCTCCTTATGTACTGCTTTGCCACGTCACGGTTACGTTCGGGTTGTTACACCATACCTTCGGAGATCCAGCGCTGCTGACATCATCTTAACCAATCACCCTAGGCCTCTTCAGCACTCCGCTGATGGACTCGAACATAGGCAAAGCAGTATCAGTTGGTTCTGGAGTGATGGGATCTGTCGGATAGCAGCTTATAAGCCTGACAATGATGGATATTGCTTCGGCAACCATTGCTAATCTCAAGCTCAAGAGCTTACGTGATGGACGCCCTCTGTCAATTTTTCGTCTCGTTTTCTAATCTACCTGACGCCAGACGTTATTACGTCCTCGTCCGGCCCCTTGCTTATTAGGCCTGCGCCTGCATTTTACAGGGGTGCCATGACGTGGCGGTGACGTAGTGACCATGTGGCTCGCCTGACTCACTATCACCTGGTGTTGTTGGTGGCTTCTACAGAAACTTGGTTACCGTTATCATGGTCCCCGGTAAGTCGGTCTCTACGTCCTTTCTATGAGTCATCCAGACTGTGCTACCTGTACTCTGTCCGTAGCATCCTACCGACGCTCCCGCTTGAATATTTTGGAAAACTATTGGTCATAACTTCTGCTGAATACTATAAAAGGTTGTGCCGCTGCTACAGCAACAACTTTCATCTTTTAACTACCGCCAGATACCATCAACTCACAACCCTAGGTCCTTCTTCATTCTATCCAATTTCACTCAATGTTTCGGCTACAGTTTCGCGTCAGTTTTGCATCGACTGATGCCCCTGTTGATGCATCCAGTTATCCGTTCATTAGCTCACCTGGTATTCAAATACAATTTCACTGAGGTCTTATCCTGCAAATATAAGATGTCCCCGGGGTCATGACTCCCAGACAATCCGATATCCACAATATGTTCAAAATATTCAACAGTACATTTTATTGTGTTTTGTAAGCATGTTATGTTATTAATGGGACATACTGTAGTTGCTTAGTTCACATGTTAGACACCCAGATGTCCATGTTGCTGAAGTTTTGCCTTTCCCTATGTTACTAAATTAAACTCTCAACACCAATGGCCTTTTCCATTTTTAGCTATGCCCCCGCCAATCACTAGCCAAGCTAGCACCCACACCTCATCGTGTTGGGATTGATCGATCCCCAAATGCCCTAGCTATCAATTTCCTGAAAACTATACAGGGAAGCTGTTAAATATTTTGTACCTAATTTGACTGGGCGCTGTTGCTGCCTATGGCAGCAACAGCGCCCAGTTAAATTAGTTTCAAAATATTCAACAGAATATTTATTAAATAGTAAAAGCAAACAATTTGTACAACAATGCATAGACGGTCTTCAAATATGCGTTCGTGAGGTACTTATCGACGTCATTCATGACACCATTCATTATGATGTCATTGTATCCATCACGCAGTTCGTTATGACCTCAATTATCGGGCCAGTCATTCCAGTGGTAAATTTTCAAAAATAGTCTTCTCTTGGTGTGCAAATGGAGATTTCTTAAGACCACTGCAGAAGCTGTTTTGGCTGATATGAGTGTTAAAGGGTTAATGTGTCCTAATCATGTTGGTAAGATAATCTTCATGTTCATTCAGCATCATATTTCCATGATGCAGCTCAGAAATAACTTGACTTGCTTCCAAAGCAAAAACAGATACATGTTCATTAATACAATTTTGAACAAGATGTAAGAAATGTTCTGTTGAATAGCTTAGTTGTTATTACACCACAAAAACATCCATTACCGTTCAATCACTACTTGCTAAATCAATTATCTGCATTCAGCTACCAGAATAATATTTTTATGCTTGCATACACTCCTCCCCATGCATTTTCCTATAAATATGGACCCCGAACCAGGCTACTGGTTAGGTCCATCTCCAGTATATTAACTGATATAGACTGGCACCAGTCTGTACTCACTCCATAGTGATGCCTGTCACTAAGCGCGCTTGCGTATGCACACTGGAGCCCAAATAGGAAACAGATTCACTTTTCAATTATTCTGCAAGCAGAACAACTGCACAAGTATTTCAGTAAGTGCTTTTAAAATCGGAATGTTTAATCGTTGAAAATATTAATTCCGAGACATTGCCAGTCTTGAAGTCTCTCTTGGAATTGTAGATATTCAGCATTTATTCTTTTATCAGTGAAACATTTCAACATAATTAAAGACTCTTCCGACTGGTTGCCGGATGGGTTTTTTGTTGCAGTCGATAAGTCAGTCTGTATTCTACGCATTATCGCTAGATGTCGCAATTAAAATTAATTTTTAATTTCATCCAACTTTAGATGGCCAGTTGTCTTCGTGCCATTCAGCCTTTTTTTGCGCTCTTTTTTCCTCCTATGTCAGCAGGTTGACATATTTATTTTACCCAAGGGAATTAATTTCTTGAAGAAAATTCCTGTTTCTAGCGTAATTCTTAGTCTAATTCTGACAGGCGCTGAAAGGAATAGTTTCAGTAGTGGATTCATAGGGAAGAGAATGGCTCTAAGATTAATGATTACAAGAGCAAGAAAACGCTGAGAATAGAGAAATAAGATTAGGGTGAAGGAAGAAGGAATAAAAGCCGAGTTTTTTTCTTCTGCCTTGTTACAGTCATGGTTTAGGTGAGTCTTTTTGCTTAGATTTTATATCGCCTCTGTTTTTCAGCGTTTTGTTTCATGATTCATCCCGTAGTGTTTAATCATAATCTAGTATTAGTGGTTTGTGTATTTAACATCCAGCTGTTCCCGGGATTCATTATCATTCTATCAATCATTCCTTTTTATTAGCATATCAAACTCAATGACATCTGTCTTTACAAGATGATAATATTGGTTCTAAGTCTAATAATAATGAGTAAAGATAAGTATAGGTCTCTTCCTTCATCCTCTGCCCCTTCTCATTCTAAAGTTTTCCTCTAGTCATGTTCTCCTTCCTCTCTCTCTCTCTCTCTCTCTCTCTCTCTCTCTGTCTTCCTTCTTTTTTCCCTCCTATGGGGTTTTCCCGTATTTCATCTTCTATCAATCCTCCTAAGGGATCTTCTGGTCCTGTTCTTTCCTCTTCATCTTTCATTCTTCTTAATTCCTCTCTTCCTCTTCCTCTTTTGATCATCTTGATCCGATTGTTTCTGTCGTTCTCTCTTTTGAGCTTGAGTTTCTAATTGTTGATTAAGGTCTGGTTTTCTCATTGTTTTCTGTTTTTAGGGATTCGTCCCTTGTTCATTCTTTCATGTCAACCTTTTTCTCTATTCTTTCCATGTCCTCTGGTCAGGATGTTGTATCTGTTCACATTCCTTCTGATCAATCTTTTTCCTTTTCTGATTCTTTACAGTTTTCTTCTCTTCTAGCTTCCAAGAGGCCTTGCTCTTCTCTTTCCATTTGAACTGTTGATTCTATGGCCTCTGGTGACTCTTCTCATCTTTTTTCTTCTCCTAATCCTTATTCTATTCTTCTATTCCCTAGTCGGTCAGGGCTGAGGAGATTCTGTCCAGTCAGGGTCTCTTCGGATGACTGGTCCCTGGCTCACTGGTGGATTACTTAGACTCGCTCTTCCTTTTAAGGACAAGTTTTCGATAGACCTTCCTTCTGTGTCGGTTCTTTCCTCTTCTAATTCTTCTTTCTTGTCTACTCTGGTCCTTTCAATTGACAATTTGGTCATTATCATGTTAGTTTTATTTGTGAATTTTGTTTATTCTAAGGAATTTATACATACATGAGAGCATTCAGCCTAGGGTAGGTTTTCATACCCTGTCATTAAATCTTAGTAAAATGATCTCTATTCACTCTGAAACATTCAAATCTGCATTAATTTTAATTTAACAAGTGGGTATGTCATAATTAAATCTCATGATTCTTACTCCCAAGTCAAGATGGAGACCATCGCCCAGATCATTTCCAGTCTAGATCAGGGTATGTGGTCGTTTCCATCGACCAAAATGACGCCGTCTTTCATGTTTTCATTTACCCTTCCTTCAGAAAATTCCTGAGATTTGCTTACTAAGATCGAGTTTGGCAGTTTCGCGCCATGCCTTTTGGCCTGACCATGGCTCCTTTTCTTTTTCTCACCTAGTCTCAGCCGTGGCAGAAATTTTCACCATCATTCTATCCATCTCCACGTTTATATAGACGATTGGTTAGTAAAGTAAGTCTTCAATTCTCTCAGGAATTCCTCCAGAGGTTTTCAGTCTGGCATGCAACTTAGGGTGGATTTTAAATCTAAAGAAATCAAGGCTAGGTCCCTCTCAAATCTTCACACATCAAGACGTTTCTTTCGATCTGACCCAGGGTCTAGTCTTTCCCTCAGATCCAAGAATAGAGGCTTTATCAGTGGCAATGGAAATCCTGTCTGCTTCTTCCATGGTCTGAGCAAAATTTCCGCTAAGAGTGATAGGTTTGATGGTCAATGTAGAGAATGTTATTCTATGTGCAGCGCTGATGAGAAGACCTGTCCAAATGTATTTAATGTCCCTTTGGAAACAGTCGGTTCACTCTATTTACCATCAGATTCCCATCACTTGATTCCTCTTCTAGAATTTTGGAAAAACCGTTCTCTGCTTCTGATGAGTGTTCCACTGGTAAAGTCCTCCCCTCAGGCGATTATCTTCACAAACACTTCTCAGGAGGGATGGAGAGCGGTCTGGGACTCCCTGTCGGTTTCCGGTCTTTGGTCCCTGGAGGAGTCTGCAGCTCATATCAACATTCTGGAATTGTGTGGTGTCAAGAAAGCTCTCCTTTCATGGTCAGATCTTGTGATAGGTCTCAGTCTTGATTCGGTCGGACAATTCGACAGTGGTCTCTTATATCAACAGGCAGGGTGGTACAAGGTCATCCCTCCTTTGTCTAGAAGTGTGGAACCTTCTCTTATGGTGTCGCAAGAATCAGATTCTTCTAGTGTCTCCTCATGTCCCATGCAGTCTGAATTTTCTTGCGGACCAACTGTCACGTCCCAGCAAATTCGCCCACAGAGTGGCAGTTAGAGGCCGGTTGTCAAAGCGATTTTCGGTCTTATGGATCGTCCTCTGGTAGATCTGTTTGGGACATCTCTGAATGCTCAGATCTCCTCTTACATGTCTCTTTTTCAGGACAGTCAAGCCCTGGCGGTGGATGCCCTGTCTCAGTCCTGGAATTTCAGTTCTCTTGCTAATAATGTATAATAACCCAATTAAATTCCAAAGAAACCCAATTTACAAAATTTCTATGAGTGAATCACCCAATTATTGAAAAGCTTATCTAGAGCTCTGGTTAGTGTTGAAGAATGTCAAAGAACAAATCTGTGAGATTCTTTTATAGCTCCTTTTTGGCCAAAGAGGATTTGGTTCGTAGACCTTCTAGATCTCCTGGTGGACTTCCCTCGTCTTCTTCCATTCTACCAGGATCTTCTGTCTCAAGTAAGAGGTCTTTGTCTTCATCCAAACCCAGAAATCTTCAGTCTGTGTGTTTGGAGAATATCGAAACTAAAGTCTACGAGAATAAAGTTTCTTCAAGATCTCCAGTAATTATCAATTCTTCCAGAAGAGAGTCGAACCGCAGAGTTTACAAGTGTCGACTTAAAATTTTTGGAGAATGGTGTTCAGACCAAGGTCTCGTGCCCCATTCTGTTTCTATTCCCCAAGTATTAGACTTTTTTAACATATCTTTTTGATATCTTCCATTTATGAGCTAATTTGGTTAGGGGATATAGAGTTTCTCTGGTATCTTCTCTTCCTTGCCTTCTGTATGCCGATGTTAAGGACACTAAGACCGTTAATAGTTTTTATTAGAGGTCTGGGCAATATTCGTCCTCCGATAGCTAAGCCTTTACCTTCATGGAACTTGGCCTGCCATGTAGGTGGGGTTTAGAATACACCTTCCGTATCCTCTGCGTGTCGTAAGAGGCGACTAAAGGAGGTAAGGGTGAGGTAACCCTGACAGAAACCTCGAGTGCTGAAGACGGAGTTTCCAGGCCGCACGGCGCACTCTAATAAACCATGGATCCACGCACTTAATGCTTATGATCATATCGATAGTCACTTACAGGACTGGCGGTATGATCAGCGAACGAAAAGAAGAAGAAGAATGGAACTTGGCTTTGGTTCTTCAAGTGCTGGCAGGCCGTCATTTTGAACCTCTATTAGTATTAACGGCCTCTGCTAGAAGGCGTTCAGAATTCATGCTTTTTCTGCTGAAAGGGAGAGATATATAGTTTCAGGAGATGGTTTAGTTTTAATCCCAGAAGGGATTTTTTATCTAAAACTCAATCTAACCGGTTTCCTGCTAGTCTGATCATTTAAAAATCATTATCGTCTGTTTTGCCTTCCGATAAACTCTGGTGTCCTGTTAGGGCATTAAGAATGTACAAAAAGCGAACTGATTTCAAAAGATTTGATCCGTCCCTTTTATGGTTTTCTTATGCGGAAGAGTTAACTAAGCCGGTCTCAAAGTTTATGATATCCTGATGGATTTGGGAGACGATTAAGCTTTGTTACGTGATTGCTTCTCCGGAACAAATTAATCTCTCCCATATTAAAGGTCACGATGTTAGAGGAATGGCTTCCTCTTTTGCACTTTTTGCTGGTTCGTATTTAGATGAAGTCATACAAGTTGCAGGATGGAAATCTGAATCCTCTTTTACAACGTTTTATCTGAACGATCAGAGTGCAGCAGCCTCCTTCTTTTGTAATATTACGATTTTAATCAAAATAGCCGAAGACCATTTACCAAGCACATCTCTCCATTTTCGTTAAGACTGCATCTGTAAGAAATGGTGAGAGTTTATTTTGGTTTTTATTTATCTCTAAGTTCAAGTTTTCCTTATTTGATAATCACGGTGTGATTGATTTAAATGCACTATTATGTTATGTTATTAACATTTGGATAAGATTAGTTTGATTTTTATCCTTGTTTGTTGATTCTCAAATCGCCTCCCACCTAATGTTTTAAGTGGGGCACTGACCAAATCTACGGGTTTAGCAAGTAGTGATTGAACGGTAATGGATGTTTTTGTGGTGTAATAACAACCCCCCCCCCCCCACAGACCCCCTTGTGGGTTGGTCTGTAGTTTTATTAACCACTATAAAAACATACTTACCATTCAATCACTATGACCTGGCCTCAGCCACCACGCGTGGAATTGATTTGAGAATTTGCCTATAATATTTGGCACTTAGAAATTCAGAAAAGTGAATCTGTTTCCTATTTGGGCTCCAGTGCGCATGCGCAAGCGCGCTTAGCGACAGGCGTCACTATGGAGTGAGTACAGACTGGTGCCAGTCTATATCAGTTAATATACTGGAGATGGACCTAACCAGTAGCCTGGTTGAGGGTCCATATTTATAGGAATAGGCATGGGGAGGAGTGTATGCAAGCAGAAAAATCTTATTCTGGTAGCTAAATGCAGATGAATGATTTAGCAAGTAGTGATTGAACGGTAAGTATGTTTTTATAGTGGTTAATAAAACAACAGACCAACCGGCAAGGGGGTCGGTGGGGGGATTTAATTGCTTGGTAGCCATAGATGCCTCAGGCAGTAATGGCTTCCAATCAAATTAAGTCCAAAATATTCAAGCGTATGTTTCATCTTGTTTGAGCTGTACTGTAATCTGCTTGAAAGTGCGTATGTTTCATCTTGTTTGAGCTGTACTGTAATCTGCTTGAAAGTGCGTATGTTTCATCTTGTTGGAGCTGTACTGTAATCTGCTTGAAAGTGCGTATGTTTCATCTTGTTTGAGCTGTACTGTAATCTGCTTGAAAGTGCGTATGTTTCATCTTGTTTGAGCTGTACTGTAATCTGCTTGAAAGTGCGTATGTTTCATCTTGTTTGAGCTGTACTGTAATCTGCTTGAAAGTGCGTATGTTTCATCTTGTTTGAGCTGTACTGTAATCTGCTTGAAAGTGCGTATGTTTCATCTTGTTTGAGCTGTACTGTAATCTGCTTGAAAGTGCGTATGTTTCATCTTGTTTGAGCTGTACTGTAATCTGCTTGAAAGTGCGTATGTTTCATCTTGTTTGAGCTGTACTGTAATCTGCTTGAAAGTGCGTATATTTCATCTTGTTTGAGCTGTACTGTAATCTGCTTGAAAGTGCGTATGTTTCATCTTGTTTGAGCTGTACTGTAATCTGCTTGAAAGTGCGTATGTTTCATCTTGTTTGAGCTGTACTGTAATCTGCTTGAAAGTGCGTATGTTTCATCTTGTTTGAGCTGTACTGTAATCTGCTTGAAAGTGCGTATGTTTCATCTTGTTTGAGCTGTACTGTAATCTGCTTGAAAGTGACGGGTAAATAATAGAGTTTGTTTGTGTATTTATGTATAGTGGGAAGCCAGATTCATATTCTGCTGTGGTATTTATCTGCTTCAGAATCGCATTGTCCCCAGCAGCAATAATAAGACCAGCATTCACCAGGGAGAGAACCTTCAAATGCATATGTACAATAAGTAAGTAGAGTCAAGAGCTTTATTAACCCTTTCATCATCAAGATGGACAAAATGTCTGAAGCACTCTTGAGAAATGTCCACTTGCAGCCCACTAGAAAAAACTTTTTTTTAAATTTAATATTACAATGACTCTCTGGATAAGCAAGCCTGTCATTGCAGTGATAAATTTTCATAAATAATCTCATGATTGTGCTAGAAGTGTCATACTACAGAGGTGTAAGTACAATCAAGGTAAGAACTCACGGGAAAGTACAGATGTCATGCTACAGAGCATACAATCAAGATAAGAACTTGGAGAAAGTACATGTGTCATGCTACAGAGCGAAAGTACAATCAAGGTAAGAACTCATGGGAAAGTACAGATGTCATGCTACAGAGCATACAATCAAGGTAAGAACTTGGAGAAAGTACATGTGTCATGCTACAGAGAGAAAGTACAATCAAGGTAAGAACTCATGGGAAAGTACATATGTCATGCTACAGAGAATACAATCAAGGTAAGAACTCACGAGAAAGTACATGTGTCAGGCTACAGAGCATACAATCAAGGTAAGAACTCACGGGAAAGTATAGTGTTATTCTTGTCACATTGGCGAACATGTTACATTTAGTATATAACTGGACTGTTTTAAAAGTATTGAATGGCATTAATCACCTTATACTCGGCTCCTTAGGGTTTTTGATTTTATTAGCTCAGCTGACCAGAAGGGCCAAGTTAGCTTATACTATGGCAACTGTGTACGATTCTGGAAAATTATGTTCACATTTTTTGGACAATTTTTGGGGTGGCCATCTTGCATTTTTTAGCTCACCTGACCTGAAAGGCCAAATGAGCTTATGCTGTGCTGGCTGTCCGTCCGTCTATACGTCAGATTTTTATACGCCCGCGCAAAGGGGGGGTCGTACTATGTGATGATGCTCGCCGTCCATGCATCCATCCGGCCGTCTGATTCTTGTCCGGAGCATATCTCGAAGAGTTTTGAACCTACACTCACAAATTTTCTTCAGCAGATATATTACCTATAGACGAAGTGTCATGATTTCGATTCGGCAAAATCCTCCCATATTCGCTAGAGTTATCTCCCTTGAAAGCGTAGAATTTGTCAAAATTTTCTTGTCTTGGACAGATCTCGAAGAGTTTTGAACTTACACTCACAAATTTTTTTCCAGAAGATGTGTTATGTATAGGCGAAGTGTCATGATTTTGGTTCGGCAAGATCTGCCCATATTCGCCAGAGTTATCTCCCTTGAAAGATTAAAATTCGTCAAAATTGTCTTGTCCAGGCCAAATCTCGAAGAGTTTTGAACACACACTCACAAATTTCTTTTCAAAAGATGTGGTACATATAGCTGAAGTGTCATGATTTCATTTCGCCAAAATCCTTGTATATTCGCGGGAGTTATCTCCCTTGAATGATTAAAATTTGTCCAAATTTTCTTTTCCTGGCCAGATCTCAGAGTTTTGAACCTACACTCGCAATTTTTTTTCCGGCAGATGTGTTAGGTATAGATGAAGTCTCATGATTTCCTTTCAACAAAATCCTCACATATTTGTGAGAGTTATCTCCCTTGAAAGATTAAAATTCATCCAAATTTTCTTGTCCGGTTCAGATCTTGAAGACTTGAACCTATACATTTACATTTTTTTTTCCGACAGATGTGTTACATATAGACGAAGTGTTATGATTTCCTTTCTGCAAAATCCCCCCATAATTGACAGAGTTATCTCCCTTGAAATACAAAATTTGTCAAAGTTTTCTTGTCCGAGCCATAGCTCGAAGAGTTTTGAACTTACACTCACAATTGTTTTTTCAGCAGATATGGTAGGGATAGACGAAGTGTCATGATTTTGTTTCCACAAAGTCTGCCCATATTTGACAGAGTTATCTCCCTTGAAAAGCTAAAATTTGTCTAAATTTTCATTTTCCGGTCGAGATCTCGAAGAGTTTTGAACTGACACTCACAATTTTTTGTTCGGCAGATGTTTTATGGATAGACGAAGTGTCATAATTTCGTTTCGGCAAAATCCTCCCATATTTGCCAGAGTTATCACCCTTCAAAGATTAAAATTCGTCAAAATTGCCTTGTAATTGTAATGATCAATGCAGCTGTGAAGACTTTAAAGATTTTTAGTGATGTCTTTGCCATGAATTCCAAATGTGTGCCTAATAGAAATCGCCCCCCCCCCCCCCCTTTCTCAGAGAATTATCAAAGACAAATGGTTCACATTTAGCATTCCTCAAACAAGTATGCCTGCGGGCGTATGTTGAGTTTCATTAAAACTCTTGTTCTTTAAAGGACTTCTCAAGACCAGATCGATTTCATGTTGGAAGTACAAAATGTTTAATGTCTTCTCGAGAACCACTGGGCTGATTTCAAGTGTATTTCGCAAGACGCATCCTTAGCCCATAGGGATCTACGGCTGTTCAAAGGGAGCCGGTCGGCCAATTTGGTCAGCGGCCATCTAGGATTTTGGCATATTTTTTTAAAACATCTAAAAAAATTTCTCTGAAAACACATTAGAGAGCGATTCAAAAGTCATAAAACATCATCTGGAGCAACAGGTAAACCTAGTTTGTTCGAGGGAACTTGATTGGCTGACCTATTTTTCAGGAAAGTGACTTCTCCAGAACTGCTGAACTTATCGGGCCAAAATTTGGGAGATATGATTAGGGCCTAATACATAAAAAACATGTCTGCCATGAATCAATCAAAATTTAGCATTTTGGCGAACATCTAATATTTTCTACAAATTTCTGAGAAAATCATGAAGACTACATTTATTAACCACTGGGACAATTTTAATAAAACTTGGCTAAACCTGCACAGAAATTAGATTGGTAAATTTTTCCAGTGATCATCTCATTCTTGTTCAGTTGTGCCAGTGGCCAATAATTGCAGGTGAATGATACAGGCCCCTTGGGCCTCTTGTTTCAAATGCATTTTGTCAGCCTGGTGTGCACATGTGTGCATATTTTGCTTTGTCAATCTGTGCATTCATCTTGTCAGCCATATGCGCGCGCATGCATTTTCTACTTTGTCACTCCGTACATCCTTGTGTGTAATTTTGTGTCTATAACACTTGATGTGTGGGTTTTTCATTTACGTATTGTAAGAAGTATATCTTTCACGTCAGTCTGTCCATACATTTACGTATTGTAAGAAGTATATCTTTCACGTCAGTCTGTCCATACATTTACGTATTGTAAGAAGTATATCTTTCACATCAGTCTGTCCATACATTTACGTATTGTAGGAAGTATGTCTTTCACGTCAGTCTGTCCATACATTTACGTATTGTAGGAAGTATATCTTTCATGTCAGTCTGTCCATACATTTACGTATTGTAGGAAGTATATCTTTCACGTCAGTCTGTCCATACATTTATGTATTGTAAGAAGTATATCTTTCACGTCAGTCTGTCCATACATTTACGTATTGTAAGAAGTATATCTTTCACGTCAGTCTGTCCATACATTTACGTATTGTAAGAAGTATATCTTTCACGTTAGTCTGTCCATACATTTACGTATTGTAAGAAGTATATCTTTCACGTCAGTCTGTCCATACATTTACTTATTGTATGAAGAATGTCTTTCACGTCAGTCTGTCCATACATTTACGTATTGTAGGAAGTATATCTTTCACGTCAGTCTGTCCATACATTTACGTATTGTAGGAAGTATATCTTTCACGTCAGTCTGTCCATACATTTACGTATTGTAGGAAGTATATCTTTCACGTCAGTCTGTCCATACATTTACGTATTGTAGGAAGTATATCTTTCACGTCAGTCTGTCCATACATTTATGTATTGTAGGAAGTATATCTTTCACGTCATTCTGTCCATACATTTACGTATTGTAGGAAGTATATCTTTCACGTCAGTCTGTCCATACGTTTACGTATTGTAGGAACTATATATTTCACGTCAGTCTGTTCACATTAGTCTGTCCATACATTTACGTATTGTAGGAAATATATATTTCACGTCAGTCTGGCCATACATTTACATATTGTAGGCAGTATATCTTTCACGTCAGTCTGTCCATACATTTACGTATTGTAGGAAGTATATCTTTCACGTCAGTCTGTCCATACATTTACGTATTGTAGGAAGTATATCTTTCACGTCAGTCTGTCCATACATTTACGTATTGTAGGAAGTATATTTTTCATGTCAGTCTGTCCATACATTTGTGGTTATGTTATTTTTAGCTCAACCTGGCCTGAAAGGCCAAGTGAGCTTATGCCATGGCGATCGTCCCGTCCGTCGTCCGTCAACTTTTGCTTTCAAAACTAAATTTTGGTCAAAGAATGCTGTTGTGCTCGAATTTTGATTCATAAATCTTTTGGGTTAAAATCTTAGATTTTAATAAAAATTTACTGGAAATTGTTAAATTGCTTCTTCTCCTTACACTTTTGACCAATTTCAATCAAATTTGGCAGAAAGAATCCTATGGTCATAGGTTATAGTACTTCCATTCAGAATTTTGATTCATAAATATTTCGGGTGAAAACCTTAGATTTTATTAAAAATTTACCGGAAATTGTCAAATTGCTTCTTCTTACCCGTTTGACCGATTTCAATCAAATTTGGTTGAACGAATCCTATGGTTATAGAACTTGCATTCAGAATTTTGATTTGTAAATATTTTGGGTGAAAAACCTAGAATTTATTAAAAATTTACTGGAAATTGTCAAATCTCTACTGCTTACCATTTTGACAGATTTCAACCAAATTGGACTGAAAGGGTTCTATTGTGATAGGCTCTAGTACTTCTATTCAGAATTTTGATTCATGACTTTTTTTTCGTGAAAATCTTACATTTTATGAAAAATTTACCAGAAATTGTCAAAACACTGCTTCTCCTTAGTTGATTGACATATTTCAAACAAATTTGGCTAGAGTGACCCTATCAAGGTAGACTAGAATTTCTATTCAGAATTTTGATTGGTAAATCTTTTGTGTGGCCATCTTGAATTTTCCGAAAATTATCCATCGTATCTATTTAAATGCAAATGGTTCAAATGCTAATGGTCCAGGTGAGCGCCACAGGCCCTTGGGCCTCTTGTTTTCCTTTCATCAGGCAATCTTAGACGCCAATGTGTAGATATTGCATCTGGCAATCTTACACGCCAATGTGCAGTTGTTATTGCACCACAAAAACATCCATTACTGTTCAATCACTACTTGCTAAATCAAATATCTGCATTTAGCTATCAGAATAAAGTTTTTATGCTTGCTTATACACTCCCTAATGCCTATACCATCACCATGTAGACCCTCCACCAGGCTTCTGGTAGAGGGACCCCCTGCATTAGCCTTACAATAGATTGGCACCAGTCTGTACTCACTCCTTGGTGACGCTTGTCACTAAGCACGCTCGCGCATGCGCAGTAGGTCCCAATTGTGAAAACTGATTCACTTTTCAAATATTCTGCTAGCAGTACAGTACTGCCTGCTATCAATTCGATATATAAGTTTTAGCTTGCTACTAGAATCTAATAGAAAGTTCCAGTATCACTAGATTTGACACGGAATGCCTACCATGAAGTCTATTCTTCCTAAGTTATGTCTAACTTCTATATCATGGTGTTTTAGAGGTGTTTGTAACTCTAGCATTTGGAGTTACCAGTTTTCGTGTCACTACTCCCGTTTTCGAGGTTAGAGTAACCATGCCTATTATATACCATCAAGAGTACCATGTTATAATAATAATAGCCAGTACCACTCCTATTAATGTAGTTCCTAGTGCTCTCAAACAATCATTATTCAGAATCATTACTGATTCTTTCTTCAGTCACTTTATTAAAATCGCCCAAGGTGTAGCCTCTGTGATAGCTCAGTAGTTTCTCAAAGCTAGCTGCTTTATTTCGTATCATTTCTTATTTTTTATTGGAAGTGTCATTAGCTTCTGAGAAAATAAAGTGTGCGTCGATTAAGTGCGATCGTGTTCACGCTAAGGATTATGCGGGTCATGTTTGCCTGAGGTGTACCACCTGCACCCCTCTAAAAATGTGTGGAATTTGCAAGGGTTGGCCATTGGTCATTTCTAAATCGTTTTTCAAGGACTTTGTGGTTAAGCCTGCGTTGCCCTCAGGTCGCTCTCCCTCCGTTGTTGAAGGTACTAAAGCAGTATCATCTGCTTCTACCTCTGTTAATACGTCGGTTTCAACAACGGAGGGGGGCAGCTCCGCTATCACAGACCCGATTATGGCATTATTCGCCAGGTTTGAATCCTTTGCCAGCATATTGACTAAATCGTTAGACGAGCGAATTTCATCCGCTATTAAGGCCGCTAAAGCGGAGTCGTCAGACTCCAAATTTAGCCCCCAGTCTCGGTCTCGTAAGTGGGGTAAGCCGGTTTCCTTAACATCGAGACAGCAAATCAAATCTCCAAAGGGCAAGTCCGGTGATTCGAGAAGGAAACCTGGTAAGGCATCCTCCGGTAGGAGCCAGGTCAAAGACCACGTTAGCCTTGAGGATCAGCTTAATCCTCAAGCGGTGGCACCGGTGGCGGAAGCTTCCGATTTGTCAGCACAAGCTAAGGTCCGTTTCACAGTGATTCCGATTGCCAGGAATGTGGTAAGATCGCCGATCGCCTCTGCACCCGTCTCTGCTCCTGGCTTGTCCGGGCAAGCGGGTTTGCCGTCTGGCATGTCTTCTGGTTTTACCGGGCATCCGGAAATGAGCACCGTGATTGTTTCTGGCCTGGCTGAACATCCGGTGACTCATGAGATTCTGGCTTTTTCGTCAACATCCGTTTCCGGTTCATCAGCTTCCGGCTATAGAGTTTCCGGTTCCGGGAGGGAGTATGTAGTTCCGGGTCTGTTGGACCCGGCGGTGCATCATTTGTCGTCTTCCGTTTCCGGTTCTTCGGCTTCCTCTTCCGGTAGTAGTGTTGCTACTTCCGGGAGGAAGAATGTGCATCCGGGTCTAACAGACCCGTCTATGCATCGTTCCGTTTCTGGTTTGCCAGGCTCTTCTTCTGGTAGTAGTGTTGCTACTTCCGGTAGGAAGAATGCTTATCTGGGTCAGTTGGATCCGTCTTTGCATACATCCTCTTTTTCCGGTCCAGTTTTGTTTACTTCCGGTTCCGAGGGTAGTGTAGACACTTCCGGTTCAACTTATGCATGTCCGGGTCGTTTTGACTCGTCCTTGCAAGCGACTTCCGGTTCCGGTTTTTCCGTTTCCATTCTGGTGACAGTCTTTTTACTTCCGGCTTAAGAGATATGAAGCAGTCTATTTCCGGTCTCGGTGTTTCAGTTCCGGCGGGAACTACTGTTTGCGCATCAAGTTATGAGCTTCCGACTAACTCAGATTCCCAGTTTAGTAATAGGTCTGTTACTTCCGATTCTAGTTATTTTCGCGCCGCTCCTTCCGGTTTGGATAGGCATTATCCTGATCATTCGTCTATTGCTCAGTCTGTTCCTGCATCAGATGTTGTTCATCCTTCCTTTCGTGAGGTAGTATCTCTCTCTCGTTCTTCATCTCCTTCCTTTTTCTCTCAAGCAGGTTCTCAGAAGAGTAGTAGTAGTCATCCGTCCTCTTCTTCTGCTTCGGTCTTATCTGCTAGGGATTTTTCGTCTTCTCATGTTTCTAATTCTTCTTCTCTTTTTCATCCGTCATCTATATCTCCGCCTCCAGGTTTTCTTCATATTCCGGCTTCCCTTCATCAGAATTATTCTTCGGCTTCTCACATACCTTCTTCTTCTGCTCCGTCTGTCCCTACTTTGCCTTCTTATTCTTTATCTTCTCCGGCGTTTGATCATTTGGATCCTATTGTTTCTGTCGTTCTGTCTCCAGAATTAGAATTCCAGATAGTTGATTCGGGCTTAGATTTTTCCTTGTTTTCAGTAAGCCACGATCCCTCTCTTCATCGATCTATTATTTCAGCTAGATTTTCAATTCTGTCCAGATTTTCGGCTAGTGAGTTGGATCCTTACTTTTTCAGTTCTAGTCAGCCAGAGGCTCATGTTGTTAGTCCTTCTTATCAGTCTCCGTTGACTTTGGACTCTCTCTCGGACGCTCCCTCTAGAGCTTTATCTTCACCTTCCTCTCTGAGGATCGTTGATTCTTCTGTTTCGCTAGACTCGGACATCTGTCCTCCTTCTTCTCCATCTCACCTCTCTGTCAAGGCTACTCAGAGATCAGTCAGGGCCAGGGATCTGAAGAGGTTCTATCATGAGAGGGCCTCTCCGGATGACTGGTCTAAGTCTCATCAATGGATAGCTTCGTCTCTATCTCTTCCTCTTCAGGATGAATTTTCGATTGATCCTCCGTCGTTTGGTTCTGCTCTTTCATCCTCAGACTCTTCAGCTAATGTTCCTTCTGTTCTTCCGGTGGATAATTTGGTCGTAGATATGTTAGATTTTTACTTTAACGATGTCCAATTGAAAGATTTCTCTCTTACTCCCAAGGTAGATGCTCCAGTGCAGGTTCTGAAAGATGATTACATTAGATTGGCTTCTACTCAATCTCTTAAAGATCCGACATGGGATGTTCTTTCATCGCATCTGAAGGAAGCTGCTAGGGTAGAATCTTCGTCAGACCTTTTTAAATGTGAGTCTGTCTGTCGGGCTCAGTTGAAATCAGCAAACTTTTTGGCCCTTCTTTCTGAGGCTATTCTCAAAACTCAGGAGAAGGGGGGGGTCAGATTCCTCCGGAAATATTTCGTTCTTTAGCTGACCTTTCAAGAGGTTCGTTGAATTCAGTTTGTCTTTCGTTGGGTTTCATTACCTCTAAGAGAAGTCAAGGAAGCTTGCTGAGGTGAACATTTCGGATTCCCTCAGGAGTAACCTGATTTCTGCTCCGCCTTTCGGATCAGATATTTTCAGTCAGAATTCTACCTCGATTCTTAGGGCGGAGTCGGATCGTCTTAGATCAGCTAAGGATCCGCGGGATCAGATTTCTATTTTGAGGCCTTCAGCAAAAAGAGTCCCTCCTCTTCTCCCAGGAGGAAGAGTCTTAGGCCGGACGAGTATGGGGCTTATCCGTCACAGGTTTTTACGAACTCTAATCGGTCCTCTCCTTCCCACTCCAGATCTGCGGAGGAGGATCGTTTTAAATCCATTTCCTCACATAGACCTAGAGCCCAGGTTCGTCAAGCCCCTCAGGCGAGAAGGGGTCAGTTCTCTCGAGGTTCCAGGTCTAATTCTAGAGGTCGCTCCTCTAGAGGTTTTCAACCTAGACGGGTTTGAAGGGGTGGCCTCAGCCCGGGCAGGCCTTTCCCGTTCTCCTTTAGCAGTCCTTCCTCCTCTTCTACCACCTTTGGATCTATCGGTGCAGTCCCTTCTTCCCAGCGTGCCAATAGGAGGGCGCTTGTCTCTGTTTTGGGGGACTTGGCAGGCCCTCGCGCAGGACTCCTGGCTGTTAGATCAAATCTGCTGGGGTTATGCACCGTCTTGGATAGATCTGCCCCCTCCTCTGTCTTACCAGCCCAAATGGACTCCAGTTCCATCCAATCTGGAGAAGTTGGGAGCCCTGGAAGACGAATTGGAGTCAATGCGTTTGAAGAAGGCTATAGAAGAGGTTCCTTGTTGGAGAGTAGACCCGGGATTCTACTCAACTCTCTTTCTAGTCCCCAAGAAATCAGGTGGATGGCGTCCAATCATCAATCTAAAGAGATTAAATCTAATATCCACTCCAAAATTCAAGATGGAGACGGTATCTCAGATTATCGCCAGTCTGAGTCCAGGCATGTGGACGTCGTCCATAGATCTCAAGGACGCCTACTTTCACATTCTCATCCACCCTCCGTTCAGGAAATTCATGAGATTTGCTTTCAAGGGCCGGGTATGGCAATTCAGAGTCATGCCGTTCAGCCTGACCACGGCTCCTTTCTTCTTCACCCGCCTAGTGTCAGCAGTTGCAGGTTTTCTGCACCGTCATTCTATTCCCCTTCATGTTTACATAGATGATTGGTTACTAAAAGCAGAATCTGCCTCAATTCTGTCAAGCATCATTCCAGAGGTCTGCAGTCTGGCTTCCAGTCTAGGATGGGTAATAAATCTAGAAAAATCATCTTTGGTCCTGTCTCAGGTTTTCACCCACCTAGGTGTGGCTTTCGACCTAGGTCAAGGCTTAGTCTTTCCTTCAGACGTAAGAGTAGAAGCCATCCTAGTAGCCATGGAAATTCTGGCATCCTCTGCCGTTGTCAAAGCAATCTTCTTTCTCCAAGTGATAGGCTTGATGGTCAGCATCGAGAACATCATTCCGTGGGCGGCGCTGATGAGGAGACCTTTCCAAATGTATCTAATGTCCCTGTGGAAACAGTCGACCCATTCAGTGTACCATCAGATCCCGGTCAGAGAGCATTTAAGTCCCCACCTAGACTTCTGGAAGGATCGCTCTCTGCTTCTGATGGGTGTTCCTCTGGTCAAGTCTTCTCCTCAAGCGATCATCTTTACAGACGCTTCCCAGGAGGGATGGGGAGCGGTCTGGGGTTCCCTTTCGGTCTCAGGCCTGTGGTCCCTGGAGGAGTCGTCAGCCCACGTCAACATTCTGGAATTGTGGGCTGTCAAGAAGACTCTCCTTGCTTGGTCGGATCGAGTGCAGGGCCTCAAGATCTCGATTCGATCAGACAATTCGACAGTAGTCTCGTATATCAACAAGCAAGGAGGCACAAAGTCGTCTCGCCTTTGTTTAGAGGTGTGGAATCTCCTCACGTGGTGTCGTATGAATCAGATTTTCCTGGTGTCCTCCCATGTCCCAGAATGTCTGAATTTTCTGGAGGATCAGTTGTCTCGCCCTTCCAAATTCGCCCACACAGAGTGGCAGTTAAAGAGGTCGGTTGTCAAAGCGATCTTCAACCTCCTGGATCGTCCCCATGTGGACCTGTTCGCGACCTCTGAATACCCAGATCTCCTCTTTCATGTCTCCTTTTCCGGACAATCAGGCGTTGGCGGTGGACACCCTGTCTCGGTCCTGGACAGGAATCTTCGCATATGCGTTCCCTCCGACTATCCTGCTTCCCTTGGTTCTGAAGAAAGTCAGGGATCAGTTCTGCGAGATTTTGTTGATAGCCCCCTTTTGGCCAAAAAGGATCTGGTTCGTGGACCTTCTCGATCTTCTAGTAGACTTCCCGTGTCTGCTTCCAGTGTCCCCAGATCTGTTATCCCAAGTAAGGGGAACATGCCTTCATCCAAACCCAGGAATATTCACTCTGTGTGTTTGGAGAATATCGAGTGCTCGGTCCCTGAGAATAAATTTTCTGCAAGATCTCAGGAAATCATTAATTCGGCCAGGAGGGAGTCGACCCGAAGAGTTTACAAGGGTCGACTTAAGGTTTTGGGGAATGGTGTTCAAATCATGATCTTGTGCCCGATTCTGTTTCTATATCCCAAGTGTTAGATTTTGTATCCTATCTGTTCGATTCTCTTCATCTGACTGCTAACACTGTTAGAGGATATAGATTTTCTTTGGCATCTTCGCTTCCTTGTTTGTTAAACGCGGATGTTAAAGATACTAAGGTGCTGAATGGTTTCATCAGAGGTTTAGGTAATATTCGTCCTATTGCTAAACCTTTGCCTTCCTGGAACTTGGCGTTGGTTCTTCAGGTTTTGGCAGGCCATCATTTTGAACCCATCGCTTCGATTAGCTTAAAGCTTTTAACGTTTAAGACGGTTTTTCTAGTAGCTTCTGCTTCTGCTAGAAGACGATCGGAGATCCATGCTTTTTCCGCCGAAAAGGATCAATTTATTGAAGCTGGGGACGGTTTGGTATTATATCCTAGAAGGGATTTCTTATCAAAAACGCAATCAAACCGTTATCCAGCTAAGCCGATCATTTTAAAGTCTTTATCTTCATTTTCTCCGTCGGACAGATTTTGGTGTCCAGTCAGAGCTCTTAAAGCTTATAAGCGCTGTACCGATTTTAAAAGATCCGATCCGTCTCACTTATGGGTTCCCTACGCGGAAGGGGTAGCCAGACCAGTCTCTAAAGCATCCATTGCTAGATGGATTTGTGACACCATTCAACTCTGCTACGAGATTGCTTCTCCTGAGCAAATCAATCTCTCTCACATTAAAGCTCATGATGTTAGAGGGATGGCTACCTCTTTCGCTCTGTTTGCTGGCTCTTCTGTAGACGAAGTTATGCAAGTGGCAGGATGGAAATCCGAGTACTTTTACCTCTTTTTATTTGAAAGACCAGAGCGCAGCGGCATCTTTCTTTAGGAACATTACTATTTTAACCAAAAAGGTTGAAGACCATTTACCAAGCACATCCCACCATTTTCGTTAGGACCGTGCGTCTGCGGGTAATGGTGAGAGTTGTTCCGTGGTTTATATTTTATTTCTTTATGTTTAAAGTTTTATTTGGTTGTTAATCACTGCGTGATTGATTAGGATGCACCATTATGTTATGTTATTAACATTGGGTTATGTTTGTTTGATTTCTATCCTTGCTTATGGATTCTCAAATCTCCGACCAAAGTTTCGTAGTGGGACACTGACCAAATCTACGGGTTTAGCAAGTAGTGATTGAACGGTAATGGATGTTTTTGTGGTGTAATAACAACCCCCAACAGACCCCCCTTTAGTGGGTTGGTCTGTAGTTTTATTAACCACTATAAAAACATAATTACCGTTCAATCACTACGACCCGGCCTCAGCCACCCCGCTGGGTATTGATTTGAGAATCTAGGCTGGATATACGGCACTTAAATTTAGAAAAGTGAATCAGTTTTCACAATTGGGACCTACTGCGCATGCGCGAGCGTGCTTAGTGACAAGCGTCACCAAGGAGTGAGTACAGACTAGTGCCAGTCTATTGTAAGGCTAATGCAGGGGGTCCCTCTACCAGAAGCCTGGTGGAGGGTCTACATGGTGATGGTATAGGCATTAGGGAGTGTATAAGCAAGCATAAAAACTTTATTCTGATAGTTAAATGCAGATATTTGATTTAGCAAGTAGTGATTGAACGGTAAGTATGTTTTTATAGTGGTTAATAAAACTACAGACCAACCCACTAAAGGGGGGTCTGTTGGGGGATATTGCATCTGGCAATCTTACACATCTTACAAATCAATGTATAGATATTGGATCTGGCAATCTTACACACCAATGTGTAGATATTGGATCTGGCAGTCTTACACGCCAATGTGTAGATATTGGATCTGGCAGTCTTACACGCCAATGTGTAGATATTGGATCTGGCAATCTTACATGTCAATGTGTAGATATTGGATCTGGCAATCTTACACACCAATGTTTAGATATTGCATCTGGCAATTTTAACATCCAATGTGTGGATATTGGATCAGGCAATATTACATGCCATTGTGTAGATATTGCATCTGGCAATCTTAAACACCAATGTGTAGATATTGGATCTGGCAATCTTACATGCCAATGTGTAGATATAGGAGCTGGCAATCTTGCACACCAATTTATAGATAATGGATCAGACAATCTTACACACCAATGTGTAAATATTGGATCTGGCAATCTTACATGGCAATGTGTAGATATTGGATCTGGTGGTCTTACACGCCAATGTGTAGATATTGGATCTGGCAATCTTACACGCCAATGTGTAGATATTGGATCTGGCAATCTTACACGCCAATGTGTAGATATTGGATCTGGCAATCTTACACACCAATGTGTAAATATTGGATCTGGCAATCTTACACACCAATGTGTAAATATTGGATCTGTCACTCTTACGTGGCAATGTGTAGATATTGGGTCTGTCAATCTTACACACCAATGTGTAAATATTTGATCTGGCAATCTTACACACCAATGTGTAGATATTGGATCTGGCAATCTTACATGTCAATGTGTAGATATTGGATCTGGCAATCTTACACACCAATGTTTAGATATTGCATCTGGCAATTTTAACATCCAATGTGTGGATATTGGATCTAGCAATCTTACACGCCAATGTGTAGATATAGGAGCTGGCAATCTTGCACACCAATTTATAGATAATGGATCAGACAATCTTACACACCAATGTGTAGATATTGGATCAGACAATCTTACACACCAATGTGTAAATATTGGATCTGGCAATCTTACATGGCAATCAGAGTTGCCCTTATGCGTCCTTTTGCGCGTATATATGCATAAAAATGGCAGATGGACGCATACAAATTAACCCTCTGCGTCCCCGAGGACGCACGAGGGACGCAGTGAAAAAGTGTAACGGAAACTGGTAACTTTGGTGTGTGCTTAATTATCGATTATATTATCATGTGTGTATATTTATTTGTGCATGTTTTTACTTTAAAAAATATACCTAATGTATTGTGTGTTCAATAAAAACGAACTTACTGCGTTGTTTAAGACTATGATTTGTTGTATGTTTTCTTGCACAACTCAAAGTTGTTAATGCCCATAAATCAGGTTCAACCACCACATTTAATTGTAAACACAATCCCCAAATCATCCTTAGTATTCCATTTGATCTAATTTTTTTTATAAGTAATGAGTTTACAAGCCCAATGTTAGTCGCCTTGTTTGGCCTACAAATTGCAAAAATACCCGCCATGTTTCTGTCTGTTGTGCTAATTGTCAGGATGACGTGTCAGTATTTGATTGGATAACAGCGGAATCGCCCTCTAGAAGAACTCACGCTTGAGAAATCCAATACAACTGATCAAGCGTATACAAACGTGTCTGGGCGTCTTAACCCGTTCACAGATCAGAACATTGGACAGATCACAAAGTTGTTATCACTAATCTGCTGAATATTTTGGAATTAATTTGCGCATGCCTACTTGCCTAAAGCAGCAACGACTTACAGGCAAAATATTGTTTTCTATTTACTTATCAAAATATCTAAATGGATGAAGGAATATATGGAAGATATAATCAGATCTTTTACATTTGAATGGTCATTTGACGGATTAGCGGCGATGTCTTTGTATTTCTGTTTGAATAACGGTATCAATACGCGCTATAAGCCGTCTTTTATTTAGCAATAGCGGCTGATTGATTGACTGATGGATTAGTGTTTTATAATGTTTAGCAATACTCGAGCGTTAGGTGTTCCCAATTTCTCAACTAAAATGCTCATCCCAGCAGCGATGTTCATCGATCTACAGGTAGGCATGCGTTAAAATATTGATTTTTTTCCAAACAGCGTGTAGCTCAAAGCTCTCCGATACAAGCGTCCTAATTGGATACACGCTAATGCGTTATCTATACTTCAACCAATCAACAATCGCATTACATAGTTACTCCCTATGAATTAGACATATCCAGTTATTAGCTGATATAGTTTCACTAATTACACAGTTTAATCTGATTTATACAGATTATGTTTGATAAATTATTGTTTTGTCTGCTCTTAACCTATGTATTCCACTATATTTGGTCATTCCAGTTAAATTATAAAAAATACGCGCGCATTATATCGAAGTAGGTCAAGTCGTCCTTGAGCAAACTCGCCCCAGATCCGTGTAATTTTTCAATTCGTCCAAAGCCAAGTTAGGGTTTAATAGAAAAATTAATGCAGTGGTCTTTGCTAATTACTAATGTCGTGGTCTTTGGAAATGTTAATCATACAAGGTTGTCAATGTAGGTTGGTTGGTTTATCAGACAACAAACAAGTACAGAGCTTTAAGTTATTGTGTATTGACATGCAGTTCAAATGTTATTAGTTAAATATACAAGGGCCACTTCAATAGATCAATTTTAGCCACCATTGTAGATCACAGAATACATATTTTTGAAAATTTACCACTGGAATGACTGGCACTGTTTTCAACATGTTTAATAAAGTGCTTTATAATTAGATCAATGTGTTGTGTTTATTTTAAGAAAAAAACATTGGACCCCCATAGTTCAGATGAGGACCCCCATGGGACGCCCAGATTTTACAGTGGGACCCCCAAATCTGAGGGTGTGGGGTCCTTGGGACCCCCAAAAATCAGATGTTATGGGCAACACTGATGGCAATGTGTAGATATTGGATCTGGTGGTCTTACACACCAATGTGTAGAGATTGGATCTGGCAATCTTACACGCCAATGTGTAGATATCGGGTCTGACAATCTTACTTGGCAATGTGTAGATATTGGATCTGGCAATCTTACACGTCAATATGTAAATATTGGATCTGCCAATCTTACACACCAATGTGTAAATATTGGATCTGGCAATCTTACACACCAATGTGTAAATATTGGATCTGGAAATCTTACATGGCAATGTGTAGATATTGGATCTGGCAGTCTTAAACACCAATGTGTAGAGATTGGATCTGGCAATCTTACACACCAATGTGTAGAGATTGGATCTGGCAATCTTACACGGCAATGTGTAGATATTGGATCTGGCAATCTTACACACCAATGTGTAAATATTGGATCTGGCAATCTTACACACCAATGTGTAGATATTGGATCTGGCAGTCTTACACGCCAATGTGTAGATATTGGATCTGGCAATCTTACACGCCAATGTAGATATTGGATCTGGCAATCTTACACGCCAATGTGTAGATATTGGATCTGGCAATCTTACACGCCAATGTGTAGATATTGGATCTGGCAATCTTACACGCCAATGTGTAAATATTGGATCTGGCAATCTTACACGCCAATGTGTAGATATTGGATCTGGCAATCTTACACGCCAATGTGTAGATATTGGATCTGGCAATCTTACACACCAATGTGTAAATATTGGATCTGTCACTCTTACATGGCAATGTGTAGATATTGGGTCTGGCAATCTTACACACCAATGTGTAAATATTGGATCTGGCAATCTTACACACCAATGTGTAAATATTGGATCTGGCAATCTTACACACCAATGTGTAAATATTGGATCTGGCAATCTTACACACCAATGTGTAAATATTGGATCTGGCAATCTTACATGGCAATGTGTAGATATTGGATCTGGCAATCTTAAACACCAATGTGTAGAGATTGGATCTGTCAATCTTACACGCCAATGTGTAAATATTGGATCTGGCAATCTTACACGCCAATGTGTAAATATTGGATCTGGCAATCTTACATGGCAATGTGTAGATATTGGATCTGGCAGTCTTAAACACCAATATGTAGAGATTGGATCTGTCAATCTTACACGCCAATGTGTAAATATTGGATCTGGCAATCTTACATGGCAATGTGTAGATATTGGATCTGGCAGTCTTAAACACCAATATGTAGAGATTGGATCTGGCAATCTTACGTGGCAATGTGTAGATATTGGGTCTGGCAATTTTACACACCAATGTGTAGATATTGGGTCTGACAATCTTACACACCAATGTGTAGATATTGGGTCTAACAATCTTACATGGCAATGTGTAGATATTGGATCTGGCAATCTGTAGATACTGGATCTGGTACTCTTACACGCCAATGCGTAGATATATGACCGTCTGTCCGTATTCAGACTCTGTCCACCATTAATGCATATTTCCAAATTAACCTTGTAGCAGATTTTAATGAAATTAGTTTGGAATCGCTCTAGTGTGGTGGGATTATGAACTTCTACACAGAAATGTTAATTGGTCAATACTTCTTAAGGCCACTTTTTCAGCAAAGGTTAGAGGCCTTTCAAAGCATATCTTCTTTTAAAATAACTCAATTTTAACTTGGTTGAATGGACCCTCAGTGGGTAAGAATCACAAAATTTCTGGAAATCACTTAAAAGCCTACTCGATAGCCATTGGCCAATTTCAATTAAACTCGTATGGAAGAACCGTAGCCTAGTATTCTTGGAAACTTCTATACAGAATTTAGATTGGTCAATTTTTCCGGCAACCAGATTGGATTTTCTGAAAAATGGCGGGAAGTCGTTTAAAACACTACTCATTAACTGCTTGAGCAATTTCAACCGGACTTGCCTGGAAGGATCCTAAGCTGGTAGATTTCAGAACGTGTATACAGAATTTTGATTGGTCCATTTTTCCGGGGAGGGGTGCCATCTTGGATTTTCTGAAAATGTTGGGAAATCAGTTAAAAGGCTATCATTTCTGATGCAGTACATCAGTAAGATTATAGTTTCCGTAGTTCAGGCTGATGCTGAAGTATCCTCTGTGATGCAGGAGTATCCTCTGATGCTGAAGTATCCTCTGATGCTGGAATACCCTCTGTGATGCTGGAGTATCTTCTGTGATGCTGGAGTATCCTCTGTGGTGCTGGAGTATCTTCTGTGATGCTAGAGTATCCTCTGTGATGCTGGAGTATCCTCTGTGATGCTGGAGTATCTTCTGTGGTGCTGGAGTATCCTCTGTGGTGCTGGAGTATCCTCTGTGATGCTGGAGTACCCTCTGTGGTGCTGGAGTACCCTTTGTGATGCTGGAGTATCCTCTGTGATGCTGGAGTATCCTCTGTGATGCTGGAGTATCCTCTGTGGTGCTGGAGTATCCTCTGTGATGCTGGAGTATCCTCTGTGGTGCTGGAGTATCTTCTGTGATGCTGGAGTATCCTCTGTGATGCTGGAGTATCCTCTGTGATGCTGGAGTATCTTCTGTGGTGCTGGAGTATCTTCTGTGATGCTGGAGTATCCTCTGTGGTGCTGGAGTATGTTCTGTGATGCTGGAGTATCTTCTGTGGTGCTGGAGTATCTTCTGTGATGCTGGAGTATCTTCTGTGGTGCTGGAGTATCCTCTGTGGTGCTGGAGTATCTTCTGTGGTGCTGGAGTATCTTCTGTGATGCTGGAGTATCCTCTGTGGTGCTGGAGTATCTTCTGTGGTGCTAGAGTATCCTCTGTGATGCTGGAGTATCTTCTGTGGTGCTGGAGTATCTTCTGTGATGCTGGAGTATCTTCTGTGATGCTGGAGTATCTTCTGTGATGCTGGAGTATCTTCTGTGATGCTGGAGTATCTTCTGTGGTGCTGGAGTATCCTCTGTGATGCTGGAGTATCCTCTGTGATGCTGGAGTACCCTCTGTGGTGCTAGAGTATCTATAATGCAGTGTATCACTAAGGTTATAGTTTCCTTATTAGAACCAATAATAAACCATCCAGCCAGTACATTTTGAATAATCTTCATCTATTTAGAGCAAATATGTTGAAATCACTTTAGAATTAAGTGCATGTTGTGCATGCATGCTCACAAGCTTTAACAGACAGGCAGCTGAGCCTCAAGGCCATTCGGCCTCTTGTTTAAGAATTGCAGTCCGTCCCTCATCTTTTGCTTTGAAACGTATCTTCATTAACTGCTTGATAGATTTTACCCAAATTTTGGTGTTCAGAATGTCCATACAGAAATTTGATTGGTACATTTTTCTGCTGGCCATCTTGGGTTTTCATCCCTCATACAACTTTTTCTTTCAAATGGATCAATCTTTATGAGGGCTGTCAGATTTTAACTGTCAGCCGGCAGAATTTATGCTTATTACTTTTTCCCATGTCTTTACCTTTCGAATATGCTGAATATTTCCATGGTCTTTAATGCTGGGATATGCTGAATATTTTGTAAACAATTTAACTGAAAGTTGTTGGTGGCTAAGCCACGAAAGACTTCAGTCAAATTGTTTTCAAGATATTCGTCAGGTCAGGAGTTATTGCTCATTGAAATTATTGTCTGGTGTCAACCAGTTAAAGAGTTTGTTATCCATTTGTCAACTAATGTTTGTCATTGTGTATGATTGTCATCCCTCTGTCAACTAATGTGTGTCATTCTGTATCATTGTCATCTCTCTGTCAACTAATGTTTGTCATTCTGTATCATTGTCAATCCTCTGTCAACTAATGTTTGTCATTGTGTATCATTGTCATCTCTCTGTCAACTAATGTGTGTCATTCTGTATCATTGTCATCCCTTTGTCAACTAATGTGTGTCATTCTGTATCATTGTCATTCATCTGTCAACTAATGTGTGTCATTCTGTATCATTGTCATGCTTCTGTCAACTAATGTATGCCATTCTGTTTCATTGTCATCCCTGTGTCAACTAATGTATGCCATTCTGTATCATTGTCATCCCTGTGTCAACTAATGTCTGTCATTCTGTATCATTGTCATCCCTCTGTCAACTAATGTCTGTCATTCTGTATCATTGCCATCCCTCTGTCAACTAATGTCTGTCATTCTGTATCATTGTCATCCCTCTGTCAACTAATGTCTGTCATTCTGTATCATTGTCATCCTTCTGTCAACTAATGACTGTCATTCTGTATCATTGCCATCCCTCTGTCAACTAATGGTTGTCATTCTGTATCATTGTCATCCCTCTGTCAACTAATGGTTGTCATTCTGTATCATTGTCATCCCTCTGTCAACTAATGTCTGTTGTTATGTATCATTGTCATCCCTCTGTCAACTAATGTCTGCCATTCTGTATCATTGTCATCCCTTTGTCAACTAATGTCTGTCATTCTGTATCATTGTCATCCCTCTATCAACTAATGTCTGTCATTCTGTATCATTGCCATCCCTCTGTCAACTAATGGCTGTCATTCTGTATCATTGTCATCCCACTGTCAACTAATGTCTGTCATTCTGTATCATTGTCATCCCTTTGTCAACTAATGTGTGTCATTCTGTATCAAATGTCATTCCTCTGTCAACTAATGTATGCCATTCTGTATCTTTCATCCCTCTGTCAAGTAATGTGTGCCATTCTGTATCATTTTCATCTCTCTGTCAACTAATGTTTGTCATTCTGTATCATTGTCATCCCTCTGTCAACTAATGTGTGTCATCCTGTATCATTGTCATTCCTCTGTCAACTAATGTGTGTCATTCTGTATCATTGTCATGCTTCTGTCAACTAATGTATGTCATTCTGTATCATTGTCATCCTTCTGTTGGCTAATGTCTGTCATTCTGTATCATTGTCATCCCTCTGTGAACTAATGTATGTCATTCTGTATCATTGTCATCCCACTGTCAACTAATGTCTGTCATTCTGTATCATTGTCATCCCTTTGTCAACTAATGTGTGTCATTCTGTATCAAATGTCATTCCTCTGTCAACTAATGTATGCCATTCTGTATCTTTCATCCCTCTGTCAAGTAATGTGTGTCATTCTGTATCATTTTCATCTCTCTGTCAACTAATGTTTGTCATTCTGTATCATTGTCATCCCTCTGTCAACTAATGTGTGTCATTCTGTATCATTGTCATTCCTCTGTCAACTAATGTGTGTCATTCTGTATCATTGTCATGCTTCTGTCAACTAATGTATGTCATTCTGTATCATTGTCATCCCTCTGTTGGCTAATGTCTGTCATTCTGTATCATTGTCATCCCTCTGTCAACTAATGTCTGTCATTCTGTATCATTGTCATCCCTCTGTCAACTATTGGCTGTCATTCTGTATCATTGTCATTCCTCTGTCAACTAATGTCTGTCATTCTGTATCATTGTCATCCCTCTGTCAACTAATGGTTGTCATTCTGTATCATTGTCATCCATCTGTCAACCAATGTGTGTCATTCTGTATCATTGTCATGCTTTGTCAACCAATGTGTGTCATTCTGTATCATTGTCATGCTTCTGTCAACTAATGTCTGTCATTCTGTATCATTGTCATCCCTCTGTCAACTAATGGTTGTCATTCTGTATCATTGTCATCCCTCTGTCAACTAATGTCTGTCATTCTGTATCATTGTCATCCTTCTGTCAACTAATGACTGTCATTCTGTATCATTGCCATCCCTCTGTCAACTAATGGTTGTCATTCTGTATCATTGTCATCCCTCTGTCAACTAATGGTTGTCATTCTGTATCATTGTCATCCCTCTGTCAACTAATGTCTGTTGTTATGTATCATTGTCATCCCTCTGTCAACTAATGTCTGCCATTCTGTATCATTGTCATCCCTTTGTCAACTAATGTCTGTCATTCTGTATCATTGTCATCCCTCTATCAACTAATGTCTGTCATTCTGTATCATTGCCATCCCTCTGTCAACTAATGGCTGTCATTCTGTATCATTGTCATCCCACTGTCAACTAATGTCTGTCATTCTGTATCATTGTCATCCCTTTGTCAACTAATGTGTGTCATTCTGTATCAAATGTCATTCCTCTGTCAACTAATGTATGCCATTCTGTATCTTTCATCCCTCTGTCAAGTAATGTGTGCCATTCTGTATCATTTTCATCTCTCTGTCAACTAATGTTTGTCATTCTGTATCATTGTCATCCCTCTGTCAACTAATGTGTGTCATCCTGTATCATTGTCATTCCTCTGTCAACTAATGTGTGTCATTCTGTATCATTGTCATGCTTCTGTCAACTAATGTATGTCATTCTGTATCATTGTCATCCTTCTGTTGGCTAATGTCTGTCATTCTGTATCATTGTCATCCCTCTGTGAACTAATGTATGTCATTCTGTATCATTGTCATCCCACTGTCAACTAATGTCTGTCATTCTGTATCATTGTCATCCCTTTGTCAACTAATGTGTGTCATTCTGTATCAAATGTCATTCCTCTGTCAACTAATGTATGCCATTCTGTATCTTTCATCCCTCTGTCAAGTAATGTGTGTCATTCTGTATCATTTTCATCTCTCTGTCAACTAATGTTTGTCATTCTGTATCATTGTCATCCCTCTGTCAACTAATGTGTGTCATTCTGTATCATTGTCATTCCTCTGTCAACTAATGTGTGTCATTCTGTATCATTGTCATGCTTCTGTCAACTAATGTATGTCATTCTGTATCATTGTCATCCCTCTGTTGGCTAATGTCTGTCATTCTGTATCATTGTCATCCCTCTGTCAACTAATGTCTGTCATTCTGTATCATTGTCATCCCTCTGTCAACTATTGGCTGTCATTCTGTATCATTGTCATTCCTCTGTCAACTAATGTCTGTCATTCTGTATCATTGTCATCCCTCTGTCAACTAATGGTTGTCATTCTGTATCATTGTCATCCATCTGTCAACCAATGTGTGTCATTCTGTATCATTGTCATGCTTTGTCAACCAATGTGTGTCATTCTGTATCATTGTCATGCTTCTGTCAACTAATGTCTGTCATTCTGTATCATTGTCATCCCTCTGTCAACTAATGGCTGCCATTCTGTATCATTGTCATCCCTCTGTCAACTAATGGTTGTCATTCTGTATCATTGTCATCCCTCTGTCAACCAATATCTGTCATTCTGTATCATTGTCATCATTCTGTCAACTAATGTCTGTCATTTTGTATCAAACTTTGCTCAGCCAGATCTCATTTGTAACTCGCTCAAACTCATTCCACTAAACATGCATCATAAATTTCATGCAAAATAATCATGAGTTTGAGATCGTTTATGTAGACAGCATATGGTGATTCTTGTTTCAGTAGCGCACAGCATGCGAAGCAGGATGATAATGCTAACTTTGTGGCGTATGCGAGCTCAGACAACAGAGATGGTGACGATGATGATGAGAGAGGAGGAATGGATGATTATACACTAGCTTCACTTAGTCCTGAACATAAACATTCATCTGATACACTTCATGTACAGGTTGTAGTATTGACACACAGGCTCACACAGACATGCAATTCACGCACGCACACCCATGCATGCATGCACATAGACACACACACACACACATGCACGCACGCACACCCATGCATGTATGCACATATACACACACATGCATGCACATAGACACACACACACACATGCACACACTCACACTTATCAACTGCTATATAAGTTATGGCAGCTTTTATATAATCGTAAAATATATCGAAATATAACATTGTGAGATGGAATATGTTTCTTTGATATAAATATAATACCATACATCGCTTATGACTAACGTATTCTATCAGTGAAAGATAGCTAGTATAATATGGGTTTATGTATAACATATTCTAGTGAGTCGTTTCAGTGCTAAATTTTCAAATTTCACTTTTGGCAGTCAGAAAAATATGAATTATCTTGACCAGTGAAAGATTACATTGTTTTTTCTATCTCTTGTAGACATCATTTGTGCAGACAGCTTTGCCAAGGATAGTCACCAAGAAGGTGAAGAAGAAGAAAAAGAAACGTCACAAATTCATGCAGCAGGCGATACCAGAAGGAACAGTATCAACTATTGGTCAGTGTTATCCTGTGTCAGTCAATGTCAGTCAATGTTACCATGTGTCTGTCAGTGTCAGTCAGTCAGTCAGTCGGCATCAGTCAATGTTACCCTGTGTCTGTCAGTGCCACCCTGTATCAGTCAGCATCAGTTAGTGTCACTCTGTTTCTACTTCAAATAATACTTACCAGATGTACTATTATGATAATGTCTATTATCTAGTGTAGCTCAAAATAAACAATTAAAACTCTGCACTCTCCATGGTCTTGCCCATACTGTGTCCGGGAATTACCATAAGCCCCAGGTACCGAGTCAGTTCCCGAGTACAGCCAGATTCATCTATTTTGCGAGAAAAAATAGTTGTGCTTTACAAGCTCTCAAAATTTAATCAATTTTTCGCATTTGTGTGTTCTATTGGTGGAATTCTTTTGCGTCTCCATGGAAGGAAAGGGAAAGTCATCTCGGGTGCAGGTTGTATCAATCTAGAATTTATACATTCGTGCCGTATTGACTCTGAATTTTCCTTAAAATGGCACATTTAAATTGGTAGCCATTATAGGAGACACTTCGTTACCCGTTAACGTTTTAATCGTATCCGGGTACGCTGTTAATTTCTCTTGCAACTCGATTCTGTCCAATATGAATATGATACTCATAGCCAAGATGGCGGCGCCAAGGTTTAGCGTTTGTTATGATATCTATGCACTCAATCAAAGCCGATGTTAGCTCTCGCTTTGTTGCCGAGGAGGGTTTGTAAGCTATCAGTGTTATTATTCTTGGATTGTTAGTGCCATACCGGTAAAACCGGGTGGGTGGGGGTAAATATAAGTTTGCTGTCTGTCTGTCTGTCCATCTGTTACAGTTGGTTTACTGCACTTTTTTTCGCAGCCCTTCGAGATATTCAATTGACAATTAGTACATTGCTTTGTTATGAGAAATTACAGAGCAAGTACGAGTTTCAGTTGTTTGCGTCAATTTTTGATGGAGTAATGTCCCCTTTCTGCTTATGAAATACAAACATATCAGCTTTCAAGACTTTTTCATTCTCCTTCACCATATATAACTGAGACTTTGTTTATTGCTTTTGTTATGAGAAGTTACAGATCAAGTTCGAGTTTCAGTTTCTTCTGTCAATTTTTAATGGAGTTTTTGACCATCAATCTCTAAAGATTTATATCCCAAGGTAGGGGACATGTATTGCAAAGCAATACTTACAGAATGCTTGTTTAACATTGTTTAGTATCAGAGTTGTTTTAAAATTTCTAATTTGTGAAAAATTTTTTAATTTTCCTGCTCCCAGCAGAAGTCACCTGTATGCGGTGCAAGGTGGAGTGCCTTGTGATGTCTGTGTGAAGCAGTCGGCGGCTCTTGTGGCGGAGTTTGATAATGATAGACACGCGTGGTTGGATAGAAGCATGAGAGATAAGACGGCGCATGCTGACCAGGCTGTATTGAAGGGAATGGAAGACCGGCTCAATAATTGAATAGATTCTGCTCTGGGCGTATGGGCGGCCTAGTTCAAGCCGATGTTTGAGTCCTTTCAGTCGTCCACGGTTCTGTAGATGCAGTCAGGCGCAGGACAACCAATCGGTGGTCCGGCCGGGCTTGTGGAAGAGCATGTACACCCGGCCCTTCTCTCGCGTCGGTGGAGGAGGATTTGTTGTTGTTGGAGGATGTCAGCATGCCTATTCTTCCGCAAGAGATGGATTCCGTCCAGTCCCATGGGTCTCCCTGGGATTTGTTCGCATCTGTCAGCCAGCTGGGGATGTCGACATTCCGTCAGTCACCATCCAGACTTTATGGGATCCGGCCCGCCGTCGGGACCATATTTTACGGTTCCCGTCGGTGTTCCGGATGTAGGTTCGGCTGCCCCTATTGGAGCCACTCAACCCGTATCACCAGCGGATGCAATGCAGGTTCCCATTGGGAACCCGATGGATTGCATAGAGTCCATGTCTGTGGAATCCTTAGACACGGGTGCCACGAATAGCTGAACCACGACCCCGTTCGAATTGGAAGCAGGGTCCAAGATTATCAGCAGTGATCGCTAGCAACTTCTTCATCTACGGGTGAGAAGGAAGACGAAAATGAATGACCCTTGGTGGACGAATCCTCATTTTGCTCTAAGGCTGAGTGGGTGCAGGTTCTTGCCTGGATGTCCAAATGTCTCGTGTTGGCTTCAGATCAAGGATCTCAGTGTGATCCAGTGATGGAGAGGATGTCAGAGTGTGCAGCTAGTGCTCTGTCGAGTTGCTCTTCAGTTATTCCCATGCTACCCTTAGATACGCAGAGGTCCGATATGTTGAAAGTCGCGACTTACCATTTGGTTCAGCCTGAGTATTCTTTGCCTAAGGACACCAAAGGTATTAGGAGCAGGGTTCGCATTCCAGAGCTGGCCTATCGTTAATATGCTTGTGTTCCACATTTGTTAATGAAGGAATGCGAGGCATTGAACAGGCCATTAGCTGGGAAGTCCATGAGTCGTTCTCGACTGTTGGTTTCTTTGGCTAACAAGGATGCATTCAATGAGCTATCGCTCATTGAACAGTTATCAAGAGCGCCCATGGTCACCTTGTCCCATGGCTCTAGCGTCTTGTAGGGGATGCTGACCTGTGCGGCAGAAGGTGGGGATGTGCCTGAAGCTGCTCCCGGAATTGTCCGGGGCACTGTGCGCCTGTCCCAGGATTACCTGTCCAGGGTAATCACCAGAACGTAGGAGAATGGTTCTCGATTGCATAGAAGCAGGGTCTCATTGTCTTCTGCGCCCTTCATTGGTCCGGGCTTGTTTGGTTGCTCGGTAAGACAGGTTCTTTCAAACATGGCGTCAGTGGTTACTGAGCAAGAAGTAGTCGGAAAGTCATGGAAGTCGATGAAAAGGACAGTTCTATAGACAGCACAGGCAGGAGCAGCAGCGACGTCAGAGGGCGCCCTTTCATCCTGCAGGATGTGATGCCCATCGGGCATCCCGATCTCAAGGACCTGGCCGGTCATTTTCATATAAGGCATCTAACAAGATGCTGTTTGCTGATGACAGGAAGGGTGGTGGCTTGGGATGATCCGGTTATCGTAAGGATAACAGAGGTGGTGGTTTTGGGCCATCGTATGCCAAGGAGTCGCGTGGGTGACTGTCCTGACGGTTTTCTGGCGAGACCCGTATAGGTGGCGTCAGGAGTCGTGAATCTTCACCCAAGCGAATTAACATCTTATCGTGCAACATTGACCGCGAGATGTGTGTAGATTCCTCCCATTGGAGGCAGACTTCAGTTGTTCTCAAACAGTTGGGAACAGGTCATACAAGACTGGTCTGTCATTGGTTAAGAAACGGATACAAACCGGATTGGCTCATCCAAAAATCACTGTTTCCGTTAACTATGACTCCTGTTTGGACTCCCGTTCCAAGGGAGACCGATTGTTTAGAGGTCATTCACTCATAAATCAAAGATCTACGGAAGATTGTGTTTCATTTAGTCTGCGATCAATCCTTCCGGTGTGCTTCGGAACAAGGTAAATCATCGAAATAAAGCCCCGGGAGGATTGATCGCAGACTCAATGCCTCGAGAACGACTCATGGACTTCCCAGCTAATGGCCTGTTCAATGCCTCGCATTCCTTCATCCTGCAGGATGTGATGCCCATCGGGCATCCCGATCTCAAGGACCTGGCCGGTCATTTTCATATAAGGCATCTAACAAGATGCTGTTTGCTGATGACAGGAAGGGTGGTGGCTTGGGATGATCCGGTTATCGTAAGGATAACAGAGGTGGTGGTTTTGGGCCATCGTATGCCAAGGAGTCGCGTGGGTGACTGTCCTGACGGTTTTCTGGCGAGACCCGTATAGGTGGCGTCAGGAGTCGTGAATCTTCACCCAAGCGAATTAACATCTTATCGTGCAACATTGACCGCGAGATGTGTGTAGATTCCTCCCATTGGAGGCAGACTTCAGTTGTTCTCAAACAGTTGGGAACAGGTCATACAAGACTGGTCTGTCATTGGTTAAGAAACGGATACAAACCGGATTGGCTCATCCAAAAATCACTGTTTCCGTTAACTATGACTCCTGTTTGGACTCCCGTTCCAAGGGAGACCGATTGTTTAGAGGTCATTCACTCATAAATCAAAGATCTACGGAAGATTGTGTTTCATTTAGTCTGCGATCAATCCTCCCGGGGCTTTATTTCGATGATTTACCTTGTTCCGAAGCACACCGGAGGTTGGAAACCGATACTCAATCTCAAGCCATTGAACAAGTTCGTCCTATTGCCAAATTTTCAGATGGAAACTAGCATCGGTAATGACAGGTTTGAGAAAGGGTATGTGGGCAGTATTGATAGATCTGAAAGATGTTTATTTTCATATTCCAATGTCAATTCCTTTTCAAAAGTACCTATGGTTTGCGTTCCAGGAGAATGTGTGGGAATTCAATGCGTTACCGTTCTGTCTGACCACAGTGCCCAGAGTCTTCACCAAAGTGGTTCTCGCCATGATGTCTGAAGATTGTCCTGGCTCTGTTAAAAGAGCTAGAATGGATTGTCAATCAGGTGAAATCAGAACATTCTCCCTTGCAGGAGTTTGCTTACCTGGGAATATTATTCATCCCCAAAACCTTTTGCGGCACTCAGACACAGGCCGATTCAGATGTAATTAATGTCGTTTTGCTCTCAGAGAACGGATCCGTTCTCTCTGAAAATTCCAATGAAAGAACCATTGATATTCCATCTTCAGTGGTGGTTATCAGAACAGAATCTCCTGCGAGGTGTTCCACTACATCCTCCACAACCGCAGATGTCCATTTACATGGCATCTGCGACAGGTTGGGGAGTTGTAATGGATGATCTGTCAGTGTCCGGGGAATGGGATCAGACAAATACGCAGAAACATATAAACGTTCTCGAACTATTATTGGTGGCATTAGCACGTCTAAAGTTCGAGAACTTAATCCAAGACAAAGTAGTCTTAATAAGGATGCACAACTAAACAGTGGTGTCCTATTTGAACCGCCAGAGTGGGATGAAGTCAGCAGAGTTGTGGTGCCTAGAGAGGAATGTGATTCTTCAGGCAGCACACATTCCTGGCAGACTGAACATCCTAGCAGATGCTCCCAATCGAAGGACATTTTCTCTTCCAATGGAATGGCAGCTCAACCAGTTGGTAGCAGAGCTGCTATTCAAACATTGGGGCAAACCGAATGTGGATTTGTTTGCGATGAAAGGAAACGCAAAGATGACCACATACGTGTCTCCGATTCCAGACCCGATAGCTTTAGCAGCAGACACACTGGCGATAAGTTGGAAAGGAATGTACACATACGCATATCCTCCAATGAATCTAATCCCAAAAGTTCTGACAAAGATAAAAGAGGGTACATGCCAAGTACTACTGATAGCTCCTCATTGGCCAATCCGATCATGGTTTACGGATCTGCTGGACCTTCTGGTCTGCAATCTGATCCATCTTCCAGACAGATGGGATTTAATATCTCATAAAAAGGGCCTGTATCACCACGACAAACCGGAATGTTAAAATTGACTGCATGAATGTTGTCAAGCAGTGAGCAATTGAGGGTGGCTTTTCTCAGCAAGCAGCGAAGTTCGTCGCTTCGGCCAGAAGGGGGGGTCAGCCACCAGAACATATATTTATCGAGGGTGGCTTTTCTCAGCAAGCAGCGAAGTTCGTCGCTTCAGCCAGAAGTGGGGTGAACCACCAGAACATATAATTATTGAATCAATAAGTTTGCAGAGTGGTGCAAGGGAAGAAATATTAATCCCTTTTTTGCAACTGTTCAACACATAGCAGATTTTATCTGTCATTATAGGAAGCTGACAAGCTTGTACCTTCAACATTAGCAGCGTATAAGTCTGCATTAGGTTTAGTCATTCTCAGTATGGTCATTGCATAAGGGAAGAATGACATTTTAAATAAAGTTATAAAAGGAATGAGCAATCTGCGACCTAGACAGCCTGTGCCTATTCCTGCATGGAATCTATCTCTTGTCCTTCAGGTTATAGGGTACGCTCCTTTTGAACCTATAAGACCTATAGATATTAAACTGCTAACACTTAAAGGAAATCAAACCTTATCTTATACTAACAATTTCTGTGATAGAATTTGCCACCCATAAGCCATCCATGACATTTTAGCTGTTTATCTTGCTGACAGCCGATATTCAGGTTCTAATAGCTAAATGTTGATTCATTTCTATAGCCTATGATGACTGTCATAATTTACTTTTCAATCAATCAGAAAATGCCTAGTGTGTCTGCTGCGTTATATGCCCTCAATCAAAGAGGTGCCATTTATAGTTTGGTTTGTCGCAATGAAGAAGAATGCGAAGATGACGACGTACATCTCTCCAATTCCAGATCCAAGAGCTTTTGCAACAGATGCGCTAGCTATCAGTTGGGAGGGAATGTATGCATATGCAATCCTGATTCCAAAAGTTCTTCAGAAAATCAGGCAGGAGGAGTGCCAAGTGTTTCTGATCACCCCCAAATTGGCCACGCCGATCATGGTACACGGATCTGCTGGACCTTCTGGTGTGAAATCTGGTTCCTCTGCCTCTGATGGACAATATTATTTTCCAGGGCAAGTCCCTTAACAACAACCCGTCAATGTTCCAATTGACTGCGTGGATGTTGTCAAGGAATCTAAAATTAAGGCGGGCTTTTCTGAGCAAGCAGCCATGTTTATGGTAAAAGCCAGAAGGGGTTCAACCTCCAGAGCATATAACTATAAATCAATAGATTTGCAGAATAGTGCTCAAACAGAGATGTTAATCCAATGGGTGCATCTATTCAGGTAGTAGCCGATTTCCTCTGTCACCTGTATCATGCCTATAGCCTCGAGCCTAACTCTATTGCTGGCTACAAGTCAGCTTTAATGTCAGTTATCCCTTGCTTGGCTGATAGGGGAAGTGACAAAGTCTGTTCATTGAACACTAATAAAAGGCATGGGTAATCTAAGACCAAGAAATCCTCAAGCGATTCCATTTTGGAGTTTATCTCTAGTACTTCAAGTGCCAGCAGATAAACCCTTTAAACCACTAAGCTCCAATTCTATGAAAATGTTGATGCTTAAAACTGTATTTTTAATTTTTGCGGCTTCTGCAAGGCGGAGAAGCGAAATTCACGCTTTATCTGCTGAGGCAGACCGTTATGTAGTTACAGGGGAAGGCCTTATGCTTCTACCTAGGATTAATTTCATGGCTAAGAAAGAGTTTTTGAAATATCCAGGTCAACCTATTGTTTTACCAGTTTTGACTAGGTATGATCCTAATTCAAAAGCATGCTGTCCAGTCCGTGCATTAAACAGGTACAAACACCGTACACAGGAATGGTGGATGGACCCATCCTCGTTATGGTTGTCTTATATTAAACCCCATGGCAGGGCATCAAAAGACACTATATCTAGGTGGATTGTGGAATGTATTAAATTTTGCCACAAATCCGCCACTAGTAAGCAAGTTGACTTAGCCAAGGCTCACAGTGTCCATGGCGTAGTGGCGTCCACTGCCCTGTTTAACGGGGTGCCGGTGGATGGCATTATGTCGGTAGCTCAGTGGCACTGTGAGTCAAGTTTTACCGACCATTACCTCCGTGACACCACTAATCCTCTTGCCGTATCGATATTCAAAGGATGATCAGATGTATATATTGTAGATACGGTGCACTTGCTGTCTTCAAACAGCACATTTTAATTGTGGAAACAACCGCATAATCGTGTATGATTTTTCCTTCACTGAAGTGAACTGGATGGATACAGCTTACATGCATAAGGTCAGTACTGCCTTTTGTTGTTACATAATTTATTGTCACGATGTATTACCCTCTTTTAATGAATAGGTAGTGGTACCTGTGTATCATGTGGTTCATTTACTCAGAGTATACGAAAATGAAACCTTTCGTCTCGTGTCCTGTAGTACTTAGCACCAGTACTTAGAGAGCGTATGGGACATTGAGGTCATAGCCTCTCCTTTCCAAAAGGAGGGGGAGCACATTTGACATATGGTCATTACTCTCACCATCGGTTTGTGTTATCCGATGTTCAAATCATTGCCTGATTGTGTGTCACACAATTACACATGTTAGTGCTTGATGCACAAAAACGTGCAAGGGATGAGCTGGTCTTTTGACCTCGCCTCCCTCCCGCCGAATTCACTGATGAATTCTGGCAATATCATAGAGTGTTAGGGAGGTAAGTATATCTCTTGAAGTGAAATAAATGAAATCACAGATTTATTTTTTCACGAGAAAGTAGTTATACTTACCTCTAGGGCTGCGCGGTTTGGCTTACAGCCATATCGGTTTCGATATGATTTTTCATATCGGTTTTAACCGAATATCGGTTTTATGGACATGAAACAAAAAATTTAAATTATAAAAAATAGCACGAAAACAGAACATATTTTCACGCCCTGATACATTCGTAACATTTTACGCCTTTAAAGCTTAATATACCTCATAATATCCATCATTGCGGGAGTGAAATTATTAATTAGACCACCTAAATATTACGCACAGTTAAATAAGCATCGTTGATTTTGTCAAAATTAATCATAAATCATCAGCAAAACTGGTTGTGAAAAGACATAAATCACGTGATTGTAATTAATTATGATGTAATTATCTCCCTTTCTTCTTTCATTTCCAATTCGGCCCGGCGACGAAATCATGCCTTGAAGAAAATATTAACTGTAATATTTCGAACGTGAATTTCATAAGTTAATATGATATTGTGTATAGAAGATAACGTTTTAAAAACGGTTTGAGTAATAATTTTATTTAAAATTATATCCTAATCAGCAAAATGTATTCAGCATTATATTTATTGGCGAGATTTTTATGCATTCGGGCGATTTAGTTTTGGGACGACTTTGCATTATGTTAATTAGCCGCTGACGTAAATAAAATGGATGCCGTTGTTTAGAAATGTTTTCCCCGATACAAATTTCAATGACAAATTCCTGCATTAGTATTGTGTTTTATATTGCAAATTTATCGGAGACTACCAGAGAAAAGACGAGTGGATATTTATTTAATTAATTCGCTGCTTGATTTCTCTCGGCGTACAGCGAGTTACATGGAGTTACACAATATGCGCAATTGGGGCCACGTTCAATTATTAGTTGCCCCGAACGTAGCTTAATGGAAAGTATGGTCATTATTATTCATTACACTTTTCATGCTCGTTAGTATCTTTTATTTTTAACAATCCTGATACGAAAAACCGAAAATATGTTCATATTCGGTTTTTCGATATTTCTTATAATCGGTTATGAAAAAGTCAGTGCAGGATATCGGTTTTAAATATGGTATCGGTATATCGCGCAGCCCTACTTACCTCCCTAACACAGACCCGACTTTGCCTCCCCACAGAGGCTCGGCATCAAGCTTGTAAGTTACATGTGTCGGCCAATAGTCCAGCTGAGGCAGTGTCAGTGTGCGCGTGCCAAGGTTGGGGCCGGCATCCGGCAGACTGTCACCGGTCTACCTGCCCAGTAGGAGCACCTTTCTTTTTAAATCTGGGGTTATTGAGTGAAGGTCGATATTTAGGAAATATCATAGTGTTAGGGAGGTAAGTATAACTACTCTCTCATGAAAAAAGAAATCCATGATTTCATTTATTCTATGAATTGATGTTATCGCTATTATGTGTTTGTCTGTTTCTATGAATTGATGTTATAGATGTCATGTGTTTGTCCGTTTCTATTTATTGATGTTATCGCTGTTATGTGTTTGTCTGTTTCTATGAATTGATGTTATAACTGTCATGTGTTTGTCTGTTTCTATGAATTGATGTTATAACTGTCGTGTGTTTGTTTGTTTCTATGTAGTGATGTTATAGCTGTTATGTGTTTGTCTGTTTCTATGAATTGATGTTATAGCTGTTATATGTTTGTCTGTTTCTATGAATTGATGTTATAACTGTCATGTATTTGTCTGTTTCTATGAATTGATGTTATAACTGTCATGTGTTTGTCTGTTTCTATGAATTGATGTTATAACTGTCGTGTGTTTGTCTGTTTCTATGTGTTGATGTTATCGCTGTTATGTGTTTGTCTGTTTCTATGAATTGATGTTATAACTGTCATGTGTTTGTCTGTTTCTATGAATTGATGTTATAACTGTCATGTGTTTGTCTGTTTCTATGAATTGATGTTATAACTGTCATGTGTTTGTCTGTTTCTATGAGTTGATGTTATAGCTGTTATGTGTTTGTCTGTTTCTATGTGTTGATGTTATAACTGTCATGTGTTTGTCTGTTTCTATGTAGTGATGTTATAGATGTGTTTCTATGAATTGATGTTATAACTGTCATGTGTTTGTTTCTACGTGTTGATGTTATAGCTGTCATGTGTGTGTGTGTGTTTCTATGAATTGATGTTATAACTGTCATGTGTTTGTCTGTTTCTATGAATTGATGTTATAACTGTCATGTGTTTGTCTGTTTCTATAAGTTGATGTTATAACTGTCACGTGTTTGTCTGTTTCTATGAGTTGATTTTATAGCTGTTATGTGTTTGTCTGTTTCTATGAGTTGATGTTATAGCTGTTATGTGTTTGTCTGTTTTCACATCAAGAGTATACTTACCTCCCTAATACTTTTGATATTGCTAAATATCGGCTTTCACTCAATAAACACTCAGATTAAAACAGTTAGGTGCCCCTACTGGGCAGGGAGTCAGAGCGTAGTCTGGCGGATGCCAGCCCCACCACCGCGCATGCGCAGACTAGCACTTCCTCTTTGCTAATTTATTGGCAGAGAGTCTACACATGTTTTTGTGCTAGAGCTTTTCTTGACTCAATTCTTAGTATTTTTGTGTAAATTTGGAAGTGTTTATCCCTGATAAAGATGGCAGGAAGGATGACTTCGCCAGAGGAGGGCCCAGGACCTTTAAATCAGGTGACTTCTAGTAAAATTAGCGAGTTTTGTCCCCGGTGTAATGTGTTTCCGGGACTCGCGGTTACCGTGATAAGCGCCTTGTTTAGTTGGTTTATTTCAACTAGGTGCTATATAATACTAATCTCTCTTTGTGTTTATGTCCGCAGGTCTGTGTGACGATATGTAATGGACATCACATCAGCAGAGGGTTTGTTTCTCTCCACCATGGTTCCATTTCCTACTAATACTGTTAGGTTATCTAACCAAAAATTTTATGTCCAGTGAGTTGGAGGCCTAGTATAAAGGTCTTCTCACTTTGCCCTCTTGATCCAATTCCTTCCCCTAGAGGTGGAGAGAGTTAAGAGGCGTTCAGTTGGTGGAGTGCTCCAGTTCATCACGTTGGATGGTTTGTCTATACAAAGTGTCAGGTATCTAATTATTGATATGAGGTGATGTTAATTATTTAGAGAGGAAAGGGAGATAATTAACAGTATTTGCCATTGTTATCAGTATATATCTGATGGTTGTGTAGTCGAAATGTCCATTCTGCACATGTTCTGGTTAGAGATACAATTCGTCCTTGCACTGGGATGTTTGTTGGGGATCGATTTTTTCCTGTCATAGGATTAATGACGTCATAATCAGCCTTGCTCTTTATTAACAATTAAAGTTGTCCGAAGCTGGTTTTCTGATGAATATTGATCTTTATGATCATTTCCTTCTCTTGAGTTGGTGAGTTTCTGAGCTTAACTGGATTGCTCATACTCCTCGTCCTTTGCCCTGTTTCAGAGACCTGGTTGTGCGTCCTGTGGACGGTTTTTGAAGGACAAGTTTGTGCCTCATCTCTGTTATCAGTGTAGCCCCTGTGGTCCCTTGCTTAATTGCGAGATATGTAAGCACTGGGGGGGGCGAGCTAATGTCCGAATTCTTGTGCTTGCAGGCGAAGGACAAGGTGGTGGAGGAGGAGAAGAAGAAGCAGAAAAGAGAGGGTGTGAGTAAAAAGGGTAAGAGGAAGGCCTCGTCCGCGGTGGACATGGAGGCCTTCCGGACCGAGATGTTAGGAGAGATGAGGAGGACAATAAAGGATTTGGTTCCCGAGTTGCTTCGTGGCATGCTTCCTGGACCAAATCCTTTGCTGTCCTCATCATCTGCTTCGGAGCAGGTAATCCCCACCTCTGAATCACCTTTCCTTAGTACGCTTCCGTTGTTCGAAGATTCATAGGTGGCCCCATTAGAGGGGGCGTTCCACGACCCTGGCAGCAGGCTTAGTGCCGCGCCGAATAGGGACCGTGGACGGTTGTCGCTGGAACCCGCGGGCTGCTTATCAGTCCAGGGGTATCCGCACGCCGCGGGTGCCAGTACCTCCTATGGCACCTTCCCTGGCCAGTCCGGGTTAGCTCTCTTTGCTGACCCGGAGTCTAATCTGTCTGGCCAGGAGGATGAGGATTACCTGTTGGGGTCGCCGTCTGAGGACGTGGCCATGGATTATGATGTCTGTGCACCCCTCGCGGGGAATACAGGCGACTTATTCCACGGTTCTACTCACGCAGGGGTAGAATCCACGGTTCAGACTGTGGCCCTGGGCGCAGAGGGCCAGCGTTACCGCATACCTCGGCTTGCTGAGAGTGTCGCTGGTGCTGGCTGGGGCCGTGGTGGGGCAGTATGTGCCCCGCGCTCTACCATGGCGCCTGCTCCTGGTCAAGCCAGTGAGATTAGCATGCCGGTGTTGTCAGGCCCGCATGCTCTCCCTGGCTTGCCAGGGATATCAGCGTATCCGCCGTCAAGCTCTGTTGCTTGCGCTCAGGAGGAAGACGAAGGCCCCCGTCTTGTAGAGCGCTCGCAGCTAGCCACGGAGGAGGATTGGTCTGACGCTTGCCAGTGGTTGGTGAGTGTTAGACCAGATCTGCCCGTGGAGCAGTCGGCTAGCCAGCGTGATCACAGGCCGTGGTTAGCTGGTAAGCCTACTGCTAACGCTATGCCTTCTCTGCCGCTGGCAGAGCATGTCGTTGACATGTTCGAGGCGGCGGAGACGTCCATTAAGTCGAGTGGACGTCTCGCGAAGGCCCCGCGCGAGGTGGCCAGGCGTTGCCGCATCGTGCCCCTGGATTACCAGCGGTACGGTGTGGTACCTAAGCCGAGCGTGGATGACCGCGCGGCTTTGGGTGAGGATGCGCGGCCAGGCTCCCATTCTGACACGGGAGTCTTGTGTTCGAACGCGTTGCGTTCAGCAAATACCGCGTTGCGTGATGCGGAGGAGAGTGGGAGGGCTTCGATTGCCGCTCTGTCCCACGTCTCCCAGCTGTTACAAGGGGTAGTAACAGCATCCGCATCGCGCCAGCCAAATCCGGTCAGTCACAGTCCAGCGAGCCATCCAGGATGGTATCAATCTGGCTCTGGACTGTATGACGCGGGCGGTGACCAGGAGTGTCCGGGCAAGGCGCACATTTGCCTTGGACAATCTGTGCCCGTCCCAGGACCTGTACAATAGGCTACTGCGTACGCCTATGACAGGTCCTGGTCTCTGGAGGTGAGGGATGTAGGCACCTCCAGGAGACGGTTACTCTGGTAAATAACCAGAGGGCGCTGCGCGAGCAGTTTGAGGTGCTTCGTCGTGCTAACGTTCGCGCCGCACCCCCTGCGTATCGTCCCCTGCAGGCTCGAGGTGGTGGTGGCCAGGTCAGAGGCCAACCACCATCGCAGCGTCGGCCTCGGCCGCGTGCGATTCGGCCAGCAGCGAGGGGGGCGCAGGCTCCTCAGGCGCAGGCAGCCGCCCGCGCACCAAGGTGCGCGCGGTGCTGGTCGTGGCGCGCGAGGATCTGGGCGTGGTAATCGTTCCTGATGGGACGGTTACCGCGGTGAGAACCGCTCCGGCGTTTCTGGCAAAGGAGACAGTGCCGCTCTTGCACTCCTTATGTCCACCTCTATCCCTAGGTGGACCGGTGGGAGGCTGGCTAGCCGACCACATGCAAGAGTGGGAACGGTTAACTCAGGACCGTTTAGTCTTGCGATGGCTTTCAGTCGGGTATCATCCCGATTGGATGACAGGCCCGCCATCGCGACTGTCTCTAGTGCCGATCTGGACTCCAAATCCGAGAGATCCAGAGCAAAGGTTGTGTATCGAGGAGGAAATAAATTCCCTCATACAAAAAGGAGCTATTCAGCCGGCACAAAGGTGTCCGGGCTTCTATTCAACCCTGTTCTTAGTAACAAAAAACACCGGAGGGTGGAGACCAATTCTCAACCTCAAGCCATTGAACAAGTTCATAGAGACGCCCAGTTTCAAGATGGAGACTGTGCGCTCGGTGTTGGCGGGGTTAGAGAGGGGAATGTGGACAGCGTCGATAGATTTGAAGGACGCTTATTTCCACATCCCCATACACAGGAGTTTCCGTCGCTTCCTGAGATTTGCATTCCAGGGCAGACAGTGGTTACCCTTCGGAATTTCCACGGCTCCTCGGGTTTTCACCCGTGTGGTTCTTGCGATCACCGCATACCTCCGCAGGAGAAGCATAGCAGTCCACACGTACATAGACGACTGGCTGTTGAAAGCGCACACCCAGGAAAGTTTATCGGCCAGTCTGGAGGTTGTTTTGACTCTCACAGACTTGGGCTGGATGATCAATTTCCCAAAATCAGAGCTGACTCCATCCCAGAAGTTTGTTTACCTGGGGATGTTCTTCGATCTAGAGACAGGATATGTTTTTCCTACTCAGGAGAGAGTTCAGAAACTCATCTCATTAATTCAGTCAGTGTGCGACAGTCGTCATGTCCTGGCACGGGTTTACTTGAGAATGCTGGGGTTGATGGTTTCATTGGAACCAGTCATTCCTCAGGCCGCCTTACGCAGGCGGCCGATCCAGTTATTTCTCATGACACAATGGACCCAGAGTACAGGTTCGCTGGACTCGAACGTGTCAGTGTTGGCGCCTCTGATTCATCACCTGCAATGGTGGTTAGACACAGAGAATCTCTTGGTGGGGGTTATGCTAACCCCTCCCCACCCTCAGGTGACTGTGTATACAGATGCATCGATGGAGGGCTGGGGAGCTTGCCTGGAAGAATCCACGATATCAGGGCTTTGGAATCTGGAACAGTCAAAGGAACATATAAATCTACTGGAGCTAAGAGCAGTAGTCCTGGGCCTGGAACATTTCTTACAGAAAGTTCAGGGCAAGATTGTTCTTATTCGTTCAGACAACTCAACAGTTGTGACTTACATAAACCGCCAGGGCGGAACGAAGTCGCCCAGTCTCTGTATGATGACATGGAGACTGCTTTGTTGGTGCCTGGATCACCAGATTACCTTGAAAGCAGTTCATATTCCGGGAAGGTTAAATCTGCTAGCAGACTCATTGAGCCGAAGGATGAGTGTTTTACCCACGGAATGGCAACTAAATCAATGTGTGGCGGATCGTCTGTTCGACCATTGGGGGAAACCCAACATCGATTTGTTCGCAACGAAGAAGAATGCGAAGATGACGACGTACGTCTCTCCGATTCTGGATCCAAGGGCTTTCGCAACAGATGCGTTAGCTATCAGCTGGGGGAGAATGTATGCATACGCATTCCCTCCAGCAATCCTGATTCCAAAAATTCTTCAGAAAATCAGACAAGAGGAATGCCAAGTGCTTCTGATCGCCCCGGATTGGCCAAGGTATACGGATCTGCTGGACCTTCTGGTCTGCAATCCGGTTCCTCTGCCTCTGATGGACGACATTATCTTCCAGGGCAAGGCCCTTCACAACAATCCGTCAATGTTCAGATTGACTGCGTGGATGTTGTCAAGGAATCTAGAATTAAGGAGGGCTTTTCTGAGCAAGCAGCCATGTTTATGGCCAAAGCCAGGAGGGGGTCAACCTCCAGAGCATATAATTATAAAATCAACAGATTTGCAGAATGGTGCTCAAAAAGATGTATTGATCCAATGGATTAATCTATTCAGGTAGTAGCTGATTTCCTCTGTCACCTGTATGATGCCTATAGCCTCAAGCCTAACTCTATTGCTGGTTATAAGTCAGCTTTAATGTCTGTTATTCCTTGCTTGGCTAAGAGGGGAAGTGATGAAGTAAATACATTAAATGTATTAATTAAAGGCATGGGCAATCTAAGACCAAGGAATCCCCCTGTGATTCCGTCTTGGAGTTTATCGCTAGTGCTTCAAGTACTAGGTGATAAGCCTTTTGAACCACTTAGTTCCATTTCTATGAAACTATTAACACTGAAGACTGTGTTTTTAATTGCTGCGGCCTCGGCTAGGCGTAGAAGTGAAATTCATGCCTTATCAGCCGAGGATGACCGTTTTGTGGTTTCAGGGGAAGGCCTTAAGCTGCTACCTAGGATTAATTTCTTGGCTAAGAATCAGTCGTTGAAATATCCAGGTCAACCTATTGTTTTGCCTGCTTTAACTAGATATGATCCTAATTCTAAAGCATGGTGTCCCGTCCGGGCGCTTCTCCGGTACAAACAACGTACATCGGAGTGGCGCACCGACCAGTCGGCGTTATGGTTGTCATATATTGAACCCCATGGCAGGGCTTCTAAGGACACCATTTCCAGGTGGATTGTAGAATGCATTCAGTTTTGTCATAAATCCGCCACCGGGAAGCAGGTTGACGTGGCCAAGGCTCAGTGTCCGCGGCGTAGTGACATCCACTGCCCTATTTAATGGGGTCCCTGTGGATGATATTATGTCGGTGGCTCAGTGGCACTGTGAGTCAAGTTTTACAGACCATTATCTCCGTGACACCTCTAATCCTCTCGCCTTGTCGATTTTGAAAAAATAACTAGGCTTATATTTTTGATGTGGTTTCCTCATTGCTTATATATTTCACAATTAATTTATGGAAACAACCACTTTTTTGGGACTGCATCGTTCTTCACCAATGGGAAGAGGATGTCAGCAGCCATTTCAACAAGGTCAGTCTTGTGCATGGGTTGTCCATTGTTGATTGTCTTGTCACGTTACCCGTTATTAATATGATGATGGTTTTGTGTATTTATGTGGTTCATTGTTGAGAGTATACGAAAATGGAGTTTTTTCGTCTCTGTCCTGTAGTACATGGCACTTGTACGTAGAGAGCGTATAGGACATTGAGGTCATTCGTCCCTTCCTCCCAGGAAGGAGGGGGGGGAGCGCATATGACATTCGGTCATCTCTCATACATCAGTGGTGTTATCCGATGGTTAGTCAAATCCTGACTGTTTTTCATACAGTTGCAGAAGTTTAAGTGCCTTAAACGCAGAAAAGCGTATAGGGATGAGCTGGTCTTTTGACCTCGCCTCCCTCCTGCCGAATTCACTGTCGAATTCTGGCAATATCAAAAGTATTAGGGAGGTAAGTATACTCTTGATGTGAAATAAACGAAATCAAGGATTTCTTTTTTCACGAGAGAGTTGATACTTACCTCCCTAGATACGGACCCGGCCTCTCCACCCCACAGAGGCTCGGTCTTCAGGCTCTTAATAGTTGCATGTGTATCAGCCAATAAATTAGTCAGAGGAAGTGCTAGTCTGCGCATGCGCGGTGGTGGGGCTGGCATCCGCCAGACTACGCTCTGACTCCCTGCCCAGTAGGGGCACCTAACTGTTTTAATCTGAGTGTTTATTGAGTGAAAGCCGATATTTAGCAATATCAAAAGTATTAGGGAGGTAAGTATCAACTCTCTCGTGAAAAAAGAAATCCTTGATTTCGTTTATTCTACGTGTTGATGTTATAGCTGTTATGTGTTTGTCTGTTTCTATGTGTTGATGTTATAACTGCCATGTGTTTGTCTGTTTCTATGAGTTAAGATTTATATCAATAAAACTTGTTTATGCTAATAAACAATATAACTAACTAACTGGTTACATCAGGTGACCAGCTAACTGCACATTACTTCTGGCCAGCCTGGGAATGGGCTTACGCTGTATCCCTATAAGTCTTAAGCTGTGAGATGCAGAATCCTCTGCTTAACAAGCCAGCCTGGGGAAGGGCTACCACGTGACTAGCTAACAAGACATTACACCGGCCAGCCAGGGAAAGAGCATACACTGAATCCCTATGAGTCTGAGAGAGGATCTACTTCATCTGTCATTGTTGTCTAATCGTGCCTCACATTCAGTCAGACAATCGCTGTCAACCACCGTCCATCCCCTCCACCAGCCTTAAATAGCATGCCGATACTACCCAACATTTCAGTGATGCTGGGGTTATCTATGTAGACAAGTTAGAAGCTAAGCGATGCAAAATCATGTACATATATTGTCCAGTTATTTTCATAATTTAGTTATATGTATTAATTATATCCATAGGGTTCCTTTCAGACCAGTCACAACTGCAAGCATTAATCTGGAAGATCACCTTAGTGGTTATGGTCATAGTCAAGCCACTCTAACCTCTGTTCAAATTCTTATCTTGCTCGGCAAGTACGGCCACCTGTCATTAGTATGCTCCCTTAATTAACTGCAGTTTCCCATTTGCTATGACTAACTCTTTACTTACCGTCCATAGTATATCACTATTGTCTGTGACTGGTCTTACTTCATGTACATAGTTATTACCCATTTACAGCCGTTGGCTATGACTGATTCTTCATTAAATATTGTGCGGTTTACGGCTATTGGCTACGACTGCACCAATTCTTATCCAAATTGCTGCCATGGTCTACGACTGAATACTCTATATTTGTCTGGCAATTGCAGCCATCGGCTACAACTGCATCCATTGTACTTATAACCTGGTAGTGAATGGGCGTTGGATATAACTTGTTACTTAATCCTCCATGGTCACGGCCACCAACTACGACTGATTCCGTCCTTAAATATTCTGCAGTTTACGGCCATCGGCTACGACTGTATATCATTATTATTATTTCTGCAACTACAGCCATCGGCTAGATTCGTATTCTATCATCAGTTTGTTCCGCAGTTACAGCCATCGGCTACGACTGTATATCATTCCAGTTTTCATGTATGACAGCCATCGGCTGGTATAGTTTTCTGTCAGTTTATATTATAGTTTACGACCATCGGCTACGACTATATAGCATTCTTATTATTTTGCAATTAGAACCATCGGCTAAATATTCTTAATGTCATACAATCTACCCGTATAGACTACAAATTTCTTAATCATCCTGCAGTTCACGGCATAAACTGCACCTATATCATTTACTTAATTATCCTGCGGTTTTATTTGTAACAATACCTGCATAAATCGCGTAATGTGATGTAGTCATGATGAGTGATACATGATGACCAGATTTGGAATCGGGTACATACACTGTGGGGTTCGATATACCATAATCAATTAGAATTGTTAGTTTATAAATATCTATCTTAGATGTATATCCATACATAGGCTAATAGGCCTACTCGTCACAATCATGGAGAAGCTAATTTGGTTGACTCAGTTTGAGGGATATACAACCTTAACACTTATTTAGAATCCATATTTATGCCACTAAATCCTCGAACGGCAATTTTTAAGTCCACTTAAATTCCCCCAATGGGGTACAGTTAACAGCTTCCAGCTTTGTCAGTATACCGGGTATCCATCGCCCAGCGGGTAACAGATAAATCATGAAGTCTACTATCATTATGTACCCGCTCAGGGTAGATGAGTACCATGAATCTGTCACTTATTCTTCGCCCTGATGTGGCATCTATATGCGGCACACACGGAAACGTGTCACATCGGGACGTGGTCTAAGAGTCAGATTCTAGGATGAGCTGAGTCAGCCCTTGATGCCGTACAGTTAACAGCTTCCAGCTTTGTCAGTATACCGGGTATCCATCTCCCAGCGGGTAACAGATAAATCATGAAGTCTACTATCATTATGTACCCGCTCAGGGTAGATGAGTACCATGAATCTGTCACTTATTCTTCGCCCTGATGTGGCATCTACATGCGGCACACACGGAAACATGTCACATCGGGACGAGGTCTAAGAGTCAGATTCTAGGATGAGCTGAGTCAGCCCTTGATGCCAAATGATGTATTAATGTGTGTTAATTATTATTAAATGGTGTTTTAGCTACTTAACAATCTTGTTGTTTGTTGGCATAAATTGATGTTATAACTGTCATGTGTTTGTCTGTTTCTATGAGTTGATGTTATAGCTGTTATGTGTTTGTCTGTTTCTATGAGTTGATGTTATAACTGTCATGTGTTTGTCTGTTTCTATGAGTTGATGTTATAGCTGTCATGTGTTTGTCTGTTTCTATGAGTTGATGTTATAGCTGTTATGTGTTTGTCTGTTTCTATGAGTTGATGTTATAACTGTTATGTGTTTGTCTGTTTCTATGAGTTGATGTTATAGCTGTTATGTGTTTGTCTGTTTCTATGAGTTGATGTTATGGCTGTCATGTGTTTGTCTGTTTCTATGAATTGATGTTATAACTGTCATGTGTTTGTCTGTTTCTATGAGTTGATGTTATAGCTGTTATGTGTTTGTCTGTTTCTATGAGTTGATGTTATAGCTGTTATATGTTTGTCTGTTTCTATGTGTTGATGTTATAACTGTCATGTGTTTGTCTGTTTCTATGAGTTGATGTTATAACTGTCATGTGTTTGTCTGTTTCTATGAGTTGATGTTATAGCTGTTATGTGTTTGTCTGTTTCTATGAGTTGATGTTATAACTGTCATGTGTTTGTCTGTTTCTATGAGTTGATGTTATAACTGTCATGTGTTTGTCTGTTTCTATGAGTTGATGTTATAGCTGTTGTGTGTTTGTCTGTTTCTATGAGTTGATGTTATAACTGTCATGTGTTTGTCTGTTTCTATGAGTTGATGTTATAGCTGTCATGTGTTTGTCTGTTTCTATGAGTTGATGTTATAGCTGTTATGTGTTTGTCTGTTTCTATGAGTTAATGTTATAGCTGTTATGTGTTTGTCTGTTTCTATGAGTTGATGTTATAGCTGTTATGTGTTTGTCTGTTTCTATGAATTGATGTTATAACTGTTATGTGTTTGTCTGTTTCTATGAGTTGATGTTATAGCTGTTATGTGTTTGTCTGTTTCTATGAATTGATGTTATAACTGTCATGTGTTTGTCTGTTTCTATGAGTTGATGTTATAACTGTCATGGGTTTGTCTGTTTCTATGAGTTGATGTTATAGCTGTTATGTGTTTGTCTGTTTCTATGAGTTGATGTTATAACTGTTATGTGTTTATCTGTTTCTATGAGTTGATGTTATAGCTGTTATGTGTTTGTCTGTTTCTATGAATTGATGTTATAACTGTCATGTGTTTGTCTGTTTCTATGAGTTGATGTTATAACTGTCATGTGTTTGTCTGTTTCTATGAGTTGATGTTATAGCTGTTATGTGTTTGTCTGTTTCTATGAGTTGATGTTATAACTGTCATGTGTTTGTCTGTTTCTATGAGTTGATGTTATAGCTGTTATGTGTTTGTCTGTTTCTATGAGTTGATGTTATAGCTGTTATGTGTTTGTCTGTTTCTATGGGTTGATGTTATAGCTGCTATGTGTTTGTCTGTTTCTATGAGTTGATGTTATAGCTGTTATGTGTTTGTCTGTTTCTATGAGTTGATGTTATGGCTGTCATGTGTTTGTCTGTTTCTATGAATTGATGTTATAACTGTCATGTGTTTGTCTGTTTCTATGAGTTGATGTTATAGCTGTTATGTGTTTGTCTGTTTCTATGAGTTGATGTTATAGCTGTTATGTGTTTGTCTGTTTCTATGAGTTGATGTTATGGCTGTCATGTGTTTGTCTGTTTCTATGAATTGATGTTATAACTGTCATGTGTTTGTCTGTTTCTATGAGTTGATGTTATAGCTGTTATGTGTTTGTCTGTTTCTATGAGTTGATGTTATAGCTGTTATGTGTTTGTCTGTTTCTATGAGTTGATGTTATAGCTGTCATGTGTTTGTCTGTTTCTATGAATTGATGTTATAGCTGTTATGTGTTTGTCTGTTTATATGAATTGATGTTATAGCTGTTATGTGTTTGTCTGTTTCTATGAGTTGATGTTATAGCTGTCATGTGTTTGTCTGTTTCTATGAGTTGATGTTATAGCTGTTATGTGTTTGTCTGTTTCTATGAGTTGATGTTATAACTGTTATGTGTTTGTCTGTTTCTATGAGTTGATGTTATAGCTGTTATGTGTTTGTCTGTTTCTATGAGTTGATGTTATAACTGTCATGTGTTTGTCTGTTTCTATGAGTTGATGTTATAGCTGTTATGTGTTTGTCTGTTTCTATGAGTTGATGTTATAGCTGTTATGTGTTTGTCTGTTTCTATGGGTTGATGTTATAGCTGTTATGTGTTTGTCTGTTTCTATGAGTTGATGTTATAGCTGTTATGTGCTTGTCTGTTTCTATGAGTTGATGTTATGGCTGTCATGTGTTTGTCTGTTTCTATGAATTGATGTTATAACTGTCATGTGTTTGTCTGTTTCTATGAGTTGATGTTATAGCTGTTATGTGTTTGTCTGTTTCTATGAGTTGATGTTATAGCTGTTATGTGTTTGTCTGTTTCTATGTGTTGATGTTATAACTGTCATGTGTTTGTCTGTTTCTATGAGTTGATGTTATAACTGTCATGTGTTTGTCTGTTTCTATGAGTTGATGTTATAGCTGTTATGTGTTTGTCTGTTTCTATGAGTTGATGTTATAGCTGTTATGTGTTTGTCTGTTTCTATGAGTTGATGTTATGGCTGTCATGTGTTTGTCTGTTTCTATGAGTTGATGTTATAGCTGTAATGTGTTTGTCTGTTTCTATGAGTTGATGTTATAGCTGTTATGTGTTTGTCTGTTTCTATGAGTTGATGTTATAGCTGTTATGTGTTTGTCTGTTTCTATGAGTTGATGTTATAGCTGTTATGTGTTTGTCTTTCTATGAGTTGATGTTATAGCTGTTATGTGTTTGTCTGTTTCTATGAGTTGATGTTATAGCTGTTATGTGTTTGTCTGTTTCTATGAGTTGATGTTATAACTGTCGTGTGTTTGTCTGTTTCTATGAGTTGATGTTATAGCTGTAATGTGTTTGTCTGTTTCTATGAGTTGATGTTATAGCTGCTATGTGTTTGTCTGTTTCTATGAGTTGATGTTATAGCTGTTATGTGTTTGTCTGTTTCTATGAGTTGATGTTATAGCTGTTATGTGTTTGTCTTTCTATGAGTTGATGTTATAGCTGTTATGTGTTTGTCTTTCTATGAGTTGATGTTATAGCTGTTATGTGTTTGTCTGTTTCTATGAGTTGATGTTATAGCTGTTATGTGTTTGTCTGTTTCTATGAGTTGATGTTATAGCTGTTATGTGTTTGTCTGTTTCTATGAGTTGATGTTATAACTGTCGTGTGTTTGTCTGTTTCTATGAGTTGATGTTATAGCTGTAATGTGTTTGTCTGTTTCTATGAGTTGATGTTATAGCTGTTATGTGTTTGTCTGTTTCTATGAGTTGATGTTATAGCTGTTATGTGTTTGTCTGTTTCTATGAGTTGATGTTATAGCTGTTATGTGTTTGTCTTTCTATGAGTTGATGTTATAGCTGTTATGTGTTTGTCTGTTTCTATGAGTTGATGTTATAGCTGTTATGTGTTTGTCTGTTTCTATGAGTTGATGTTATAACTGTCGTGTGTTTGTCTGTTTCTATGAGTTGATGTTATAGCTGTTATGTGTTTGTCTGTTTCTATGAGTTGATGTTATAACTGTCATGTGTTTGTCTGTTTCTATGAGTTGATGTTATAACTGTTATGTGTTTGTCTGTTTCTATGAGTTGATGTTATAGCTGTCATGTGTTTGTCTGTTTCTATGTGTTGATGTTATAGCTGTTATGTGTTTGTCTGTTTCTATGAGTTGATGTTATAACTGTTATGTGTTTGTCTGTTTCTATGAGTTGATGTTATAGCTGTTATGTGTTTGTCTGTTTCTATGGGTTGATGTTATAGCTGTTATGTGTTTGTCTGTTTCTATGAGTTGATGTTATAGCTGTTATGTGCTTGTCTGTTTCTATGAGTTGATGTTATGGCTGTCATGTGTTTGTCTGTTTCTATGAATTGATGTTATAACTGTCATGTGTTTGTCTGTTTCTATGAGTTGATGTTATAGCTGTTATGTGTTTGTCTGTTTCTATGAGTTGATGTTATAGCTGTTATGTGTTTGTCTGTTTCTATGTGTTGATGTTATAACTGTCATGTGTTTGTCTGTTTCTATGAGTTGATGTTATAACTGTCATGTGTTTGTCTGTTTCTATGAGTTGATGTTATAGCTGTTATGTGTTTGTCTGTTTCTATGAGTTGATGTTATAGCTGTTATGTGTTTGTCTGTTTCTATGAGTTGATGTTATGGCTGTCATGTGTTTGTCTGTTTCTATGAGTTGATGTTATAGCTGTAATGTGTTTGTCTGTTTCTATGAGTTGATGTTATAACTGTCATGTGTTTGTCTGTTTCTATGAGTTGATGTTATAGCTGTTATGTGTTTGTCTGTTTCTATGAGTTGATGTTATAGCTGTTATGTGTTTGTCTTTCTATGAGTTGATGTTATAGCTGTTATGTGTTTGTCTGTTTCTATGAGTTGATGTTATAGCTGTTATGTGTTTGTCTGTTTCTATGAGTTGATGTTATAACTGTCGTGTGTTTGTCTGTTTCTATGAGTTGATGTTATAGCTGTAATGTGTTTGTCTGTTTCTATGAGTTGATGTTATAGCTGCTATGTGTTTGTCTGTTTCTATGAGTTGATGTTATAGCTGTTATGTGTTTGTCTGTTTCTATGAGTTGATGTTATAGCTGTTATGTGTTTGTCTTTCTATGAGTTGATGTTATAGCTGCTATGTGTTTGTCTGTTTCTATGTGTTGATGTTATAGCTGTTATGTGTTTGTCTTTCTATGAGTTGATGTTATAACTGTCATGTGTTTGTCTGTTTCTATGAGTTGATGTTATGGCTGTTATGTGTTTGTCTGTTTCTATGAGTTGATGTTATAGCTGTTATGTGTTTGTCTGTTTCTATGAGTTGATGTTATAGCTGTTATGTGTTTGTCTGTTTCTATGAGTTGATGTTATAACTGTCGTGTGTTTGTCTGTTTCTATGAGTTGATGTTATAGCTGTAATGTGTTTGTCTGTTTCTATGAGTTGATGTTATAGCTGTTATGTGTTTGTCTGTTTCTATGAGTTGATGTTATAGCTGTTATGTGTTTGTCTGTTTCTATGAGTTGATGTTATAGCTGTTATGTGTTTGTCTTTCTATGAGTTGATGTTATAGCTGTTATGTGTTTGTCTGTTTCTATGAGTTGATGTTATAACTGTTATGTGTTTGTCTGTTTCTATGAGTTGATGTTATAGCTGTTATGTGTTTGTCTGTTTCTATGGGTTGATGTTATAGCTGTTATGTGTTTGTCTGTTTCTATGAGTTGATGTTATAGCTGTTATGTGCTTGTCTGTTTCTATGAGTTGATGTTATGGCTGTCATGTGTTTGTCTGTTTCTATGAATTGATGTTATAACTGTCATGTGTTTGTCTGTTTCTATGAGTTGATGTTATAGCTGTTATGTGTTTGTCTGTTTCTATGAGTTGATGTTATAGCTGTTATGTGTTTGTCTGTTTCTATGTGTTGATGTTATAACTGTCATGTGTTTGTCTGTTTCTATGAGTTGATGTTATAACTGTCATGTGTTTGTCTGTTTCTATGAGTTGATGTTATAGCTGTTATGTGTTTGTCTGTTTCTATGAGTTGATGTTATAGCTGTTATGTGTTTGTCTGTTTCTATGAGTTGATGTTATGGCTGTCATGTGTTTGTCTGTTTCTATGAGTTGATGTTATAGCTGTAATGTGTTTGTCTGTTTCTATGAGTTGATGTTATAACTGTCATGTGTTTGTCTGTTTCTATGAGTTGATGTTATAGCTGTTATGTGTTTGTCTGTTTCTATGAGTTGATGTTATAGCTGTTATGTGTTTGTCTTTCTATGAGTTGATGTTATAGCTGTTATGTGTTTGTCTGTTTCTATGAGTTGATGTTATAGCTGTTATGTGTTTGTCTGTTTCTATGAGTTGATGTTATAACTGTCGTGTGTTTGTCTGTTTCTATGAGTTGATGTTATAGCTGTAATGTGTTTGTCTGTTTCTATGAGTTGATGTTATAGCTGCTATGTGTTTGTCTGTTTCTATGAGTTGATGTTATAGCTGTTATGTGTTTGTCTGTTTCTATGAGTTGATGTTATAGCTGTTATGTGTTTGTCTTTCTATGAGTTGATGTTATAGCTGCTATGTGTTTGTCTGTTTCTATGTGTTGATGTTATAGCTGTTATGTGTTTGTCTTTCTATGAGTTGATGTTATAACTGTCATGTGTTTGTCTGTTTCTATGAGTTGATGTTATGGCTGTTATGTGTTTGTCTGTTTCTATGAGTTGATGTTATAGCTGTTATGTGTTTGTCTGTTTCTATGAGTTGATGTTATAGCTGTTATGTGTTTGTCTGTTTCTATGAGTTGATGTTATAACTGTCGTGTGTTTGTCTGTTTCTATGAGTTGATGTTATAGCTGTAATGTGTTTGTCTGTTTCTATGAGTTGATGTTATAGCTGTTATGTGTTTGTCTGTTTCTATGAGTTGATGTTATAGCTGTTATGTGTTTGTCTGTTTCTATGAGTTGATGTTATAGCTGTTATGTGTTTGTCTTTCTATGAGTTGATGTTATAGCTGTTATGTGTTTGTCTGTTTCTATGAGTTGATGTTATAGCTGTCATGTGTTTGTCTTTCTATGAGTTGATGTTATAGCTGTTATGTGTTTGTCTGTTTCTATGAGTTGATGTTATAACTGTCGTGTGTTTGTCTGTTTCTATGAGTTGATGTTATAGCTGTTATGTGTTTGTCTGTTTCTATGAGTTGATGTTATAACTGTCATGTGTTTGTCTGTTTCTATGAGTTGATGTTATAACTGTTATGTGTTTGTATGTTTCTATGAGTTGATGTTATAGCTGCTATGTGTTTGTTTCTATGTGTTGATGTTATAACTGTCATGTGTTTGTCTGTTTCTATGAGTTGATGTTATAGCTGTCATGTGTTTGTCTGTTTCTATGTGTTGATGTTATAGCTGTTATGTGTTTGTCTGTTTCTATGAGTTGATGTTATAGCTGTTATGTGTTTGTATGTTTCTATGAGTTGATGTTATAACTGTTATGTGTTTGTCTGTTTCTATGAGTTGATGTTATAACTGTTATGTGTTTGTCTGTTTCTATGAGTTGATGTTATAACTGTTATGTGTTTGTCTGTTTCTATGAGTTGATGTTATAACTGTTATGTGTTTGTCTGTTTCTATGAGTTGATGTTATGGCTGTCATGTGTTTGTCTGTTTCTATGAGTTGATGTTATAGCTGTTATGTGTTTGTCTGTTTCTATGAGTTGATGTTATAGCTGTTATGTGTTTGTCTGTTTCTATGAGTTGATGTTATAGCTGTTATGTGTTTGTCTGTTTCTATGAGTTGATGTTATAGCTGTCATGTGTTTGTCTGTTTCAGGAAGCTCTGACTTCTATGCTCACTCAATGCCTAAGCCGTTGCCGGTACGCGTGCCTATGGATCCAATTCGCATTGAGGCCAAGGTTGCTATAGAGATTACAGCGCCATCTTTTGTAAATGACTTTGAGTCAGATTCTGGTGACTCTTTGAAGGAACTGACACTAGATAGAAATCGTCTTGGTGGTGGAAGCCTGGAAAGCCGATGGTCTACAGAATCAATATCGTCAATGTGTTCAAATCGAGGATTACGCTACGCGAAAAGTGTCAGCAATAAAGAGCAGAAGAGAAGTAATTCTATTGGTAGTGCACATCTGTTGTCGAACAGAAGTACTGGTAAAAACCGGATACTGAAATCAAATAGTTTCACTGTGCCAAATCGTAACGATGAACACAACACAAATTCAGCTTCAATCGACTTGAACACAACAACCATGTTTATTGTGAATTCTTCTGCTAAATTTAAATCAGATGGTAGTTTGGATTACATGGACAGATTCTCCCAACTGCCATTGACTCCTATTCCCAAACATCGGCCACTTGAAGTGCCACCACTAGACTTAGCTGGGCTGCGATCAAGCACGGACTCGGCTATATCATCACAGAAGCCTAGTACAAACTCTGCTCTCTCTGATACATATAAGACATTAGATATGACGTATCGTTTGGGTGAGGTGAGGGAAGTATAGGACATTAGATGTGACGTATCATTTGTCTCGGTTAGTTAAGGTTAGGGAGGTGTGACGTCTTGTTTAGGTGAGGTTATGGATGTGTGACATCTCGTTTAGGCAGGGTTATGGAGGTGTGAAATCTCGTTTAGGTGAGGTTATGGAGGTGTGACGTCTCGTTTAGGCAAGGTTAGGGAGGTGTGACGTCACATTTAGGCAAGGTTGGGGAGGTGTGACATGTCATTTAGGAAAGGTTATGGAGGTGTGACATCTTGTTTAGGCAGGGTTAGGGATGTGACATCCCGTTTAGGTTAGGTAGGTGTGACATCTCGTTTAGGCAAGGTTATGGAGCTGTGACATCTCACTTAGCAGGGTTCGTACAAACTTGAAAAGCCTTGAATTTGAAATTTGTCTTGAAAAGTACTGGAATTTCATCCATCCGCCTTGAAAAGCCCTTGAAAATCAACATTTCCTCCCATGTGATTTTTACTGTATACAAAATGTTCACGTACATCCGTAAATAAAGATTTAAGAAAAATTTGATTGGCAATTTGACTGGCAAAATCTATCTGGAACCGAGTAAGTTCCAAAATTCAAACTGTAATTTGAAAGGTTCTAAATGTAAGCTGTATGAAATTGTGCACCAGTGTCATATTCTCGCTTTGTCCGGGATGCTGGTTCTGAGCCCTTGAGAAATCAACTTTTTTAGTCTTGAAAGTCCTTGATAAGTCCTTGAATAAGAAAACCTGCCAGCTGTATGAACCCTGTGTTATGGAGGTGTGACATCTCGTTTAGGCAAGGTTAGGGAGGTGTGATGTCTCATTAAGGTGAGGTTGGGGAGGTGTAACATCTCGTTTAGGCAAGGTTATGGAGGTGTGACATCTCGTTTAGGCAAGGTTAGGGAAGTGTGATGTCTCATTAAGGTGAGGTTGGGGAGGTGTAACATCTCGTTTAGGTGAGGCTAGGGAGATGTGACATCTCGTTTAGGCAAGGTTAGGGAGATGTGATGTCTCGTTTAGGTGAGGTTATGGAGGCATGACATCTCGTTTAGGTGAGGTTAGGGAGGTGTGACGTCTCGTTTAGGTGAGGTAAGGGAGGTATGAAATATCATTTGAAGAGGTTAAGGAGGTGTGACGTATCAGCTAAGAACCAAATATCACATGAATTGTGCACTTTTTGACATAAGTATGAAACTATGTACATAGGTATATGCTGGTTCATTTAATGCTTGGTACCCATCGCCATCACCATGGTAATAGCTGCCATTTTGGATTTCCAAATGGCCACCATTGAAATCTACTAGCTACCATATCTCGGCCTCTAAATTAAGTAAATTCATGATTTTGTTGTATATACCCACATTTTCAGAGTCAAGGAACCCATTTCTGTGATTGCTGATACTCTCAGGTAACAGCCTCGGCAGGGATTCTCATAAGGGTCCTTTTGAGGTATATACCCCCCAAATTCATCTTGGGACTCCCAAAAGTAGTGGCAGTGTGTCCCATGAGACCCCTGAAAATAGTGTAAGACTTAAAATATAACGTATTTTTTTAGGGTTTTGCACAGAAATACCTCCAGAATCTAGCATGGGACCACTATAACTCATAGTTGTGAGTCCATGGTATCCTGTAATTTTAGGATTGAGAATAAATACTGCTTGGGAACACCAGATTTCAGTAATTTGGGACCCCAGATTTCAGCCGGGGACCCCCCAAATTTCAGGGTTTGGGGTCCCTGAGACCTCCAAAATTTAGATGTCATGAGAAACACTGAGCCTCGTTGGCCATATTGAAATCCAAGATGGCCAGCAAATGGAAATCTGTATTTCTTGATATCTCGACTCCGATATGGCATAGAGACATGATTTTGGTGTCTATGCCCATATTTTCCAAGTGCTACATGATGTCACCCTGGGCTTTTGAGACAAAAGGTTTAATCCAGGGATATTATGCAGTTGAATGACATGACGGTTTTATAGAGAGAAAATGATTTACACAAGAAAACTGTCTGAATTACTGACATCATAAACATGATGTTAATTGTTATGTTTGTTTGTAACTATAATAACCATAACACAAAGCTCACCTGCCAAGTAATTGCTAGATATAAGTAAATAAAGCTTCCAAAGGTTGTTCAGTTTCTTTGAACATAAGAATCAATCATGCCCTACATCCATTTCTGATATGGGCAGATTACGGCATGGTCCAAAATCAGATCCACTGGAATGCCTTAGTGGTTTCTGTACATCATCACAGGATACCCTTAGTGTTGATGCTACACTGTTGGACGGTGCTACAGTCGTCCACATGCTCAAGCCAGCGGGCTGTCAGACATTTAGCGATTATGTTGACAACAGTGTCTGGGACAGATATCAGACATATGGTCTCAAGCAGTCAACAAGAGAACTTAGAACGCAGGGTGGAATAGTACAGCAACAAAGTGTTCTCCCAGGGGCCCCATTATGAGGAAACTGGGAGAGTGCTCTTAGAAGTAAACAGAACAAGGATGAACTGTTTCATTCTTTGTCAGACTGTGCAGACATATAACGCACATGGAAAGCTAGTCATTAGCACAAATGATCAGAATGTTATGACTGCTGACCTGAATAACAGTAAATTAAATAATTTTGAATAACTTCAGCCTTGCACTCATGAGGAGCCCGACACTCGGCTCTTGTTACATGTAGCACATTGTGCAAAACAAGGACTCCGCAAAGTGACTATCCGTACAGTGGATACAGATGTTGTTTTGGCCATTGGACATTTTCATGCTCTTGAAATTGATGAAATGTGGGTCAGCGCTGGAGTATGTGTTCATTTGCGTCACATTGCGGTTCATGAAATTGCAAGGAAGATGAGCATAAAAGCCAAACCGTTAATGTTCTTCCATGCTATAAGTGGATGTGACACAGTATCTAGCTTCCTAGGTCGTGTGCAAAAATCTGCTTGGTCAGCATGGGATGCATGTCTAGCTGTGACAAATGCATTTCTCACGCTTACATCTCAACCAGAAGAAATCAACATGTAAACTATGGATGAAATAGAACGATTTATCATCACCATGTACAATAGGACTTGTGCTGTAAAGAGAGCTAACGAGGCAAGGAAGATATTGTTTGCAGACAAGGATCTCGGACCATTGAACATGTTCCATGAACCAGAGCTACTTTAGTTCAGCATGTCAAAAGGGCTGTATACCAGGCAGGCCATGTTTCGTCTCAAGCGCTTATGGCATTTCAAATGTTTTCTAACCCTGGCGACTGGGATCATCAAACCTGCAGTGTACAGGACTGTGTAATTGTAGAGGCGCATGCAATAACTCTTAAATTGTAACAATTTGAAATATGTCTGGCATCTGACATTATGATAAGAGTTTTATTTTCATATCCTTGTTTCACCAAAACCAGACATCTTAAAAACTTTAATCTATATTATGATATACCTATGTAAAGTATTAAGATCCATATAGGTATTAGCCAGATCCAGCATCATAAAAGGGGGTCGTTAATGCCCCTTTAATTGCTGCATAATGGCTATCTTGGATTCGAATATGGCCACCATCTAATCTGTAATTACAGAAATAGATTTATTTACCCTGAAAATGTGGGTCTAGACATATAGGAGTTGCGATATTAGGAAATCTGGATTTCCGCATGGTGGGCATCTTGGATTCCAATATGGCTGGCAGGGCTACTACCTGACAGTGTCTGTACTTACAGAAATGGGTCCCTTAAATTGTGGGTATATACACTAAATCATGAATTTATGTTTTTTAGAGGTTGAGATATGGTAGATAGTAGATTTCAATGGCGGACATTTTGAAATTCAAGATGGTGTCTATTATCCTGTTCATGGCATAAATGAATCACCATAGCATACACTACTTGTGTGGAAAGTTTCATTTTTTTTGTCAAAGAATGCACAATTCTTTCCCTTAGCTGCTGTACTAAATAGAGGCTCTGTAATTTTTTTTAATATTTATATTTGTGATTCATGACGAAAAATAAAATTTAAATTGTATCTTTAGAATATAAATTCAGTGTGACAATGTTAAAACTATATATTAGTTTAATCGCAATACTTCCTCTGTTATCTATGTCATTGCTGGCCACCTGCTCTGTGTACCAAAATCTGTATAGCTAGCTAGAAGATGACTGGTGGCAGATTTGAAAATAAATTCTCATCCACCGTTCCAAGGATGCCATGGGCCTATAACAAGAAGTTATCTAATTAAAAAGACTTGTTCTATCTGAAGATTAGTAGTGGTATCGTCAGCACCATTTTTGTCTCGCCGGCGAAGCAGAAGCAGGACATATGGATTAGTCATTCCGGTGGCGGCGGCCGTCATTTGTGCAGTTTTGGTTAAGGTTTTATAATCAGCTTATTTTTCAACACTGGCTCATCCGACTTCAATGAAACTTTACAGGAGAGATTTATACTATACAGGGATGTGATCTACATAACAACACATTTAATTTTGGGGCATTTTAACTATTTTTTTCAGGGTTTTGGATGTGGACTTTTTTAATGTGTTTTGCAAGTGCAGTTTTGGCCAGTAATTAAGTGCATTCTGAGATGGCGGAGTATGTTGAACATCCTGTGTCTTCTGAGTGAACAAATTCATCAGAAGATCATTTAACTTCAACAGTAACTGGTTTCTAGTTATATAGCTGACATATTAATGAATTGATAATGGGTAAGTTTATCAGCGGCCAAAGCCTGGAATTGACACTGGAAAACTTTTGCGAGTTTTTCCATAACTTCTGTATATTTTTGCCATGTTTTGCATCAGATACGTTTACCCTGGTTCTTCAGTCCATGTATGACATCACATCCCGGCATGACATGGACCTTCAGAAACCCAAGGAAGTCGTCTGGACTAAGGTGCTTATAGAGCAGATTGCCATGAAACAACTGCTGGTGTTTTCCCATAACAAAGACAAGTCATATATTAATGCATTGACTGTAACCATCTGAATTGTGCCGAGAGAATTAAAAGAACATGAGCATCTCCATACGAACATAAATATAATTGTGATCCTGAATGGTGTCAATGAGATACACACTGATTCTAGTGTCCGCTTCCACATGATTACAGGACTCGGTCATCTCAACGTGCACTACACGATTAGCTAAAGTTAAATAGACATCCTTTCTGTGAGTATAAATTGGCTTTCAACTGATTCATTTAAGAGAACTTTAAGGGTCTCCACAAATAGCCTGAAGTTGTGCTCCTGGTGAGCTCATACGAAAAAAAATATCAACTGTTGATACTTCTTGAAGAGGATCCAGACTTTGAACGTATGGTTGAATCCAGAATCTCTGGTTGACCATTGAGCTATTGATTGGTCTGTAACTACTGAACTGTACTGCTGCCTTGACCTGATACACGTAAGAAGAGAACAAAATATCACTATACGCGGACATTTCTACTTGAGAGGCTACTGGTCATCCCATATCAGAGGCCTGTTTTAGTTTAATAGATAATTACCTGCACACTTAGGTGCCATACTCTTTTCACCATAAGTGATTGCCAACTTCTCTGGTACAGGAGGAAGTGCTGGCGGATCAGGCTCTGGCAGGCTCAGTGTCCTCATATAACTGGGCGTCCACTACTTTGCTGAAAATGACCTGCAAAATCTAACAATATGATCGGGTTTCTGGCAACTAAATCACATAAGCGTACATGGTTCACGTTGTACAAAATAACTAATTGCTTCCCCACCAGACAGGTGGATATTACTGAACTCGGGCATGTACTGATGCCGAGGTACAGGTCTAAATTGATATGGAGAAACAAATTGGTTCGGTTTCCGGAAACCAGTTCCAACTGTTAAATCAGGTTCGCCAAGAGGAGGGAAGGCCAGAGATTCTTTAATAAGGGTTGAAAGGCTCGCGACTTCCTTTCTAACCTTTTCGATCTCGGTCTGCTCCAGCTCTTCCTTCGCCACTGACACCCCTTCATTCTCCACCATCCCATCTCGTTTGCATAAAGATTTGATTGGTACACGCTTCTGTTTTTCCTTGTTTTTGATCGACGTCTTGGACAGAGCAGTATTAGTAGGGGCTACTTGTGTGTGTGTGTGCGTGCGTGCATGCGTGTGTGTGCGTGCATGCGCGCGCGTGGATGCGTCAGTGAGGCATAACTTTTCTTTACGAGTCTCGGTGTTGGACATTTGCATCAGCTGGATTGGTCGTATCGTCGTTCGTTTGGTGCCCTTTTCCCATTCTAGATATGCTTCTTGGCGTATAGCACAGGAAAGAAGCGGACCTAGAGACTTGTGATTACCTTGGAAAAGTATGTCTTTTAATTCTGGAGTTCCAGTGAGTGCCTTTAGAAATGTGTCAAGCTCCATAATATCTCTTATTTCCTTATCTAGTGTAAAATAAGCCTGTGGCACAATTCTTTTTATCAAGAGCGGAATCTACTAATTAATGAGAAAATCGATGCTGAATATCTGTAAATTGACTGCTGTCTGCAATGCGGTTCTTCAGGAAACAAGTATCTACTGGACAACAAGAAATATTTCAATGCTGGCTCTTTGCCAATTAGACTACAAACTCGATAACTTGCTTCTACAGGAAACCAGGATTTACTGGAAAAAGTAACATCTCAGCGCTGGCTGTCTGTAAATTACTGCTATTAGTCCATGGACCAGGAGCATGGTGTTTATCACAATGTTAAAGGCAGTCCAGGAACTGACATTCTGGTTACCAATATCACAAAGTCATCATAACATTTCCGCTCATAAAATATATACCAGGAATCTCTTCATGGCTTGATTCGTATCAGAGTAAGAGGGCAGTTTTGTATATGCGCAGCTTCTAGTAATGTTTGGCATGATAGAATGTGTCTGGGATTTGAAAGATTGTTTTTTTGTACTTGTTGACCGCATAAGGTTTAAGTTCTAGTTTCAGGGTTTTTTATCTTGTCGCATAGTTTCATAATCATCATGTTCCGGTGCAATGGTTTATTAGGTTCACGCAAGCTGAGAACAATGGAGAAATAAAAATATGTAAGCAAGAGTATTGAGCAGGAATTGCTCAAATTACACTTCAAGTCCACCACAGCCAACCTCAACACACCCTTCGCATTATCGATTTTTATGATTTATACATGACATCTGTATTGAATTTTATATTTAATTCAACTGTAGCAAAGATGTCACAGCATGGTTCACAGAGTTTATATATATATATAAGTTAAATGTATAAAGAGATATGGTATGAAAACCTGATTAATCGATGTATGGACAAATGGGCAGACAATGTAGATCATACACACCATCATATCTTAAATCTCTCTTCCTCAACTCATAATGTTTATATAGATTCTGGACCAGACAGAATCGTTAATATCAAAGGATTGTACCATCTTACCATTGGAAAGTTGGTCTCACACTGTATATAGATCAAAACATGCTGTAGTTAACTAAAGCTACTCATTTGCAATGTCTAGCATGCATTTCTAGCATTGGCTTACCATCCTCCTTTAATGGTATGAAGATCTTTTGGTGCCACCATTTGGTACCAACCAACCCATCTGGGACCATATTAACGAAGAGGGTGTAACTTATGCCTGGCGTAACTTACACCCTAGAGTTACACCTCATAGTTACACCGTATTCACAAAGAGGGGGCCTAAGTAAATGCGTCACTGTAATGCGTGTAGGCCAGAATTTGTTGGTCACATAGGCCGCTTAGTGACGTAGTACTGTACGCGTTAACAGCTGTAAAAATGTGTGGCATTCACTACAACATGAAATACTGAACAGGCTAGCTACCATCGACTCAAAATTTAGTATGTATGCTTAAAGGTCATATTTGGAGAAATCCCTTTTATGTACAATTTTGTAATTAATAACAAACTAGCTGTATGTGTCTATCATTCACAAAATAGCTAATATTAGGCCGCGAAGTCGGCGTATGATCGAATACACGAAATTACGTGATGACTTACCCCCCTTGATTTTGAGCTCTTCAGTGTCAATAATGACGTAATAGTGGAACAAGTTATTATACCGTAACGTTGAATACATGCAGCTTCGTTCAACTTCAGCAGGAAATAAGTACAGTTTGGTTGCATTTCCCCGATCAGACAAAGATATACATAGCTTTTTCAGGTCTTATGCCAATAAAAATAATAGAGAGTTATATGTTGATTGGTTTTAACCCTAAATAAACAACTGACCATAGAGTCTAATGCACGCTCTTACTTAACATACATAATATAGCCTACATAGCGGAGTGACAGTTTTTTGTTACTGAATTAAATACATGTGCATACATAAAACAGACACCCGTAGGTCAGCTAGATCTTTCTTATCTGTCTAAAACAAAAATTGTATGAGATCTCAATGCATTTTCTTTAATTCTGACGTTTTTGCTGCGGCTGTGTAGGCTACATGGTTTAGGCCAAGAGGGTGGATGTGTACTTAGAATCACGCAAAAACGGCAACAGCTATGAAAAACAAATGCGGCAAATTTTTCTTGGTTTTATGTTTCCATGCATGTTTAAGAACACGATTGCTTCAATGGCGATTTTGGCTCGATGGAAATGTGCAAATGTGCGTGAACAAAATTAGCCTGTAAATGACAAGATAATTTAATGTACAAGTGTGTGAGTTTTTAAGCTTAGCATATATTACTTATCATTTTCGAGACCAATTGTTTTTAGGTTTTATCAGAAACCCTTCTGGTTTTACCTAACATGCATAGGTCTGTGCCACTAGTAAGATTAGTTGAATATGCTAAGAAAAATAATCGATATTACATGACCGTAGCAATGGTTGGATGGTGGGGTGGGTGCGTGGTGGGGTGGGAGGTGTAGGCGGGTGGGTGGGGAGGGACTGCCAGTTGGGGGAATTGACGGGCCTGCATATTTTCACGTTGATGCAAAGCATATTATTTTGAGAAATTACCATCTGGCTTATTGAAAATTACCACCGGCCGATAAAACAAGCATACCGTGTGATGGAAGCACATAAATAGTAGTAGATGAATGAATTCATAGGAAGACTGACATATCGGTTATCGATCGCCTCTTTCAGTTCATGCGGACGGCAATTACCAGTAAATGTAGGTAGGTGCTAAACAATATGTCCTGAAGGCCGATAATATTTGCCAAATTTCGGTCTGATTCCTTCAGCGTTTCAGGAGAACATGTTTTCATGAAAAAGCTAGGTCATCCAAGATGGCCGCTGGCACATTAGGGTGTTACCCTAGATACTGTTTCATGAGTTTCGAATCAATCTATCAAGCAGTTTCCCCAAGAGATTTTAAAAGATATCTCTAAAAATTAGCCAAAATCTAAGATGGCGGCCGGACAAATTTGCTACATCAATCTTCTTTGAAGAAACTTGGATCTCTATGTCCTAAGGATGCATGCTGCCAAATGTAATTGTAATCCGTCAAGTGGTTCTTGAGAAATCGGTTAACCCTTTAATGCCTAAGCTGGCCAAAATACAGCCTCTGCAGTGGCCTAGAGAAATGGCCATTTACAGAACAAGAGATAACCATTTTTTAAGATTTACAACTGGAATGACTGGCTCTATAACCAAGTCAGTTATTCCGGTGGTAAATCTGTAAAATAGTCTTCTCTTGGTCTGCAAATGTACAAGTTCCATGACATATTTGAGTGTTAAATGGTTAAAGAAAGAATTGTCGGACCATTGGTCGCCATGCCATAAGCTAATCTAATAATTCAATAATCATAATATAGTGTGGGCATCCAGTTTTAGCTATGCCCCGCCCATCTCCAACTATGCTCCCCCCACACATTGCCCGTGTTGTGATTAATAGATCCCTGCACTCTCTGATTCTCAATTACCAGAAAACTATGCAGGTAAGCTGCGGGATATATTGAAACTAATTTGGCCGGGTGCTGCTGCTGTCCATAGCAGCAACAGCGCCCACTCAAATTGCCTTCAAAATATTCAACAAAATAATTATTAAACAGTAACTACACAAAGTTGGTACAACTTGATGGACTATCACGCGTGTATAACGGACTAAATGTGTCATTCATGACATAATTGATTATGACGTCAGCCTACCCGTGACGTTGTTGATTATGACGTCATGTGATTGACTGAGAAACTGAATTTATCAATTTCATCATTAACACATAGTCTCATCGGACTACAATGGCTCACCATACACTGTGTTCACCCCTACATGACTTGATCTCTGCTATTAAACAGAGTTCTGTATCCCGTCTGAGCTGATCAAAGGTATTTTTCTGATTTCCTCGCGAGAAATATGAGTTTCTGTAAAATGAGGTCAGCCTTGCGTTCAATAGGGAAATAACAGATTGTCATACTTTGCAGATTTAGCAAAACGGTTTAAAATGTTTTCTCTTGAACCCAGCGCAGGTAGCCTATACACAGCTGGACGTCACAACCAAAATGTGTAATGAATGACGTATCTAGCTCCACCAGGAACATTGAACAGCCAGTCAAGTATGCGAATTTCACGTCTACTATTTAATCAACATGCTGTTGAATATTTTGAAACTAATTTGACTAGACGCTGTTCGAATTGTATGTCTTTACTAGTTATTTAACAGTCATTTTCTATGATAATGGGTGGATTCGATCTGTAACTGAAAGATATGACGTCATAATCAATTATGTCATACACAGGCTGACGTCACAACCCAAAATGTGTAAATGAATGACGTATCGAGCTCAGTCATGAACATTGCATAGTCCGGCAAGTGTACGAATTGTATGTCTTTACTGTTTAATCGACATAGTGATGAATATTTTGAAACTAATTTGACCTGGCGTTGTTGCGGCCAGAGGCAGCAAACCTTTAAAAGCACCCAGTCAAATTAGTTTCAAAATAGTCATCAGCTTACCTGTATAGTTATCTTGAAATTGGTAATCTGGGAATTCATTATTCAGCGTAATATATATATATATATATATATATATATATATATATATATATATATATATATATATATATATATATATATATATATATATATATATATATATATATATATATATCGATTCCAACACGCAAAAAGGGGTGAAGCTTAGCTAGAAATAGGCGTGGCATACCTAGAAATGAATCCCTCTATTGAAATTGTCATGAGCAAATTGAGCATTACATGGCTAATACCACTTGGTATAATGCGTGTCCCACACAATATGGACCACTTGTATTAAGAGACCACCCATATTTATAGGTCACATATTTTAACAAGGCCAATCATAGATTGTTGCCCTGAATACAATATACTCGTCCTCTGACGGAGGGAGGATAATTAATACCACTTGCTAATGGGCATTTTCATGCTGTCTATCCATCATATTACGTCATATGATGTCATAATCAACGTGACGTATAGGATGACGTCTTAATCATGACGTCATGACTGACTCGATTTAGTCCGTCTTAAATGCTTAATAGTCCGACACGTTGTACGAATTGTATGTCTCCTATTTACAAAACATGCTGGTGAATATTTTGAAACTAATTTGACTGGGTGATGTTACTGCCACAAGCAGCAACAGCACCCAGTCAAATTGGTTTCAAAATCGTCAACACCTTACCTGTATAGTTTTCTGGAAATTTATAGTCAAGAAGCTCAGAGATCCATCGATACCAACACGAGCGCGGTATTAATGTATTAATAAACCACCCGGATTCAGTGACCGATTGACTAACGTTAGGCCTATGGAAGTCATTTCAAGCAACCGCCACCAGGATGTGACTTACTTGGGCACAACTGTGTGTTTGTCCAACAAAATCCTTTAAATGTTTAACACCGAAATTTCAATATCTCATATAAAGACAACTATACGAATATCTTTTTAATACTTTGACTGGTAGCCCACCCCACCCTACCCACCTACTTGTTGCTGGCATAGACCTGTATTAAGTATTGCAAGGACAACGACTGTCCATGTAAGCCTATCATCTCTTATTGTATTTTAACCCTTTCACGAGGAGGCTACCAAAACCGGCCTCTTCAGTGATATTGAGGATGTTAATTTGCAGGTCAAGAGAAGATAGTTTTTGAAAATTCACCACTGAAATGACTGGCTCGATAATTGTCATTCCAATAGTAACTCTTCCAAACACTCGTCTATTGGCCTGCAAATAGGCACTCAATAAGCAAATATTTTTTTAATATTCTTGACTCAATTTAGGTAATACAGGGTTAATAAATTATGGGGACGACGATGATGTACCATGTCTGTTTAACCTTTCCCGTATTGTATTATAGTATGATTCACATTCGTTGCATTCGAGATAGGGTAAAAATTACAGACTTGTTACAGACAGTCTTGAGGCGTACTATGTGTGTGGTAGCCGGAGGTTATTATAATTCAAGTTGAGCTTCAAATTCATTTTATATATAATATACAATTTGCAGTAGCACAACAGGTTCCCCACCAAAGACAGTGACTATATCTAGACCGTGGGGCCCCTACATAGAACACAAAATAAAATATACATGTAGAACTGGTACAGTCATTATACACAATAAGAAGACATGGGATTCGAGTTAAAGTCAATGTACCATAAAGACATAGCCATTAGACAATGGGATAAATTGACAACATATTTGCAGGACAGAGAAGCGTGCTTATCTTGTTATATTAAGATTCAATGTTACATTGGTTCTTACTATCATTTACAGTTTCTTACCTGTGCTATGTAGTGCTGATGGTGATTGCGATCGTGATAATGATAGTTTCTTGGTAGTGTGATATACGTAAAATGGCTGTAATGACATCAGCCTTGGATAGGATTAGCTATGGGCTATTGGAAGAAGCAGATTATATTCTGGGGCCATCCGGCCATCTTTCCATCCATTTTGTTGACGATATGTGTAAATTCTGGGGGTTTTGTTTGATATTTCAGATTCTATCCGGAGCTAAATTATGGGATATATAGAAAGATTTTCACATTATTACAAGAAATATTTGATAATAGAATCGTGCAATATCTAGAGAGTTCTAGATGGTATTATGTTCGAAAGCCTGGTTATAAACCGAGTACAGAGATTCTGATACAGAATATATAGTAAATTGTTACCATTTCAAAACTGTAAGTTGTGACTAAATTGCATGTTTCGAAATTACTCCATTGTAGAAATTGTTAAAATTCTATACTTTATTAGCGCATTCATATATATCTAGCTAAACATATGGGTGAAATTCTGGAGCCGAACCTATTACAAGCGATATGCCATGACATATTGACATCCATCCGATTGTGGCTAATGTGAACCAACTATCTTTCAATGGGGACATATTGCGAATAATTAACCCCATGGACATACTTGGGAATTATGATATTATTTGATATTAGAATCGTGCAATATTTCTTACAGTACTAGTACATAATAATAGATATTGAGTTCTGTATGGCTAGATGTTCGAAAAGTGGTTACAAACAGAGTACATAGATATCGGTACGTAAATTATTAGCATCTGACAACTTTTGGTCGTTACTAAGTTGTGTATTATAAAATTATTTTATGGTGGAATTTTAAAAAATCAATATTTTATTAGCTTATTCTTATATCTATCTGACATTTTGGGGACGAACCTATTACAGACAGTAGGCTACCGAAAACCATGGATCTGCCAAAACTTGTGCAAATTTTTGCCATGGAATTGTGTATTATGAAATTACTTTATGGTACACATTTTTAAGCTTGATACTTTATTAGCGTATTCATATACCGATCTGACCATATGTATGAATTTAGAACCGAATAGAGGCCTAACCTATTGCAGACAGTATGGTACAGAAAATCACTGATCTGTCAAAATTTAAGCCAATTTTTGGTATGGAATTGCGGACTATGGCACTATTTCATTGTAGAATTTGATTTAATTATGAATATAGCTAGCAATGATATGATATATTGTTTACAGCTGAGAGGAAATTTTGGCTGAATTATACTTTTTAGTTAGATTGCTTTTTAAACAGATGGGTCACACCAATTCCGAAAAGTAAAGATATGGGTCATATTATATAGTCATAATTTTTCATAGTGTATGTAGTGCAAGTTAGGGTAAGTTTTAGTCTGGTCAAAAAAAGAGACTGGTGTTGTTCGACCCACTGCTTAATAGTGATAATATATACATGTAGCATTGTATGTGGTATAATATAGACTGATGTGATTCCACACATAATTGACTTGTAATAGAATACTATTGGTACAATATAGACCATGGTGGCTTTCCGCACATCTATTTGTAATGCAATATATACATATAGTAATATTTTGGGTACAGCACAGATCGGTGTGATTTCACACACAATCTATTATGTATGATTACTGTATACTGTGGCTGTAGTAGCAGAAACATCATACAGCTGCAATCAGTTCTTCTTCGCTTTTACCCAATGTGTCTTGTCCTCAGCCGAAAGCCTTAGCTTCCTCAAGTCCATTTTTGACTTGGGTGTACCAAGTCCTGCTTTCTTGAGGTCACCTCGTAGCACGCTTTGCAGATTTATGCAGTGGCGTCATCTCCTGGCGTTGTATTTGCTGGCTCCGAGTAGGTCGAATTCGAAGGCTCTGTGCACGTGTCTCTTTTGGCATCCTAAGCACATGGCCAAAATGGACCATCTTTGCTGGGTGACTTTTACTGACAGCGGTGACATACTCCACATCTTGCATAGTGCATCTGTGGAAATTATACTGTCTGGCCATCGGTGTCCAGTGTTGGTGCATAGGTGTTTGGGGTGGCAGGCATCGAATTTGTCTAGAGCTGCCTTTAGTGCTTTTAGATTAAATTGTGTACTACGAAATTACTTCATGGTATGAATCTTTTAAACTCAATACTTCATTAACGTATTCATATACATATGTAAACATATGGCTGTCATTTTGGGGTCAAAGCTATTACATGCAATATGCCAGGACATATCAACAGCTATCAGAATGTGGTGAATGTGAACCAACTATCTTACAATTGTGGCATATGTCGATTATATAACTACATACTATGAAATTACTTGGTGGTATAATCGTGCAATATTCCATGCAACACTATAAAGAGTTCTATATGTAAATATGTTTGAAAGCAGAGTGAAAACAGATTATTCAGATATTGGTACTTAAAATAGTAAATTATTGACATCTGGTAACTGTTGGATGCAACTAAATTACATATTGCGAGATTACTTTATGGTAGACTATTTTTAAACTCGACATTTTAAAAGTGCATTCATATACCTATCTAAACACATCAGTGGAATTCTGGGACAGAATCTATTGCAGACAGTAGCATACTGAAAACCATGGATCTGACAAATTACTTCGCTGTAGAATTTCTTTTGAATTGGCAATATTATGTGTCTGAAATACTGGGGCCGAATATATTACAGACAGTAGAGCACTGAAAAGCATGCATCAGATACAATTTTCATAAGTTTTCAGTATGGATTTGCATACTATGAAATTACTTCATCTAGAAATCTTTTGATATAGCTAGCATAATCAAACTCAAGTCTATGTGGATGAAAATCTGGGTCCGAGCATAACCTACAGACAATAGGGCAGTGAAGAATCTGAATTGGCTAAAATTTCAGCTAATTTTCAGTATGAAATTGTGTACAACGAATTAGATTACTTCATGGAAAACATTTTTAACTCAATACTTCATTAGCATATTCAAATACATATCTAACCATATGGGTGGAATTTTTGGACTGAACACTACTAACTTAGCACATTCATACCCTTTCTGTTGATTTCTGTATCTAAACCACCTGCTACAATGTTATTGACGGCCGTTTTGACTGGAATTTCAGAACATCAGTTATCTATCCATAGTGCTAAATAATTGCATGCATAGCTCTTTTCAAAATGAAGGATTAAGGACAATAAATTACTAATGAAAATCCCACGTACATTATTTTTAGCGAATTTTGTCCACTTTTTCATGCTCTACAATATAATTATACATGTTTTACTTTGAAAATTTACCACACATATCGTGACTAGTAAAATGTGTCCATGATATTAAAATCATTGGCCCGATGCTCTACAAGACATAACAATGGAAATGTATTGACTATCTCGAATGTTCAGCCTAGTGTTTTATGCTATAATACATAAGGGAAAAATGAAACAGACACAGTACCTGGTATTGTCGTCATAATATATTAAACATTTACTGTCTAAATTTGGTAAAGATTGTTAAAATATTTTGATATTGAATTTCCATTTGCAGGCCAAGAGAAGGCTGTTTTTTTGCAGATTTGCCACTGGAATCTGGAAAGACTGTTTCGAGAGTCATTCCAGTGGTAAATTATCAAAACCTGTCGCCTCCTGGCATGCAACTTAACATTGCTCACAATCCCTTGCGCAAAATGGCAGCGCCTATAGGCAATGGACCTTTCCAGTTTTAGCTATGCCCCGCCCACCTCTAGCTAAGCTCCACCCACACTTCGCAGTGTTGGGATCGATCGATCCATGGATGCCATAACTATCAATTTCCTGAAATCTATACAGGTAACCAGTTGAATATTTTGAAACTAATTTAACTGGGTGCTGTTGCTGCCTATGGCAGCAACAGCGCCCAGTAAAATTAGTTTCGAAATATTCAACAGAATGTGTATTAAATAGTAGACATGCAATTCTTACAACAACGCGTAGTCCATCTTTAATGGACCTTTCCAAGTTTATCAATCGATTATATAACGTCATAACCAACTAAGTGACATGTATGCTGACATCATAACTATTACGTCATAAATGCTTGTATTTGGCCAGTCTTTAACTCTTAATAGTCCAACATGTTGTAAGAAGTGTATGTCTTTGCTATTTAATAAACCTGCTGTTTAATATTTAGAAACTAATTTGACTGATTGCTGTTGCTGCCGTAAGCAGCAACAGCATCCACTCAACTTAGTTTCAAAATATTTATCAGCTTACCTACAATATTTGACCACTCTTGCTAAAATATGTGCTCACTTATTACCAGTGATTCGAACGCTTAGGCTACGTTTTACAGCTCATAAATAAGTTAATATACCCACAAAACATAAACTGAAATTCTGTCTTGTTTTGCAAACATGTTATTTTATTTTTTAGATGTTCTATATCATCAATTCGGCGGTTGTACAGTACAGCTCATACATGTATATAATTTACTATATTAACAAAGAAAAAGATCAATTCTACCTTGTTTTGAAAACGTGTTAATTTATTTTTGAGGTCTTCTATACCAAACGGTGTCAGGTTTCGAGGAAACCGAGATATTGAAAAACTCGCTTTAACCATTATCTTGCTGGTTTCAAAGGCCTAGTTGTTTCACTTCACGGCCGGTACAAGAAAGATTTGTGTAGATTATGTTAGCAATAATGCTGAGAGTTGTCTACATGTGTGCAGGAACAGCTTACGGCAGCTGTTTCCAAAATGAATAGAAGTTATCATATATTTAGATGTACGGAAATATGTGAAATGTCAGCAATGTATGAGCTAGGTTTAAGCAGATTTCTGTAATTCCTAACGTCCTTCCGTATTACCGTATTTCCCCAATTTCTTTTTTTACCGTAGTTTTGTAGTTCCGTATTTTGCATGCTATTTAAGCAGAATTTCTATTCCAATTACCAATAAAAGATTTACTTACTTTTGAAGGCTATATACACAGCTAATCGTCTGTGTCAGATGGCAGTCAGTCAGTCCACCAGCCCCCATAGTGAGCGTATGCGAATGAGCAATCTAGCCAATATATATCCTAAATCTATGGTTACAATCTAAAAATAAAGACGCACAAAATCTCTCTCTCTCTCTCTCTCTCTCTCTCTCTCTCTCTAGTTAGCGGTTTGCGACCACAATCCCTTGCGCAAAATGGCCGCGCCTATGGGCAATTCTAGACACAAGCACATATATGCGTGACCGCTCGAGCGGCCACGCAATGACCGGTCATCTTACGTTATCACAACGATGACTGTTAGAGAGACTCAACTTTGGATACCAGACAGACCGCGACCCAGTCTATCTCCGTAGCAGACTGTAAAAGCAACACTGGATCGTGAAATCGCTACGTCAATGGCTACTCAATAGGCCCCTACATACGAAATTCATTTCTCGATCTCGTATCGAAAGAGAACTCGTGGGATACGAATGAATAATGGATGTGTGATTATCAGTAGTATCCTTTTGTCTTTAATCCATCCGTGGGAATAAATCCATGTAGGGTCAATGCAATTATGTAGCAGTATTGATAGACTACCAATGTTCCAAATTTCCAGTCAAAACTGCTGTCAATAATATTGTAGCAGATTGTTGAATACAGAAATCAACTGAAAGTGTAGGCCTATGCATGTGCTAAGTTAAGAACGTCTACAGGAAATTCGGCCACATAATTTCAACCATATAGGCTAGTTAGATAGGTATATCAATATGCTAGTGAAGTAATGGATTGAGGTTAAAAAATTTTTTACCATGAAGTAATTTCGTAGTGCACAATTTCATACCGAAAATTTGCTAAATCTCCGCTGATTCACAGTTTCAGTGCCCTATTGTCTGTAGTATGTTTAGCCCCATAATTTCACCTACATAGTCTTGAGCCTTAGTATACTAGGTATATTCCGAATCTAACAAATTCTAGATGAAATAATTTTATTAGGCAAAAATAGGCTTAAGTGTTGGGATTTTCGTGCTTTTCGGTGCCCTACTGTCTGTATGTAATATGGTCGGCTCCAGAACTTCGCTCACATAGACGTAGAGGGATTTGAATATGATAGTTATATTGGGAATGAAAAATATTTTGACCTTGAAGTAATTTCGTAGTATGCGATTTCATCGCATAAATTTGTTCCAATTTTGGCAGATCTGCAGGTTTTCAATGCCCTACTATTATCTGTCTGCAATAGGCTTGACCACATAATTCCACCTATATGGTTAGATAGCGATATGAACACGCTAATGAATCTTGAGTTTTCTACCGCTTAGTAATTTCATAATATTCAATTTAGTAGCCACGGACAGTTGTCAAATGCCAACAATTTACTATATTCGGTATCATTCTGTTCTCGATTTGTAATAATATTTTTTTATATATGGATGTATATAACTCAATACGAGCTAGTGCTTTTGCACAATTCTACCATCAAGTAATCTCATCGTAGGTAGTTACATATTCGCCGTATGGCCCCAGTGTAATATGGTTGGTTCACATTCACCACATTCGGTGTCGGTTTGTCCTGGCATATCGCTCATAATGTGTTCGGCCCCAGAATGTCACCTATATATTTAGATAGGTATAGGCATATGCTTACGGCATAGTGAGATTAAAAACTATCTACCATGAAATAATTTTGGCTCAAATTTAGGCCGATTCACGGTTTTCGTTGCACCCAGTCAAATTAGTTTCTAAATAGTCATCAGCTTACCTGTATAGTTACCTTGAAATTGGAAGTCTGGGAATTCATTATTCAGCGTATATATATAAATATATATATATATATATATATATATATATATATATATATATATATATATATATATATATATATATATATATATATATATATATATATATATATATATATATATATATATATATATGTATACATTGATTCCAACACGCAAAAAAGGGGTGGAGCTTAGCTAGAAATAGGCGTGGCATACCTAGAAATGGATCCCTCTATTGAAATTGGCATGAGCAAATTGAGCATTGCAGGGCTAATACCACTTGTTAATGTGTAGTCCACAGATTCTACTATAGTTTTCTACTATATCATTTTCGTTGGAGAAAACTAGGTTCACGGTATTGGTTCTATTCTGGCCACTTAACTTTGTTGAAAAGGCTATCTGTCGGTACAGATCGCGGTCCTGTATTGCATCAAAAATATACTTGCTTTGTGCATTTCACTAGGATTGCAGTGTATATTTCACCAATATATTTCCGGGTAATAAGCTCTTCGCATCTGTTTAAGACGGTATCAAGATTTAGGTTTAAAATATTCTTTACAGTCTTCTTTAATATGTTTGAATGGGTGCCAGGGTCTGTACTGCTTCTTGCACCGATTTTCTACTGACTGGGTTGCCAGTTCTGTTGATTTCTTTATCTTTACAATTTGTTGATACCTAATGACCCACATTTGATCTGTTGCTCTCTGTTGATGCAGTAGTGCATTTTTCTCATCACTGGCTGCTCTTATTTTTGTCTGTTCCTCTCTCTGCTAAGGAGTTTGGCCTGGAGAAAAAGGGTGGATGGAAAAATTGTTGGACTGACCAAAAATATAAGCTGCTTTTCCTAGCCCATAGCTAATACTGCTCATATCTTTTTGCAAGAAATATTCCTTCTTTTGTGGTATTGTCCACCTATATTTTTGCCATGAGTGGCTTGTATGCCTTTATATAACTTCATCTTTTTTATGAAACAGTTGAGTTTATTCTCAGAATTATAATAACCTCCGTGCACGCTATTTACCATTGATGCCTTGCATCAATATGTGTACTTGTATTAGGGTAATCACAGGCCTTTGAATTTTCGTCCATCCATCCCTCTACCACATATCCCTCCTACTATATATATAAATATACACAAGGTGTGAAACCTTCATCTGTGGGCACCATTGTCAGGAAGCTGATTGGTTGGTTTGTTGTCAAAATCCGCTGACATCACGTTTCTGAATACAAACCACTACAAACCGACCAATCAGCTTTCTGACAATGGTGCCCACAGATGAAGGTTTCATACCTTGTGTATATTATATATAGTAGGGGGAATGTGGTAGAGGGATGGATGGACGAAAATTCAAAGGCCTGTGGGGTAATTAGTAGTGCATTTATAGAATGTTATCCACTAACCTAGACGGGCGTGGATTGAAAATTACTAACAATGAAAAACGGTTTTGCCTGAAATATTCTGTCTATTAGGCGGGTACCTCTCGCTCTAATCTCAATCTAAAAATAGAGCGACCTGTCTGTTTTGACTGACTGACTAGGCCAAAGCTGGTGGTGGTGGTGGTGGTGGTGGCGGTGCTTTAGGTTTAACTTGGGCCGACTCCACTCATAATACGCTGTTCATGTCCTCGCGAGATCCCATATACCATGTTAACAGGAGAGAGAAGCCACGCTTCTATTTTTAGATTAGCTAACTTACAAGTTACGACCGCCGTCGGAAGTTTCCGCAACTCCAACAGATAAATAATTTAAAATAAATAATACTATCGTTTTTATTTTTTATCGTTTGATTATTTTTAATACATACATAACACGCATACAAAAATCTAACATCTATTTACAAAATAAAAATTAGTAAAGCAGGCCCGTAATGCATCATAAAAGATGGCAGCTACCATAGATATTTTTCAACCTATTCCAATAGTTCCTGGTTCGTGAGTGAACCAGGCGATATTTGTATTGCGTGATGGGATGGTGTGTGTGTAGCTGCCTCTGTTCGGTGATATGTGACATGTTGGTTAGAACTTGTTCGTGTGTTGTGAGTATGTATGCCTGTATTGGGTGTAAAAATATTGAATAATGATGTGGGTAAGCTGCCATTGTGGTAATCTCTTAATGTAGTAAATAATTGGACCTTTGCAATGTCTAAAAGTTTTAGAATTGTGTTTGTTTTAAAGGTATCTTGGCCCTTTGCAGCTTGTGAGAATAGTTTAACAGATTGCTTTTGTAGTGATTTAAATTTTTTAATTTAGTTTCACGTGTGTTGCTCCAGATAGCATTGCAGTATGTGATGTGTGGAAGTATTAATGTGCTATATAGAGTTTTTAGAATATCAGGTGGGAGATATGATTTGAGTCTGTGCATGATACCAATATTCCTCGCCACCTTGGATATGATCGTCTCTATATGCTTCTCCCAGCTTAGTTGTTTATCCAAATTGACTCCTAGGAATTTAACATATTCAGTTTCCTGTATTTCTTGATTGTCTATGTAGAGTTTTGGGAGAGCAAGCTCTTCGTTTACTTGATTATATCTTGTAAATAATAGAAAATTAGTTTTGCTGACATTCAGGGATAATTTATTAGCTTTAAACCAATTTATATTTTTTTTTGCATTTCACTGTTTGTAATTTTGTATAGGGTGTCTATATCTTTATGGTGGCCAAAAACATTGGTGTCATCTGCGATTAAAATTAGTAGGTTACTGGCATTAGGTAAATCATTCATGTATAATAAAGAACAGCAGGGGTCCAAGAATTGATCTTGAGGTACCCCACAGACTAATTTTTTATTTCCTGAGATAGATTCATTAAATTGCATTACATTGTGTCTTATCAGTCAAGTAATTTTGAATCCAATCCAAAGCGATGCCTCTTATGCCATAATGTGATGGTTTTTTAAATAGTATTGCATAGTCAATAGCATTGCACCTCAACTCCATATGTACCCGAAATGCCTACAGCCTTAACAAAAACGTAACGATCGGATCGGTGGGTCAGCCCTACCAGCGAAATGTATAACCCTGACCAGGTCCACGATCTATTACTAGTCTGCAGCTAACACACAAAATTCCCCATCTACAAACAGCAACCAGGTCAGAAGGGATTGCACTAGCAACTGAACCGCATGTCAAGTGTCATCCAGGGACACCACAAGCACAATAGTAAGGTGGGCATGTCTTACCTCTCCAGCTGTGTATGTGTGGTTTAACATCACCATCGCTGCCTGCAGCCAATATACTTGTATGTATTGTCATAACCAATAAGGCTAAGTGGGAATCTTACTACTAGCACAGGGTGGCAACAAGGTAATCATGGCGGTACTCATGCCCACACTAAAGGCATGTTCTTTTTTTTCTTCTAGCTACTTAGAGATTTTCTCTAACATGTCCACAATGGCAAGCATGGTGGAGTGTTTTTCTCTGAAACCATACTGAGATTGGTAGATGATTGAATTTTTGTTTAAGAAATTAAAAATTCTATTATACTATAACCTTTCCAGAAGTTTTGAGAAAAGACGGGTCTATAGTTAGTAAAGTCAGATGGATCTTTAGCTTTATAAATAGGTGATACACGTGCTATTTTTAAACAAGATGGGAATACACCCTGGGATAGTGAGAGATTGCAGATGTGATTTAATGGGGTTAGTATTTCTGTGATACACTCTTTAAAGATTTTCCATTTAAAATTATCAATACCTGCGCCTTTAGTTGGGTTAATTTGCATTATAATTTTATAGATTTCTTCTCAGTCTGTTGGAGATAGGAACATATAGTTTTGGTAGCTCCATGTCAGATAGTCCTGTATATGAATTTCTGAACTAGCTTGGATTTTTTCTGACAATTTCGGTCCAATGTTAATGAAATACTCATTGAATTTATCTGCTATATCATTTTTGTCTGTTATGATAGTATTATTGCAGATAAACTGTGATGTTTCTGATTTACTCTTTTGCTTATTTAATAGTGAATTAATTAATTTACATATTTACTTTATGTTATTTTTTGTTCATCAAATTTATAATGGTAATAATTTATTTTAGCTTTCCTAATAATTTGGTTCAGTTTATTTCTATATTTCTTAAACTGAGTATTATTGTATGTTGTCAGGTTTTTAATAAACGCTGGATATAGCTTATTCTTCTTGTGACAAGCAGCTATCAGTCCTCGTGTTAGCCATGGTTTAGTAGGATTTTGCTTGAATTTTGTTTTATTTTTTAGTGGAAAAGCAGATTCATAGGCATTAATACATATAGTGTGAATGTGTTGTAGGCATCTTCACAGAGTTCGCAATTAAGCACCTGGTTCCAATTTATATTTGACATGATGTTTCTAAATTGTTCAATATTCTCGCTTCTAATGTCTCTACAGGTTGTTTCCTCTTTTTCAAATGATTTTTGTTTAAGTTTCTCTCTTTCTACGTAGAAAATGGGTAAATGGTCCGAGTCCATGTCTTCTACAAAAATACCTGATTGTGGTTTTGAATATAAAGTGTTATTTGAGAGAATATTGTCAATAATAGTAGCTGTTGTTTCCGTTATTCTTGTAGGTTTTGTTATGAATGGATAGTATCCAAATGTTCTTAGTAAGTTCACAAAGTCTTGGGTAATTGTTTTTTCTTGTTTCAGTAGATCGATGTTAAAATCCTCCAGTAGATAAACGGTCTTATTCTCTTTTTGTATGGTTTTAAAACTTTTTTCTAATAATTCTATGAATTTGTCTTTATTGCAATCTGGAGAACTGTAAATGACACCGATAATTGTATTTTTTGCTTTTCTTGCCAGTATCGCAATAATTTTGAGATTCAAAAGAGTCTTCCATTGTTGTCAAGTCTTCTCTCTCCAAAACTGTACGTTGCTTTTTATGTAGATGCCTACCCCCACCCCCTGCTTGATTTGGTCTGTGATTCTCTAGGAATTTGTAGTTTTGCAGATTAATTAAGCTAAGTGCTGTGTTAGAGTTGATCCACATCTCAGTAATTCCGATAATATTAAATTCCATAGAACTGTTTTCGATAAAATTACTTAATTTGTCAAAATGTGCTGGTAGAGATCTGATGTTAATATGCATTGCTGAGAAAGACACAGCCTCGTTGTTTTTAATCATTTCGTCATTAAATTCAGTCTGTAAAATATATTTACACTCTGGTTGGGGAAGAGTGATAGTTTCATCATCAGTATAGGTTTCAGAAAGTATACATTCCTGTGATGTACTTAAATTAAATGGGTTTATTAGAATGCTGGGAACTAAAATGTTTAGTAAAAATGCAGTGTTGTTGTCGTGGTGATTGAATGGGAATAGGGGTTTGTTGCAGCTAACGGATGGGCTAGACATGTTATGAGATGGGTCATGGATTGTTTGTCATGCATGAGAAAAAGTAATTAAGAACATATCTATAGTTATAAATATATCTAGGCTTACCCTAGATGGCCAGTTATCAATGTAAAAACGATATCAGGTCTTTTCTCCTGGTGATAGACTAAACATCACATAGTTGACTACTGCATCTGAAAGATCGTGTTGAACAGAGATAATTTGGTATTGTTCTATGGAATTTGTGAGGCAGATGACATACGAAAATTGTGAGCAGGGTAAGTCATGTCAGACAGAAGGAAATTATAGACAATTATAAATTAGTACATGCATGGTATTGAACATAACGGTAGAGGTAAATCAAACAAGGCAGTGAGAAAAAACAAAATTTTGAAACAGGATGGCAGTATAACTGAAACATTGGATAGGAGTAACATTGGTACATCATTTTACACTGTACGTAAAATATTTAAAAAATATATATATATATATATATATATATATATATATATATATATATATATATATATATATATATATATATATATATATATATATATATATATACGTGCATAGTATCATGTAACGTGTATTATATACATTACTGAGAGATAAATCAAATGTATCAATTAGAAACCGGATTTAGGTAGATAGTAGTAGGGCAGATAAAAAAAGCTCACATAAAATCTTGGTTAAATTTCAATAAAATGTTGCAGACAGATAGTCAGCTGCATAGAGAGACGTACATAAAGATTAGGATGAACAGGTGAATGTAATATCCATTCCTTTTTATCAAAACAGGTGGGAATAGGATAGTACTCATAGAAATAGTTATAAAATCACTGAAACCCCCCCTTCAACGACTACTTCTATAGTAGTGCGGTGGCGTCACATCTATATAAACATCACCCGCATCTAGGTGGCATCTTGTGAAAAATAGGATATTAAACCTTCAAATATCATTAAATTTAGACCCGTGGTAGGAGGGGGAGCATCACCACTGGAAGAGGGACACAATTTCATCACACTTTTCTAGACTAGTTTATTGTGTAGATTATAACACATCTGAAAGGTGATCATCCAGGTTTGAGGTGTGTGGGGGTGTGGGGGGTTTCTGAGATATCCGGATAGGCTTCAATCAGGTGGACCAACATAAACATTTAATTACATTTATCCAATCTAAAGACAGTGTTAGCCATACACTCATCCACTACACTAATTGCAGTCTGATATTTCAGCACTGTCATTGTTTTCATTGTCGTCTGATAATTTATCCTCACTATCTTCATCAGAAGTTCCACAACACTAATATGTTTCAATCAGGTATAGCCCGATGAATCAACATTTACTTACATATCTAATCTAAAGAGTGTGGAAGCAGAACACACACCAACTACTCTGATGTTAGTCTAACATTTCATCGTTGTCACTGTCTTCACAGTAGTCTGACAATACATCCTCACAATCTTCATCAGAAGTATTACACATAAGTTCCACAACATCTACAGGATACGGTATGTCAACCCAATGGATCGTTAAAGATCCAGTCAACCCATGATTTACTGGAGCATCCAAGAACTGCATGGATCTATGAGCCCGACTCCACATCTTGGCTACATAGGTACTTCGAGCTGAAATGTAATGCCAGTGTGGACTCGCATGGCAGTAATGCACACAGATCAGCTATCTTGCCATCATGAAAGCGATTCCATAAAATATAGTAGCTCTGGCTTCATTAATGTGTTTGCATCTCCTTTGATTGTAGATTGCACAAGTACATTCTTTGAAGTCCACCAAACACTGCGCTGGAGAGTTGTTGCTCGTTACCTAGTTCTGTGAATAAATTTTGCAAATTTTCATCATTTTTTTATCAGTGGCCACCAAGTTTTCTTCCCCTTCCGGAAAAATGAAGAAACATAGTCGTTTCCTGAGACTGCATGGATGCCAAGCAATGCCCGTAAAAGTAGCAACGTGGATTACCTCCCTTTGAAGTACAAGTGGCACTGATGTACTGGTTAATTATAGGCTACGGCGGCTTAGCTATTCCCCACCCACCCCATTTCTAGCGATGCTCCGCCTACTTTTTATGTGGATTGGAATCGATGTATATACTCTGAACCCTGAATTACCAGACTCCTAACTCCAAGGTTACTATTATAAGCTGTTGCCTATTTTGAAACTAATTTGACTGGGGTGGGGTTGAAGTGGTTGCTGTGTTTATGTTTATGTTTATTGTTTATTAATCAAAGACACGCAATTCGTGCACTTGACGGACTTTTCGACGGACTAAGCATTGTACAAATTGTATGTCTTTATTATTTAATGAACATGCAGCTGAATATTTTGAAACTAATGTGACTGGGCGCTGTTGCTGCCAAATACTGGTGAGGTCCTTCCAATGATGTACATATTGATGCTTGGTACATACCAGTATTTATTGCGGCAATCCATGACCTGCTGATTCCACGTGACACACATTATTAACTTGTCTTAACCCCTCTTGTGTCAACTTAACCCTTTAATGGTCAAGCTGATTAAAACTACTTTGTAGTGGTCGTCAGAAAGAGAATTACAGTTTTTACTTAGCCAGTGTCTATTTGAAATGCCTAGAGAATAGTATTTATGAATATTTACAACTAGAATGACTGGCTCAGTATCCGACCCAGTCATTCTAGTAATAAAATTAAAAAAAACTCGTCCTGCAGATAGACACTGGTTAAGTAAAAACTGTAATTTTCTTTGCCATTGCCCCTTTAATGGTCAAGACGGTGAAAAAAATTCAGCGGTAAATTTACAAACATAGTCTTCTAAAATTAAAATATCTTGAAAATTAGTAACCATCAGAATGTTTAATTGATATATTAAGTAGTATTTTGAACGCTTTGAGGCGCTGTTGACGCAAGAGGGGTTAATGCTCGCATGCCCCATTAAATTTAGACACTTTTGCACGAGATATGAGATGCCTGTTCAATTTGCCCAGCATGCTATGTTACCAGGCGTACAGTGCAACCCAGGTGCCTTAGAAATCAACAACATACAGTCAAATTGATATTCAAATCCGTAGCGAGAGTCAACTAAAATTATGATGAATATTTTAGAATATATAGAATGAAAGCTGTTGTAGCAACATTTTTCATTCAAATTAGTATCAAATCTGTACCAGGTAGTAATTGTAGCACGGATCGACCAGACGGGTACCAGATGTCCCAGCCAAGCTGGGTACGGGCCGGCCATGCCGGAATCTTACCGGAGCGCACACCCCTGGGTAGAGCATAAGCGTATGTAAGCCCTATACGAGAGATATCGTCGAAAAACGACTACGTCCATTAAGATGCGTAGTGCGCATGCGCGCGCGTCAGAGCTTCCCTGGTGACGAGTGTCGACAGTGGGAGCAAGTGCATGCCTATGGTGTACCGAGTAGGTACTCGTAAATGCTTATAGTTTTTCCGTTCTCGTGGTTCGTGGTACCAATTAGGACCAGAATCAAACGAGCTTTCTAAAACTGTAAACCATTTAAAAATCGGTTGAGAAATGGCTGAATTATCGCCAAAGCTCCCCGCTAAATTATACTCAGAATATTACCATAACGTCGTAATCGCGTATATATACATAGCTTAATACAGAGTGTTTTGTGCACGTGGTCGCCACATCACTACTGTAGGAGCACGCTGATTGGCTGGCGCTCGGCCGCTGATTGGTTGAGATGTCCAGCTTCGACGTAACAGCAAGTATAAAAGGGGTGAAAAACTGCGAATCAGGAGCATCATCAGATATTTAACACCGCACACTGGCTAGATGATATAAATTGGCCAATTACCTTAGGGCCTCTTAGTAATGAGGAGGGATTGTCTCTTTCTATGCTCCCCCAGCTGCAAGGCTTCATGATAATTGTCTGGACTCTGGATCTGACTCTGGAAAACTATCAGGCTTTCCGAGCGGTGAAAACTAAAGTGTCGATTTCGCATACACTCCCCCTGTATCTTCGGATACCAGTTAGTTTAGATACCACCGCAAGGTAGGAAGCACTGTGAAAAGAAATTATATTATGTAACCCCGGCCTGCAGTGCATCTCTGGGCATTCTGGAACATAACCCTGATGACAGGTAAAATGTTAGTTCCGTAACACACGGGTGACGGACGAGACGCATATTTCCATCCAACTCGGTATGGTGACTGGGTGCGGTCTTAGAGCCCACCACGCCCTCATGGGAAGGTCACTAGGGATGAATATCTGCCTCTTACTCCCCGCCATGAAAATACTATTGCGCTTTCTAAATTGCTTATGTGAATGGTAAATTGTTCTAGTGATGTCATATGTGGTTGCGGTGCGATACGCGACCGGATCGTCATATGATTCAGGAGCTGTCACTCCGTAACATGTCCACACGCTGTCTTTCTGAGGAAGATGCTATGTGGGGCGACATTCGGGAAGCCGGACATCTTCGCCAGTTAGACGTATGTGTCAAAAGATAGGTAGGAATCCCTGCCACTTGAGGCCAAAGCTTGGAAGCATATCTAACAACTAAATGATAGGTTAGAATTTAGCGGAAGGCCCTCATAAATAAAAGCGGCAACTACCCATACAGTATCTTTGGACCCACATAAGACGGTGACCTATGAATTCTTCGGAAGTCATCCAACCCGTCTTCATGTAAACCAGCGTACATCACATTAATTGTAATCTCACTAGGATTGACCCACTGCACATAACTTTTTGTTTGAACAAAAGAGTGGCCCTTTTTGCCAGCTCTTTTCCTCCGCTTCGGCGTTGAAGGCATTTTCCTATGAAGGAGGCCTGCACGAGGCACTTTCCTCTCGCAACAATATTATTTTGTGTGTTGGGGGTATAATTGGTTTATATTAAACTATTTAAGTGGCCTCGTTAGGATACTCCCTTACGGGGATACCTCATTGGATTTACGAATCTGTGAGGTACCTCCGGCGAGCCCACGGGGACAAGACACCGATTTGATTTTATATACTGTATAATTTTGCTCATTTACTAGCAAACGAGTACCATTGTTTGTGTAGTTATTTTTAATTATTACTATGTCTGGACTTTTAAATTAGTTTATGGACTGTCATACCGGTGACACCAACAGTTGGGATGAGACCGCGCAGTTCAATCTCGGCGGCAATGGTCACATGGCCCACTGGAACTTTATCGTTCCACTGCCTCCAGAAGACAGTCTTTGTACCTTCCAGAGAGTCGCGATACAGATCCACAACCCCGAGAACCTCAGCTAACCAGCTCTCCCACGCATCCTGTACATGCGGTGCAATGGAGCGGAGCAACATGACGGACATGGATATAACCAAAGAGCCAGATATTTATCGCCATCTGAGAGTCACATTTGGTGACAAGCCATCACCTGATATGGCAAGTTATGCCATGTTGCGCATTGCTGAAGCGCATGAAAGAAACTTTCCTGAAGAAGCAGAGATCCTGAGAAAAGACAGATATATGGATGATCTGATCCATTCATGTTCAACAGCAGAGACAGCTTATCAATGAAATAAATGGCTAGATCACATGCTTGCAGGGGGTAGTTTCAGAACTAAACATTGGTTTTGTTCACCAGAGCGTGTCAGAGATGAGCTTGAGAGGGGCACACAGCCACCTGAGGAAGCTAATGTGTCGAATATGCGTGAGATGCAAGCGAGAAACTCACAGTCAAGCACGTTAGCAGACATTCATTTAGGCACAGATGAATTGAAAATGCTAGGGATTGGATGGAATACAAACACTGATGTGATGCAGTTTTCAGTTAAAGAACTTAGCTTGAAGAAGTTTACAAGGGAAAAAAGTTCTCTCCAAGATGTCAACATTGTATGATCCAATTGGTTTAGCTTCTGCTGTGACTATTAATGCTCGCATGGCTATGCAAGATATTTTGAGATGTAAGCAATTCGATTGGGATGATGTTTTGCCACAAGAGGTGCGTGACCTCTGGATCAAATTGTTTCAGGAACTAGAGAAGCTGGCAACAGTGCAGTTTCCTAGATGTTAGAAGCCTGTTGATGTATCGGGGCATTCAGAGTTGCCCGTCTTTGCAGATGCAAGTACACAAGCATATGGTGCAGTTGCCTATCTCGTATGGCCTACAGACAGTGGCCCGGTGGTGAGATTAGTGTCAGCCATGGCCAGAGTTGCGCCTTTGAAGCAGAGTACAGTTCCACGACTGGAACTTATGGCAGCACTCGTAGCATCAAGACTTGCAAAGACAAGTGTTGATGAATTAAAAAAAGCCGAGACGAGTTATCTTATGGTCAGATCCACAAATTGTTCTTCATTGGCTTCGCTCAGAGTCCATTTCTTTGAAGGCATTCGTTGGTGTAATAGTGTCAGAGATTCAGTCTTCATGGGATTCTGTGCAATGGTGTGTTGTGCCGAGTAATCTTAATCTGGCAGATGACTTAAGCAGAGGGATTTCTGTGGAGGAAATGAAGGGACAGTGGATGAATGGTCCTGAATTTCAGATGAAGCCAGAAGATGGGGGCAGTAGTCTTGCAGAGATCTGACAGCTGTTGACATAGGAATGAAGAAGCCAAATATGTTTTGTTTAGTGACTGACATCACTCTCGTTCCTGTAATAGATCCTCAATGGTATTCCAGCTGGCAAAGGCTTGTGAGAGTTACAGCCTATTGTTTACAGTTCATTCACAATGTTAAGAGCAGAGTACAGCTTTCTATAAGCAAGAGTGATGACAAATATTTCGATGGTGCCTTGTTGCCACAGGAAATTGAAAAGCTGAATACTTTTGGATGACCTAAGCTCAACGAGAGTTGTCAGATTGGGAAACCCGTTTTCATGACTTTGTTCCATTCATTAAAGATGGCATAATTAGAGTTGGAGGTAAGTTAAGGCATTCAGGTCTTATGTATGATCAGATTCATCCAGTCTTGCTTCCAAGTTCACATCCTGTATCTCGACTTATTATGATCGATGTGCACTAGAAAATGGGACATTCTGGAGCAGAGAAGACATTGAGTTACTCCCGACGCTTGGTTTGGATTGTTCGTGGATGTAACTTGCAGGAAGCTACGTCAATCACCTCACACAACACTTATGGCTGACCTTCGTGCAGATAGATTGAAGATATTTTCACCACCATTTTCTGTTACGGGTGTTGACCTGTTTTGGCCTTTCATGTTAATATATGGAAGGAATAAGTCCATCAAGGCTTGGGGCACACTGTTTACGTGTGCAATGGGCTGTGCTGTTCATTTAGAGATTGTAGCAGATCTTTCCACACTGGACTTTCTCTTAGCATAGAGGTGTTTTGTTGCGCATCATGGTTGGCCTCACACGATTATATCTGATAATGGAGGTTCATTTGTCGGAGCACAAAAGGAGCTCAAGAAATTAGTACAGGAAAGGAGAAAGCAAACAGATGATTTTGTTAGTCTTCACAAAGTGAAGTGGATGTTCAATACATCACTTAGTCCTCATCAGGGGGGGGGGACTATTTGAGAGTCTTATTAAGCTGTCTAAAAGAGCATTGCAGGTTGCTATAGGTCAACAGGTTCTCAGTTGGAATGAAATTGCTGAAGTTGCATGTCTCCTTAGCTCAAGGCCCATTGGATATGCTGCCAATAATCCAAATGATCTTCAGCCACTCACTCCGAATCACTTCCTTCTTGGGTGGCTCCTGCAGAGGTTCCTCAAGGTCCATTTGACAAGTCCAGAAATTTGAGAAAAAGGTTTGAGTTTGTCCAACCACTAGTGTATCAGTTTTGGAAGCGTTTTGTTAGGGAATATTTACCCACGCTCATGAAACGTTCAAAATGGCAAACATACGGTCGACAAATGAAAGTAAGTGACACTGTATTGCTTACATATCAGATAGTCCCAAGGGGAAAGTGGAATCTTGCTAGGATTTTGGAAGTATATCCCGGTTCAGATGGGGGTGATAAGAAATGTCAAGGTCAAAACCTCAAAGGGAGAATTTATGCGGTCTATCCAGAAGTGTTGTCCCATCATCACTAATGCGACACACGTGAGTTCATCACATTGTGAGGCCCTGGAGGGTTGTTTTGAACACTCCTGTCCATAAATGGCGGATATATTTTGATGAACTGAATTTCTTAATTAATTTGTTCACGGATGTATGTGTTGTTTTGATCACACCTACACGTAAGAAAATAGATATACTCATGACGTATTTCCAAACATCAATGATCACTGACTTGAATGGATGCTTACATTATGACGTAGGCATGCTGACGGAACTGCATCACGAAATAACGGATCTGACATCAAAATTATCTGTTGTTCTATCTGTAAACAGGAACTACTTCTGTAAACACCTACACCCAAATTGTGTGACTAACCCATGTTCCTTGATTATAAAAGACCGACAATTTAATAGGTTCATTTAGAATATGATTTGATTCTCAAGATTACGCTCTCAGACTCAATAATTGATGCTTTGTTGAAGAGAACTCTGGGAAGATCAACTCTTCATCTATGGAAATTTAGTGCTTAAAATCTGTTTCTAGATACCAAATTTGTGCCACCAAGAGTGGCCTTTATAGACAAGTATTGCATACTGAGTAAATTCAATAGTTTCATTAACCATTCTAATGGTCAGATTGATACAAATATGATCTTTCGATGTTGCCTTATGGCTGAACTATTTTATAACAGGTATTATGTGAGCCTAGCATTCTGAATTTGATTATTATATAAATTTAGTTTGCATAATTCCATTGAGATGATAGGACCAGGGGTCATTTCTCTGCTTGTCATCCCAGGTGTTATTGTAATAGTGCACAATGGCACACCGATAAGACTGGTGTTTGTCTGAAGTGATATTGCTGTAGGCTGTTACTATCTAAGACTACAACAGTTTACAGAGATAGCATCTTCAGAGAGAAACCAATCGTTCCTTGATTGCATATTCATGTTATTATTTTGACATCATCGTAACGATATACAAGTGCTCTGAATCATTACATGAGCAGCAGTGGCGCATTGTTTTACAGCATTGGATACCGTTCTACTAGGTCTACTTCTTGGGTACGGTTATTGTAGCGCATATTTACTGTATTGTTCATTTTCTACATTGTTTATTATTGTATAACTTTGTTATTGATATCGTATATTTTCTGAGCCTACGGTATTCTTTATATTTCTCCCCATCCTTTGTCTCCATGTATCGTTTCCACATTGTATGTTTTCTCCTTATTATTTTTAAAGTGGCTTGGTCCAGCGGTTGCTTGCCTTTACCTTTCACGTTCGTCTGAACCATTTTTCTAGGTATATATTTAATCTCAAGTTCATGTAATGTGCTTGTGAAAATAGACAGTTTATCATCTACTTTATCCTCACAGTTTTTTAATTTCTCATCCCAGTCTATGCTAAGTAGTTCCCGTTTCATATTGACGAAGTCTGCTTTGTCGTAGTATATTTTCTTTTTAAGCCCTTCTTTGATATTAGTGGAGCATGCCAGACTAAAACATAAGGGGCATGGTAACTTTTTCCAAGTGGACTCAGATACTGTATCTCATCAGCCAATCCTTCTTCATTTGTTAACACCAGGTCCAATACACTTGGCTTTGCATTGATTTGACCTCTTGTTGCCTTTCTGACATGCTGGAATAAAAATGCATCCCTGACTCCTTCAACAAATCTCAGTTCATCACTTGGTTTGACACTCCAGCTTTCCCAGTTAATTCCTGGGTAGTTGAAATCACCACTTCCTCTGCGGTGTATACATCCTATTAATAATTTATCGCCTTTTACTAAGTTGATTTCTACAAATACCGACTCTGTGAAGCATGTCTTAGGCTGGTATGAAACTGCCATCAATGGCTTATGTATGTACAAAGCAATGCACCTTCCAACCTTGTTATATAGTTGATATGAAATGTCTCATACTCATCTATAGCAATCTCAGCTGTAGATATGTTACAACGTAATTTTTTTGCTTCCACAGCTGGTATTCCTATTATCTGTGGTTGATTTCGCCTCACTAATAATTTCAGTTCATCTAGTTTGTTTGCAAGGCAGTCTGCCTGCATTGGTATATACACATTTGAGAGTATTCTCAAATTCTTATATACAGCAGTATGATTATTTACATTCTTCAACGCCTCACGTGGCTTTAACACTCTGGTTTGTCCCAGGTTATGTCCAGGGGTTGAGTTCCTCGCGGTTTCATTTTGACGATTTTCTTGGCCCATAGAGGGCCCCAAACCTTATACACCCACTAGATTTTTCTTCTTTCAGTTTCGCTTCTTCGATCATCTTCCGGTTTTCTTCCCTCTCTGGTATGGTCATGTCCCTGGTCATTCTGAGGTTTTGTATGACTCTGGTGCGTTCTTCAAACAATCAGGTTTTTTCCACAGTTTTACCGCACTTTCTGCTTCCTTGAATGCCACTATGAGTAACCAGGTTCCAGTCTCTTTCCTTTACCATACGTCCTGTGATAAAAATGATACAACCTCCCCTGGAAGCCGTCGTTCAGCAATCGATGGCTTCAACCATGCATGCTTCTAGTGCCGAGTGGGTCTTCCATTGGAAGCTAGTGGCATGATTCGAATTGAATTGAATCTGAATTTATTTGACTGAATCATATTTACAGTATATACTGTGCATACATGGAGTCCACCAGAGGCATAGCATATGTACCATAGGCCCCTTATATAAACATACATAAAACATAATAGTATATACTATATAGAAGGCAAAAGAACAGTATAACAGGCAGTCGACATTATAACATATACAGACATACTAACACAACATTAACATTCCACCTAGTGTCTTTCAATTAGTTGATGCATTACATAGAAGTATAGACTATTTATTTCATATGCTTTCTATTCATCATGTTGTGGGTAGGGAAGGGTCGGGTGTGTGTGGGGATGGGTGGGGGTTGGGGCTTTTCTGCTTCAGTTATTATTATTATATTATTATTATTATTATTATTATTATTATTATTATTATTATTATTATTATTATTATTATACAGATATACAGTATTATCAGGATTATCACTTATAATTATTTGTATAGCTATTTTACAGGTAGTATCACAACTATTACTATCATTAATGATGATAATTATCATCATCACAATAATTAACATTGACTAGACCATTCATTGATTCAGAGAGCTTAACAAATCTGATTAGGTTCTGGAGCCCACGTGCGACAAAATTTGGACAAAGATGCCCCAGTGATTTAGGAGATACATTTTAGAGGATTTTCGGTGCTAGAGGGACCTCAACAAGTTTGGATAAATCAAGATTCCTGCGAGAAGTGCTGAAGCCCATCACCATAGAATCCTTTCATTAATGTTTTGTTGAAGCTGGGCCATTACTTGCGGATGAGTGGTGTTTGAATGGATTTCAAGAAATTTTTATGAAATCAGATACAGAATGGGCACCAGAGAAATCACTATTATCATCAACTTCGTCCTCATCTATCATCACTATAGTAATCATTATCAACAACAAAAATAACAGCAACAACTACAACACGTAACAGCAGATATCAATATTGGCATTAGTATCATCATCATCATCACTATCACTACCATTACCACCGTCACTACTATCATCATTGCTCTCAACAACAATAATAATAACAACACCAACAACTACAACAGATGTCAATACTAGTATTAATATTATCATCATCACTATCATCAACATTATAGTTAGCATCATTTTTATTGCTTTTTTCTCCTACTTTCCTGACTACCTGACTTTTCCTGTATTAGGATAAAATGTATATTGTTGCCATTATTGATATATCTCGGCAATCACTGATTGTTCATATATATATTTCGGTTGTGAAGGTTTTCATCAATATATATATATTCTTTCCTAACTGTAGGCCTTTCCATTGCATTGATTGCAGACATTTTCTTATTGTCAGGCTTGATACCATTTTTAGACAGAATGTCCCCCAATGAATGTCAATTCTGGCACACTGATTTGACATATTTCTGGCTTAAGATTTTTAAGTTCACCGCTTCAACTTTTTTCATGACCAATTTCCATCGCTTATCATGCTCTTCTTGCGTCGATCCCCATATGATAATATCATCCACAGTAGTATCAAACCCAGAAAACTCTTCAAACATACTGTAAATTGTTCTATGATAAACTTCGGGTCCACTGCAAATTCTGAATGGCAGTCGAAGATACCTATACCGTCCAAAAGGTGTACTTAAAGTACATAGATTGGAAGACTCCTCATCAAGACATAGTTGCCAGAATTCAGAAGAAGTATCCAGTTTTGAAAATATCTTTGCTCCAGCAAATTTTGACATTATTTCCTCCCATGTTGGCAGCTTAAAATGTTCATGGAGAATTGCACGGTTTAGGTTTCATTGGTCTAAACATACTCAGATTTTACCATTTTTCTTATGGACGATGGCCATAGAACTAACCCATTCTGTAGGTTCATTGATTCTAGCAATCTACTGCAGTGACTCCATTCGGTCCAGCTCCTCTTTCAATTTGTCATGCAATCTGAATGGGGCTTTATGACATGGCCCAATAGCTGGTACACCCGATTTATCAACGCGAATTGTGTGTACATCAGGCAAAGCTCCTATGCCTTTGAATACCTCTGGGTAATGGCTGAATATCACCTGCACTGCATCATCAGAAGTTGGGTTTTGTTGCAAACTATTATTATTACTATTATTATTAGTCTTATTCTGTTGATCAGCTGTTACGTGGGACACACGTTTCACCAAGCTAAGTCTTTCACATTCATGCAGTCCCAGAATTGGTTGTACGTCAGAAAGTGAACTGATGAATAATGACTTATAGATTCTTTGTTTGTGTCGCACATTCATAGCAGATTGGCCCATTACTGGAATGTCATGACCCGCATACACTGTTAATTTAACCTTTGATGGGTGCAATTTTGGACGATATCTAAGACACATGTACTCTGATTTACTGATAATGTTCATATTTGCACCTGTATCTAATTTAGCCGAAGCCACCGTCCCATTAATTTCTAGAGGAATAATCCAGCACTGATTTTTTCCGATTTCATTTTCGACACTGTCAACATATAGCTCATCCATATCTTCTGTTAGATTATTTTCGGCACTGCCAGCATGCACCTTTGGCCTACTTTGTTGGGATCTACAACAAGTGTCCCAATTTTCCGCAATTTTCGCATGTTTTGCCATAAGCTGGACAATATTTTGGAAAGTGTTTATATCCACAATATCGACAGTCTATTTTCTTAGCTTCATCCTGTTGTGATTTCATACCCGAGTTTCTGCCTTTGAATTATTTCTGATTCACTGCATCACATGACATGCTTGCTGTCGCACATTAATCTGTTTCTAGTTCCTTAGCTTGTGCTTTAGTCACTTCTTTAGCTCAGCAAATTCTAACCGCTTCTTTCAGTGTTAATTCATCATCTCTCAATAAACATTGTCTTAAATTATTGTCTGGTACTACACACACAATTCTATCTCGAATCAAGCCATCCTTCAATGTCCCGAAGTCACATGTTTTGGCTTTAATTTGCAATTCGGACACGAACTCATCTATTGTTTCGCCTTATTTTTGTAGACATGTGAAAAACGTATGCTGTTCAAACGTAATGTTTGTTCTTGGAATGCAATACTGCTCGAATTTATGTTTTACTGTGTCTAACTTTTTTTGTCACCATCACTGTCCCATTGAAAACCATTGTAAATCTTCTGTGCGTCTTTGACTATCACATGCAGAAAAATTGCTGTCTTTGTTTTCTCTGGCTTTGCATCAGCACCAGAGGCACATAAATATAACTCAAACCATTGCCACAAACGTTTCCAGTTTTCGCACAAATTACCAGTCAATTCCAGTGTTGAGGGTGGCTTTAAGGAAACCATCACTATGTCAGTAAATTCCTGACACCAAGTAAGGTTCTGGGTGTTATCAACAAACTTATAGCGATACAGTAGTTCTTTCAGTAATAATAACATAAACTTTATGTGGTCTTAGTTTCACACCAGTGGTAGCCATTTGCATTTTGTATTCTTTTATTGTTTACAGAAAATGCAGTAACTTCATTACAGTTAAGTCTTTCATATGGAGTAGAAACAAGAGGGGCCAAGTATTGATCCTTGGGAACACCACAAACCAGCTTTTCTTTGCTAGAGCAAACTCCAGTGTATTGTATACATTGTACCCTATCGCTTAAGTAAATTTTAGCCAGCTTAATGCAATTCCTCTTACTCCATAGTAATATTATTTTCGTACTAAGATGCCAGGAACAAGTGTGTTGAAAGCTTTTGAAAAGTCTAAGAAAATACCAAGGACGTGTTCTCTTTTTCTAGTGAATTTGAAATCTTTTCCAGCATGTCAATGAGGGCTAGCATTGTGTAATGTTTTTCTCTAATGCTATATTGTGCCTCAAATATTATTGAGTACTTATTTAGATAATTCATTAATCTATTATAGAAAAGTCTCTCCAAAAGTTTTGAAAACAGTGGAAGTGCTGATAGTTAGTGAAGTCAGATGAGTCTTTAGCTTTGTATAGTAGTGTCACACGTGCTATTTTAACCGTGATGGAAAGACACCCCCCCCCCCCCTGCTCCATAGACAGATTGCATATGTGAGGCAAAGGAATTAGTATCTCTGTTAGACAATTTTTAAAGGTACTCCATTTAAAGTTATCAATACCTGCACTTTTATTAATATTAATTTACATTAGTAGTTTAGAAATCTCTTCTGGATTAGTAGGGTTTAGAAAAATTGAAGATTGATAGCTGGTTGTTAAATAGTCCTGAAAAACTTTTGTGAGGGTCAATTTGGATTTCTTTCGATAATTTGGGACCAATGTTTATAAAATATTCATTAAATTTTGTTGCTATTTCTTCCTTTTCAGTTACAACTTGGTTACTATAGATACTTTTTTAAATTTCTGATTTACTGTTTTGTTTATTTAGTAATGACTGCATTAATTTCCATGTTTCCTTGATGTTATTTTTCTGGTGGTCAAATCTGCTAAGAAAATAGGTTATTTTTGTTGTTCGAATCATTTGCTTTAAATTATTCCTATACTATGTATATTTTGTTTCATTGTACTCTGTAAAGTATTTAATAAAATTGTGATAACAATTGTTCTACTTCTGACATGCAGCTATCAATCCCCGAGTCAACCATGGCTTTGTGGGGTTTCGCTTAATTTTTTTAGTCTTTTTTCGTGGAAAGGTGATTTCATAAAGATCTGTGCATATAGTATAGAATTTGTTGTATGCGTCTTGACATGGTTAATAATGTCGTTCCAGTTCGTATTAGCCATAATGGTTTTGAATTTAACAATATTTTCTTTTCCAAAGTCGTCGAGACTTATTATTATTAAAATTGTTCTCTTTTAAGGATGGTTTTTGCTTGGCATCTTCGTTTTCCAAATAGTATATGGATAAATGATCAGCTATGTCCATAATGAAGATAACTATCTTCGGGGTTTTATCAACAGTACTATTCGTGAGGGAGTTATCGATGGTGGTAGCTGTTGTCTTTGTAAGTTTCGTTGGTTTGGTAATTAATGGATAGAATCCATAGGCCTCTAATAAATGTTGTGTATTCTCGTTACTGACACGTCAGACCACCTACCAATTTTTCTTCTCGAAAGACAGCTGACCTGCACAAAGCCATTCAAATATGAAAAAATTAAATGCAGAGAAATAAATCAGGTCAATATTGAACAATTTAAAAAATAGATGTCTGAGGTGGATTGGCATGCAGTAACAGACATACAGTGCTGCGAAAGTGCCTACACCAAGTTCCATGAAATTTGCACGCACATCTTCGAAAACAGCTTTCCCATGAAAGAAAAGAAGAAATTTAAACACAACCCGACTAAACCATGGATAACAATTGGACTGATAGCTGCCTGTCATAAAAAACATAATCTTTATTTGAAGTTTATCAAATGTCAAACAAAGCATAATGAACAGAAATTCAAGAAATACAGAAACAAGTTGGACCAAATAATCAAAACAGCAAAAAAAACTTACTACCATAACACATTTGAACTATGCAAGAATGACATAAATGAAACATGGAAAATAATTAAATCACTTTTGAATAAAAATAACCGCAAAGCACAACAAACACAATTTCTTTATAATAACAAGATAATAACTGATGATTTAGAAATTGCAACAGGATTCAATGACTATTTTGTTAATATAGGTCCAACACTTTCAGATAAAATCAATTCAACATCCTCTAATAAATATAGTGATTATCTCACAGGCGACTATCAATCCTCTTTTTTCGCTAACCCGGTCACAAATGAAGAAATTTTTATCATTCTTAACAAACTAAATCCTGCAAAAAGTGCTGGCTTGGATGGTTTCAAGTGGAGTATTTTCAAACACTGCACGTTAGCGCTACTAATACCCCTTAACCACATCTGTAACTTATCTTTCACTCAAGGCATATTTCCATCAAAATTAAAAGCAGCACGAGTAACACCTATATACAAAGCAAAGGATTCATCTAATTTCACAAACTATAGACCTGTCTCAATACTTCCACTTTTCTCCAAATTAATGGAACGACTTATGTACAATCGGCTTATCAGCTACTTAGATAAAAAGTCAATCCTCTATACATCACAATACGGATTCCATGAAAAACATTCAACAATGCTAGCACTAATTGAAATGACAGAAAAAATAATAGAATCAATTGAAAAGAAAAAGCACATAATAGGCATTTTTTGGATCTTTCAAAAGCTTTTGACACTATCAATCATAAAATCCTACTAGAAAAACTTGCCTATTATGGAATCCGAGGAAGTGCACTCATCTGGTTTGAAAGTTATCTAAGTGACAGAACGCAATGTGTGCAATTCAATGCAACTTGCTCTGAAAATAGGAGACTAACTTGCGGTGTCCCTCAGGGGTCCATCCTTGGCCCTCTGCTGTTCCTCTTGTATATGAACGATCTGCCTAACATATGCAAACATATGTCACTAATACTATTTGCTGATGACACCAATGCCTTTTGCTCTGATGAAGACATAGCTACATTATATAAAAATGTAAATAAGGAAATGGAAGAAATTACTAACTGGTTTTCACTAAATAAATTATCACTAAATGTGGATAAAACAAACTATATGTTATTTTCAAAATCTAGAGAATTAATAAATAAAGAGGTTCCAAAATTGTACATTAGCAATAAGGAAATTGAAGAGGCCCCTTATGCAAAGTTCCTAGGAGTATATTTAGATAAAAACTTGACCTGGGCCAAACAAATCGAAACAGTTACTGCAAAAGTAGCAAGAGGAATAGGTGTCATCCAAAGACTAAAACCATATATGACACAGGCCACGGCTAAAACACTGTACAGCACCTTGATCCTCCCGCACCTCACTTACTGCAACGCTGTTTGGACTAACACCTACAAAAACAGAATATCCAAAATTCAGTCTCCAAAAAAAAAAAAAGCATCAAACTATTTTCTAGGCCAGAAAAGGGCCAAAACATGTTCAAAGCAGAAAACTTGCTTAAGCTCACCGACATAGGAAAATCTCAAATGCTAACTATTGTCAAAAACTTCCACCAAGACACTTTACCCAAATCTATAGCCCCCTTCTTTATAAACAATATTAACATCCACCAACATAACACTAGAAGCAGACATAAACTACATGAGCAATACACACGGACAGACATAGGAAAACACCGAATATCATTTGCAGCCACTAAACTATGGAACAACATAAAACAGGAAACACGTGAGAAAATTCTATCAACAAAATTCCGCAAGAAAACAATAAAAAAAACCACTTGATTAACACATACTAGTATTATCGAACTCAAGCAGTACAGCTCAAAAATGGCCCGACACGTCTACAAAACAAGGTAAAGAATGCTGCTACTACTACTACTACTACTACTACTACTACTACTACTACTACTACTACTACTACTACTACTACTACTACTTCTACTACTACTACTACTACTACTACTACTACTATTACTACTACTACTACTACTACTACTACTACTACTACTACTACTACTACTACTACTACTACTACTACTAGAATTATGACTAGATGACTCCACTTGCTATTATATCCAATAATAATTTCAATTACCATAGTAACAAACTACAGGACGAGCAGGAGAATGAGCACCCATCCCCTCCATCCCCCTTCCCTTGTCCAAGGATGCTCCCCATTAGCAAGCATCCTGTAAACAGTATATCATCATTATAAGTAAAAGTACCCTCCCCCAAAAATATATAAATGTTTATTGTTGTATCTATAATCATAGACATCCATGTATATTATTGAACTTGACTATGTTCTGTGCTTGTCTGTTACGTAACTGTCTTGTCCTTATTTACTACCCATATGTATCGCTAAATAATAATAATAATAATAATAATAATAATAATAATAATAATAATAACAATAATAATAATAATAATAATAATAATAATAAAAATAACCCAAGTGACTAACTCTTACACACACCCTGTTACAGTATTATATGTTGGTTCGCGGACTGAGAGAGGCCCACTCCAGGAGTTTTTCTTTCCACTGTAATGACTGACAAGATAATTGAACCGGTGGTGAACTTGGGGGGGGGGGGGGTTGGGAGGGTGCTGGGGGTGTGGGAAGGGGTGGTCTCCTCTTGACCCGCGAATTGACATATTTTTCTCTTTGAAATTTAAACTGTTTATGTGGATCAAGGGCCAAAGGCTTAATAAGGAAGTAGTAAATGTAATGTCTGAATTTATAATTGTTTGTGTAAGTACTGTCTTGTCTAATTTATATATACCTGTATATATGTGTGTAAGGTGTCCGCCATAACAATAGGCACTGCCTTGGGCGGACAACCTGGTATGATTTGTGAATTCGTTTACCTTGGAATTATTGAATAAATAATCTTGAATCTTGAATCTTGTATGAACGCAATTTCCTTTTAATAAATTAATGTTGAAGTCTTAATGTAACTTGTTTTATTTTCATTATGAATATTTTGTAAAATTTTATCTAGAGCTTTGACAAATTTCCCCTTGTCACAACTCGGAGACCTGTAAATAACTTATTTTTCACTTTGCTCATTGGCATCTCAAAGACAAAGGTGAACTATGTATTCTCCCAAAGTAAACTAACGGATGCATTCTGTAGGCGGGGTTAGTGTAGCCTCCTGGGGTATGTACTGGTCCGTTTGATTCTCGCTCGCTGCGGCACCACATGTGCATGGTGAGTTGGGGGCGAGGCTGCTGGTTAGCTGCAGATCTTGGGGTTGTGGATCTAGTGTTGCATTTCTCCGGATTATACAAAGACTGACTTCGTGAATCGGTGGAACATTCCTGTTCCAGTGGGGGCCATGCGACCATCGTCTCGGAAGTTTAACCACACCGTATCGTCCTGACTGTTGGTGTCACCGATGTGGTGGTCCATTTACTCAATCAGAGTTGAGACATTATAAAATACATACCTATTTAATATCATAGAGCGAAACAATGGTACTCGTTTGCTGCTATGAGAGAGAAATCGAGTACATAAGACTAAGTTGGTGTTTTGTTTAACATGGTCCTCGCCAGAGGTACCTCACCGATCTCTGATTGGTATAATCACTCAGGTATCCCTGCAGAGGAGGGTCCCAGCGCGGCTACTTAGTAATTTTAATATAAACCATTATAACCCCTAGCACAAATATTATTTGTTTGTGAGAAAGTGCCTCGTGTGGGCCTCCGTCACAGGAAAATGCCTACAACACCGAAGCGGAGGAAGAGAGATGGTAAAAAGGGCCACTCTCTTATTCAAACTATGCTATGGTGTGTAAAATGAGTCAACCCAGTGAAATTATAAGTTATAGTGATGCACGCTGTATTACGTGAAGGTGGGTGGGGGGATGATTTCCGCAGAATTCAACACCGTCACTTTATGTCAGTTAAAAGATACTGTATTGGTAATTGCTGCTTTATTTATGTGGTCCTTCTGTTAGATCATTTCATAACATTTAGTTTTTAGGTCTGTATTAAGTTTAAGCCGCAAGTGGCTGTGTGTTCTAACTATATCTAACGTATACGTCTGACTCGTGAGAATGCTCAGTGTCCATATGGTCACCTACACGGAGCATCCCCATCAGATAGACAGCATGTGGACATATCACATGGTGGCGGCTTCAGAATCATAAAACTATCCTGTCACCACCGTATCATGACCACATATAACAGCACAGGGACAAGTCACATTACATAAGCATTTATAAGCATATATAAATTTATGGTGGGTAGTAAGATACAGATATCAATGCTATGGTGACCTTCCCGTGAGGGTGTGGTGGGTTCTAAGACCGCACCCAGTCACTTGTAGAGTTAGCCGGAGATCTGTGTTCTGTCCGTCACCCAGCGTGTTGAGGGGTGGATAATGTGAGATCTGCACCCTGGAACTAACATTTACCTGTGTTTAGGGTTATGTAGATTGCCCGGAGCTGCACTGCAGGCCAGTAAATATAATATAATGTTTTGCAGTGCTTCCTACTTTGGCATAGATATCTAACCTATCGAGTATCCGCAGATACAGATGGGATGTTTGCAGTCATTGACACTTTGTGACTCTAACTGCTCTGAAACCCCAATAGTTTCAAAATCAACTCTAACCAACGTGATGGAGGGCGTCCAGACAATTATTCCGCCCTAAGGGCGGAGGAGCGTAGACAGAGACAATTACTCATTTATTCAAAATAATTTAGGAAGCCCTATGGTATATGGCCCTATGGCCAATTTATACAACCTTGCCGGTGTGCGGTGTTACATATCTGCTACTCCCAGAAAAGAGACTGACACAAATGTCTCCAATAGAGTAATCGTCCCTAACTACTTATAAACCTATCCTATCGAGCGAAAATAACCTGGTTTAGGCGGCCGTATGTCAGGTTCGCATAGAGAGAACATGAGCAATGACCTGAGTGAAAAATTGATGCTGTTGGGGAACAAGGTGGTGCGGTTGTTGTTGCTGCATAGTGTAGCCTAACTGCGGTCCTAGTATTTTATATAAAATAAGCAAAACATATAACTAGGATGGCTACTTCCATATAACTAACTATCACAGTACAGTCAAAATATTAGGTCACGCGACCTTGATTGTGCCTGTTAATCATCGGCACAAAATAAAGATAAATATATACAGCACAAGTTGATGCAAGGCATCAATGGTAAATAGCGTGCTCGGATATTATTAAAATTCTGAGAATAAAGTCAACGGTTTCATGAGAAAATGAAATTATATAATGGCATACAAGCCACTCCTAACAAACATATAGGTGGAAAATTACAACAAAAAGGAATATTTCTTGCAAACAGATGTTGGTAGTATTATGTATGGGCTTTGAAAACCAACTTATATTTGTATCAGTCTGTTAATTTTTCCATTCATACATGGAGTATCAGATCAAATCTGGATCATCTGGTATCAACAACTTGTGATGATAAAGAAATTCGCAAAACCGGCATCCTAGTCAAGAAGCGGATCTTGAGACCCATTCAAACATATTGAATAATACTGTAAAGAATATTTTACGGGCAAAATGTATGTACACAAATCCTGATATCTTCTTAAACAAGCATGAAGAGCTTACAATACGCATCAAAGATACATCTCCAGATATCATTGGCAGCACTGTGCTAAAACTTAAGAAAGCTTCGACCAAACTATAGACAGTGGAACTAAATGTTAGTGGCTATGATTGTTGTTACAGCATTGATGCCGCTGGTTGTAGTGCAGCTATTTACACTAAAAGCCTATTCTTACCGCATGTATTACAATATGTTGGATCATGTACGCGCTTGGACTGAACACTATTTTGGTAGGTTGGATGCGTCTGGAAGCATGCGGCGCCATACACATGCAGTCTGAATGGGCTTTAGGCGTCATTAAAAGCATCAGAGTGTCATTTTCTATATGAGTAATGCCAATCTTCATATCCTACTTAGGGAGGTACCAAATGTAAAAAGATTCACATATAAAAGGTTATTGGGTAATTCTAATTGCCCGGAAATAAACTGGTCAAATATCCTATGGTGCAAGGTGCAACTAATATATATACAAATACACATATCATCAATGGTAAATAGCGTGCCCAGACATTATTATAATTCTGAGAATAAACTCAAAGGTTTCGTGAGAAAATTAAATTATATAAAGGCATGCAAGCCACTCATGACAAAAATATAGGCAGAAAATTGCATAAAAGGAATATATCTTACAAAAAGATGTGGGCAGTATTATGTATGGGTTTTGAAAAGCAGCTTATATTTTGCATCAGTCTGATCATCTTTCCATTTATCTTTTTCTCAAGACCAAACACGTTAACAGAAAGAGAAGAACAGAAAAAAATTAAGAGCAGTCAGAGATGAGAGAAATGCACTACTGCACCAACAGGGAGTATCAGATCAAATTTGGGTCATTTGGTATAAACAACTAGTAACGATAAAGAAATCAGCAAAACCGCATCCAAGTCAGTAGAAAATCAGCGCAAGAAGCCGATCTTGTGACGATAAAGAAATCAGCAAAACCGGCAACCTAGTCAAGAAGCGGATCTTGAGACCCATTTAAACAGATTGAATAATACTTTAAAGAATATTTTAAACCCAAAATGTATGTACACAAATCTTTATACCTTCTTAAACAAGCGTGAAGAGCTTGCAATAAGCATCAGAGATACATCTCCAGATAGCATTGGCATCACTGAGTTAAAACTTAAGAAAGCTTCGACCAAACTGTAGACAGTAGAACTAAATGTTAGTGACCATGATTGTTGTTACATCATTGATACTGTGGGTTGTAGTGCAGCTATTTACACTAAAAGACTATTCTGACTGCACGCATTACAATATGTTGGATCATGTATGTGCTTGGACTGAATGCTATTTTGGTATGTTGGATGCATCTGGATGCGGGCGCCATACACATGCTGTCTGAATGGGCTTTAGGCGTCCTTAAAAGCATCATTTTATATATGAGTAATGCCAATCGTCATAGTTCATTGCTCATGCCATCAGGTCCAGATGCACGTCCATTTTTCAGGACGTTAAGTGTCTTCTCAACAGCTGCTGTATTAATTGGTGTTAGTAATGGCCAGGGGTCTCCTGAGAATGGGTGCAAGAGCTCATCATTGTGGTCAGTGAACTATTCCTTGAACCATTCTCGAATTGCCTTGTCTTTACCCTGGGCAGTCCCGATAAAGCGTCCTTCAGAGTGTTGTACAGTGGGTGGTGGTGTGTAGTCAGCAACTCAGGGCTCGAGCTGCCCGAAACATTTTGTGGCAGTCATCTGTGGCAGTGATTTTGTGTGCTAGGGAGTCTGCTTGTTGGATAGCAATATTTTTAAGCATTTGCTAATGTGGCGCACAATGTTAATGCGTTCCTGGCGAAGTTTGGTGCGATCTTCACTTTGGCCACTTTAATAGATGCGCAGTCATAACGCTTTCTGTTCTGCTGACAGTTTTACTATAAGAGGGTCGTCAGTATACCTAGTTATGTTGTTTTTTAGAACATCTATGGTGCTAGTTGGTGATGATTCCATAGATTTCAGCATTTTGTTTAGGGTTTCGTTTGGATCGGAGCTGACGTCGGTGTTAGCTATCTGCTCCCCGAGTGCCTTTTTGTATGACATTTGAGTGTCAGTGTCGCTGATGAGCTTGAGTAAGTTGAAGGTGACCCCACCCTCTTTCCTGGTATGGCGTTTATACATAAGGTAGAACTGGTTCATATGGAGGTGTATAATGACTGGCTTATGGTCAGAATTGAGGTCTATGCCTCCATAGGAATGAGCATCCCAAAGTAGGGGTTTTGCTGCTGTTGTGCCCTCTCCATACGATCTCTTGCATAAGCCACGTCCTGAACCTTTGTCTGCAATGCCGAGTTTACTCAGCTTGGAGTTGAAAGCTCCACAAACAAACAGTCGCCATCTAGCTGGGATAGTAATGGCGGAGCTCAGTTCTGCATAGAAGGAATCTAATATTGGTGGATTCTCTTTTGCTCTTCCGGTAGTTTGCCCATATGCGTTGACTATGCGAGACTTAGTGGTGGTGTGCTTTCGCGTTGGTATGGCTAATACCCTTGGTCCGATTACGAAGCCTAATCCCCAGTAAGTGGCCTGTTTTTGCTCCATGACTAGCTTATGGCCTGTCTGAAGCTGCTGCTCTGAGTACTTAGCTACTTTAGTCTCTTGAATTCATGTAATATCGATTTTACAGTGTTCAGTCTGCACCCAAGGTTTGCCTCTTTGGTGTTGCAGTGCAGACCATGTACATTCCACGTAGCTATGGTAAGCTCCTGGGAAGATTGCATCGTCCGAGGATGTCGAACACAGTTTCTTGTTAGAAGAAGGTTAGACATAGGCAGAGTTGCCATTGTATGCGGATGTCAGCCCGCAATCCTTGATGGCTTTGTTTCCCAACAAGGTTGGTACATTATCTCAAAACCGATCATGCATCTAATCAATTCAGCTTTTATGCACCACCTTACAATCAACGCTGTAGGCCAAGTCACCATTATCACGATACACAAGCCCAAGAAACCACCTGACCCCCAGCCAATCTGCGGCCCATTGTGCTCCTTAACAGCATACAGAAAATCCTATCCAATGTTACTCTATGCCGCATCCGAGACAAGATCGATGACTTCACCGGATCATGTCAAAGTGGCTTCAAACGTGGACGCAGCTGCGCAGACATTGTATGGGCTAACACATGCTTGTGTCAGTAGCCATGTCCAAACACTGGGATATCCACAAAATGGGCATTGACATGTCACGAGCCTTTGACACAATTAAGCGCTCAAAGATCCTAGATGTACTATGCCAGGCCAGTTGCAATGAAGATGAGCTACAACTAGTGAGACAACTGGTTGCAGGCACCAAGCTGAGAGTATGAGTTAAGTCAGTGAAGTCTGTAGAGTCTGAGACATCAATCAGCTCCCCACAGGGAGATGGTCTATCCCCTGTGCTTTCCACCTGTTACATGGCTGCTGCATTGAAATCCATGCAGCAAGATTCCACAAGACCATACCCCCTGGTGTCAATACTAGGCATGTCACTAGAGATGGAATATGCCCACGATGTGGATTTTATAGACGAGGAAAAGAAACCCCTTGATGAACTTCTCTCAATAGCTACAAGCAAACTAAAAATCTCTTCCTGAATGAATCCAAAACAGAGTTCACCCACATATACCTATCCACAAAGCATGAAACTAAAGGCGAACCATGGAGGAAAAGTAAAATCCTGGGGTCACTGCTTTGCAGTACTGCTGACATTGCTGCACGCTGTATCGTGGGAAACATAGCTTTCCAGTCTTTCTGGAAGCTATGGATTCGTAGATCAAAGATGCCCGTGATAAAAAGACTACGTTTATGCAATGCAACCTGCGTATCCTTGATGATGTATAACTGTAACAGCTGGGCAGCTCCAAACGCAGCTCTAGACAAACTCAACACCACTGATGGCCAGACAACATAATTTCCAACAATGCACTATACAAGATGTGTAATGCATCGCCACTGTCTGTAAAAGTCTCGCAGTAAAGATGTTCCATGTTTGGCCATGTGAGAAGGATGCCAGAAGACACACTAGCACAGAGTGCCTTGGAATTCGCCCTACTCGGAGCCAGCAAATACAGAGCCAGTAGAGGACGCCATTGCATAAATCTGCTACGCATGCTATGAGGTGACCTCAAGAAAGCCGGATTAGGTACACTCAAGTCAAGAATGGGCCTGAGGAAGCTAAGGATTTCGGCTGAGGACAAGACACAGCGGGCAAGAGTGAAGAAGGACTGATTGCAGCTGTAGGATGTTTCTACTACTACAGCCGCAGATTACAGTAGTCATACATAATCTTCACAGCCCACTTAGGGAGGTCGCAAATTTAAAAAAGATTCAGATATAAAATGTTATTGGGTGATTTTAATTACCTGGAAATAAACGGGTCAAATATCCACTGCAATGCCAGTGAAATGCACAAACCAAAATATTTTTTGATGCAATACAGGACACCTATCTGTGCCAACAGATAACCTTCCCAACACACTTTAGGGGCCATGCTAGAACCAATACCTACGTGGACCTAGTTCTTTCAAACGAAAAGGATAGTGTATAAAACATGCTGATTGACGACCCAGTAAGAAAATGCCACGACATCGTGATCTGTTTTATATATCCATATGAATCTATGTCATTTATGAAAGTCTATCTTCACTGGAAATAGTGACAATCTCTTAAAAATATTTTTGACCAACAAAAGTCTAAATCAGCTTCAAACGTGTCGTAATGATGATGATCTTGTTGATTATATGTGCACATTTTAGGATATTAGCTTGATTTGATAAGTCAGCTTCTATCGGTACATAGAGCTAAAACATGGGATATATAGAATGATTTGCACCTATTATAGGACACTTGATGGTAGAATCATGCAATATCTCGTAGAGTACGAGAACATACTGAGTTCTACATGGCCCTATCTTCGAAAAGTGATTACAAAGCAAGTACAAATATTCTGGTACCGAATATAGTAAATTATTGGCATTTGACAACAGTATGTGGGTACTAAATTTCGTATTGCGAAATTACTTCATGGTAGAAATTTTTAAAACTTAAGATTTATTAGTGTATTCATATTCCTATCTAACCATATGGGTGGAATTATGGGGTCGAACCTATTGCAGACAATAGGCCATTGAAAACCACAGATCTTCCAAAATTGAAACCAATTTACGTGATCAAATTATGTACTACAAAATTACTTTACGGTCAAATTTGTTAAATTCACAACATAGCTAACGTATTCAAACCACTAAACTCCTATGTGAGCGAAATTCTGGGGGCCGAACATATTACAGACAGTATGGTACCGAAAACCACGAATCAGCTAGAAATCCTTTTGGATTCGGAATATAACTAGCATATTAAGTCTCGAGTTTATGTGGGTGAAATTCTGGGGTTGAACATATTACAGAGAATAAAACTCCGAAAACTGTGAATCACCACAAATTTATTCTAATTTTCAGTATGAAATTGTCTACTACGAAATTACTGCATGGCAGAACATGTTTAACCTCAATACATTACTTTACTATTGTATTCATATATCTATCTAACTACATTTGTGAAATTATGTGGCCGAATTAGCCGCAGACATTCCTAAATTAACAGTAGTCGATTTCTGTATTCAACAATTCGTTACAATATTATTGACAGCTGTTTTAACTAGAAATTTGGAACATTGGTAGTCTATCAATGCCGCTACTAAATTGCATTGATCCTACATAGATGTGTTCCCACTGATGGATTAAGAACAAAAGGTTACTCCTGATAACCACATATCTATTATTTTTAGCGAACTTTGTCTGCTTTTTCCCGCTCTACAATATTAGTATACATGGTTTTCTTTTCTGTTGAAATTTACCACACACTTAGTACACCTCAGGTAGAAGACGTCCACGATGTTAACAAATTTGCATTGACGCCTCACATGATGTAACAATTGTAATTTTTACCCTATCTCGAATGCGACGAATGTTCAGCTTAGTGTCTTATACTATAATACAATACGGGAAAGATGAAACAGACACAGTATCTAATATAGTCATCATCGTCGTCCTCATAATTGTTTTACCCTGTAATACTTAAATTTGGTCAAGAATATAAAAATATTTGCTTATTGAATGCCCATTTGCAGGCCAAGAGAAGACTGATTTTGAAGATTTACTACTGGAATGACTGGTTCGGTTATCCAATGGTGAATTTTCTAAAACTATATCTTCTCGTGACTTGCACATTGACATTCCTAAAGCTCACTGTTGAGGCCGGTTTTTCCGGCTTCGTCATGAAATGGTTAAAATACAATACGATAAGCTGATAGGCCTACATGCACAGTCATTGTAGTCGCAATACTTAATACATATCTATGACAGCAACAAGTAGGGGTGGGATGGGGTGGGCTACCACTCAAAGTATTTTAAGATATTCCTATAGTTGTCTTGTAGTTGAGATTTTAGAAGTTCGATGTTAAAAATTTTAAAGGATTTTGTTAGAACACAACCGTGCCCAAGCAAGTCACATCTTGGTGGCGGTTGTTAGAAACGATTTGCATAGGCCTAAAGTTAGTCAGTCAGTCATTGAATACGAGTGGTTTATTAAAACAATTAATTACCAAGTGATATTAATTACCCTCGCTCCGTCAGGGGACGAGTATATTGCATTCGGATCTACGTGTATGGGTCTACAATACATGATTGGTCTTGTTAAAATGTGTGACCTATAAATACGGATGGTCTCTTAATACAAGTGGTCCATGTTGGGTGCACCACACACTACCAAGTGGTATTATCTCTGTAATACTCAGATTTCCTCATGCCACGCTCAATAGAGTGATGCATTTCTAGCCATGCCACGCCCATTTCGAGCTAAGTTCCGCCCTCTTTCCGTGTGCTGGAATCAATTTACATACTTTGAATCATGAATTCTCAGAATCCCAATTTCAAGGTAGGTATACACGTAAGCTGTAGAATATTTTGGAACTAATTTGACTGGGTGCTTTTGCTGCCAACACAATGTCGATTAATTAGTAAGGCCATACAATTCTTACACTTGATGGACTATTCAATCTTCATGACGGAGCTAGATACGTCATCTTCGCACATTTTGAGTGTGATAGATGTGAGCCTACATATGACGCAATTGATTATAACGTCATATGCTTGAACATCAAATCAGATGCATCCATTATCATAGAAAATGCTGTATGGAAACGTCTCAAGATCACTGCTTGCAGAAGCCATTTTTGGCCAGTGTGTTTTTTGATCGCGTGTTAATGTGGAAATGTGGGTAGTTGCGATGAGTTGCTTGAATTGGTTCATGACAATTTCAATAGAGTGATCCATTTCTCGCTATGCCACGCCCATTTCTAGCTAAGCTCTACTCTCTTTTTCAGCGTGTTGGAATCAATTTATATACGTTGAATAATTAATTCCCTGAATCCAAATTTCAAGGTAACTATACAGGTAAGCTGTTGAATATTTTGTAACTAATTTGACTGGGTGCTTTTGCTACCTGCAACCGCAACAACACCAAATCAAATTAGTTTCAAAATATGCAACACGATGTTGATTAAATAGTAAACCATACAAGTCATATACTTTGAGGACTCTTCAATGTTCATGACGGAGCTCGATACGTCATTCATTACGCATTTGGTTTTGATTGTAACGTCAGCCTGCATATGACGTAATTGATTATGATTGTCATATATACACCTGTGCAAAAGTTAAGCACCAGCAAAACCAATAGAACGTAGAAACATGATGGTACAACTAGGCTGCCATACTTTTTGTCCCCGCGTTAGCTGACATAATTCCAAGTACGAAATGCACATGCATGCATGACTTCACGCCGCTTGATGTCCGTGCATGGCGGGAAACAGCACACGTGTTCAGTTATGTAAAAGTCCAGTTTGAGGTGTAGAACATTACATACAGATTTAGGCGACAAGATTAGGAATTTTGTGTTCATGACCGTGGTTTATTTGTACATAGAGAATTAGCTCTTGATTGTGAACCGCTATGGCAAGACGAAGGTTAAGTGATCGTGTGAAATGGCAAATCATAGGCATGCATACCACTGGTATGTCATGCAGAGAGATTGGCAGACAGCTGAACATTAACCATACTGTAATCAGTCGTTTGATTGCAAAACATGGGCAAACTAACGAGGTGAAGGACAGGCCTAGATCTGGAAGACCGAAGAAGACTACTGCCCGTGATGATCGAGCCCTAGTACGCCTTGTTAGGAGATCTCCATTCACCAACAGCAGAGGGCTCAGCCAGCAATGGGAAACGCGCAATAGAGTGTCAATGTCTACCGTCAAAAGGAGACTGTATGCTGCTGGCATGAAAGCTAGGAGACCTGTCAGACGTCCTCTCCTCACTGCACACCACAAAGAGGAGCGTCTGAGGTGGTGCAACGAAAGAAGACACTGGAACATGAGATCCTGGAGACGGGTACACTGGTCCGATGAAAGTCGGTTCCTGATTCATGCCACAGATGGTCGAACTCGTGTATGGAGGTCCAGACGCACGGCGTACGACCAACATAACATCTTGGAAGAAGTTCCATTTGGTGGAGGTTCCGTTATGATATGGGGGTGCATCTCATTTGATTGTAAGCTGGATCTGTTGACTGTACCTGGAACACTAAATGGACAAAGATATCAAGATTCCATACTGGATAGAGTTGTGGTCCCTCATTTTGTAAATCATGCACCTGGAACCCACCCTATATTCATGGATGACACCGCCCGACCACATCGTGCTAGAGCTGTGCATGAATACCTCCACCAGAATGCCATCGAAACCCTACCATGGCCAGCAAGGAGCCCTGACATGAACCCTATTGAGCATATCTGGGACATTCTGGGAAACATGGTGAGAAGGAGGGATCCTCCTGTGCAGAACCTACAGGAATTAACAGACGCACTCCATCTTGAATGGCAACGAATACCACAATGGCGTATCAGTCGGTTGGTGACCAGCATGAGACGTCGTGTCCAGGCCGTCATCCAGGCACAAGGTGGATATACCCGGTATTAATAATGACAGTCTCTAACTCGTGCACAGATGTTAAACTTCGTTTTCAGACACCATTAATGACAATCTAGCCACGTGTGTCAACTGTAGGGCAATAGTTGTCAGTTGTGTCAACGTAACCATATTCAGGCCTCGTTTTCAAGTTCAAACAAAAACATACAGTGTTTCCCCACCATCATAATCAGCATTCCTCTAGTTGCATTATTACCTGTTGCACTAAGATGGATGGGTACATAAATGTTTATGCTATTGCTTTCTTCATAGCACATGAATATACCCTCGCATGTGCGTAAAAATAGGGTGGTGCTTAACTTTTGCACAGGTGTATACTTGAGTGATAGATCGAATCCATCCATTATCAGAGAAAATGTCGTATATCCATTTGTAGACAGAGACGATTGTTTATTAAATTATAGCACTGGAATGATAGGCTTGGTTATGAGTCGGTGATCCCAGTGGTTAATTTTCAAACACACTTCCTGTTAGATGCAAATAGACATTTCTCAAGGTAATAACTATACACGTAAGCTGTTGACTATTTTGAAACTAATTTGATTTGGTTATGTTGCTGCCGTAGTGATGTTGCTGCCTATGGCACCAACGGCGCCCAATCAAATTAGGTTCAAACTATTCAACAGACTGTTGGTTAAATATTTAAGACATACAATCGTACAGCGCCAAGTAAAATAATTTTGAAATATTAAACAGAATGTTGATTAAATAGTAAAGACATGCAATTTGTACACTTGACGGGCTATTCAATATTCCTGACGGGGCTAGATACGTCATTCATAAGACATTTTGATTGTGACATCAGCCTACATATGATGTAAATGATTATGACGTTATATACATGAGTGACAGATCTGATTCATCCATTATCATAGAAAAGGACTATGGCAGCAGCAGCGCCCAATCAAATTAGGTTAAAAATATTCAACAGACTGTTGATTAAATACTTAAGCCATACAATTCGTACAGCACCCAGTCAAATTAGTTTCAAAATATTCAACAGAATGTTGATTAAATAGTAAAGGCATGCAATTTGTATACTTGACAAATTATTCAATATTCTTGATGGAGCTAGACACGTTATTTATTACACATTTTGATTGTGACGTCAGCTTACATATGACGTAAATGATTATGACATCATATACTTGAGCGGCAGATCTGATTCATCAATTATCATAGAAAATGCCCTATGCCTATTCGCCATCCAAGAGTGTCAGACGATTGTTTTTTTTTTAATTTATCACTAGAAGTATAGGCTCAGTTATCCAGCCAGTCATTCCAGTGGTAGATTTTCAAAAAAGTGTTTCGGTGAGTAACTAATGCAAATGGACATTTCTCAGATTCACTGCAGAAGCCATTTGCGGTCAGTTTGATAGAGCTGAAATAGAAGGGACACTAAACGCGAGCATGTATTTGAGTACTTCCATCCCCAGGGGCTTGTAAAGTTGACTGGATAGACTTTTCTGACTGTCCTACTATCACGCTGTATACCACTATATATTTATATAATAGTAGTAGCAGTATATGGCGTGATAGTAGGATGGTCAGGAAAGTCCATCCAGCCAACTTTACAAGCCTGTGTGCTTCCATCTGTACATACTCCTCCAGCAAAAGAAGCGTAGTTATTTTGAGTTCCATTGGCTGTTAAAAATAATTAAGCAGTTATCGCTGCGCAAACTCTATTCCAGTCGAAACAGAGTAGATAAGAGTACTCACCATGAATTACGCGCATGAACATAATCAACCCTAACCCAGCAATCTAAAAATAGAGCCGTGTCTTGGTGCCGAGATTTATTTTCTCGATCTCATATCCACGGAGATCTCGCGAGACACAGAGTTCACGTTCTCGCGACATCTAAGCTAACGTGAGCCTGATCGAGATAATCAACAGGACCACTACGCAAAATGGCTGCGCCTATAGGCAATTCTAGATAGCAATACATTAATGTTATAAAAAAGGCATAAACTATATAAATGCGGTCTCAGACGACCGTTCGGTACCTATTAGTCATCAGTACATGATAAATATATTAATACATTAATACAATAACGGAGTACCTATTAGTCATCGGTACACAAAAAGTTCTAAAGTTAATGTGGTTGAAGCGTCACATAATCGGGGCGCGAGATGGCATGATGCTGAAATTAGCTGCTAGGAATATATCTGTGGGCGAACTGTTTGATGCGGCTCACTCTCAAGAATGGTGAAGAAGAACTGTTACGGATGTGGGTGGCTGGTGGGTAGTCACGTTTATTCACACATTGGTAATTTGAATGGTGGTAGGAAAGTTCTGTACTAGTGCAGATTTTTGTAGCTGCCCTGTGGCTTAGATTTTGGCAGATCAGTGATTTTCAGCACCATACTGTCTGCAATAGGTTCGGCCCCTACTCAGTTCGGAATTCATGCATCTGGTCAGATCGGTATATGAATACGCTAATGAAGTATCAAGCTTAAAAATGTCTATCATGAAGTAATTTCGTAGTACAGAATTCCATGGGAAAAATTTGCACAAGTTTGGCACATTCATGGTTTTCGGTAGCCTACTGTCTGTAATAGGTTCGGCCCCAAAACGTCAGATAGATGTATGAATACTCTAATAAAATATCGATTTTAAAATATTCCACCATAAAGCAATTTTATAATATGCAACTTAGTAGTGACCAAAAGTTGTCAGATGCCAATTATTTTCGTACTGACTGTGACTCTATTTGTAACTAGTTTTCGAATATCTAGCCATACAGAACTCAATATGTTTTATTATGTACTAGTGCTGTACGAAATATAGTACAATTCTACTATCAAATAATATCATAATTACCAAGTATGTCCATGTAGTTACTTATTCACAATATGTCCCCATTGCAAGATAGTTGGTTCATATTAGCCACAATCGGATAGATGTCGATATGTCCTGGCATATCGCTTGCAATATGTTTGGCTCCAGAATCTCATGCATATGTTTAGATAGATATATATGAATGCGCTAATAAAGTAGACTTTAAAAAATGTCTACCATGGAGTAATTTCGAAATACACAATTTAGCAACTTACATTCTTTCAAATGATAATAATTTACTATAATTGGTATCAGAATCTCTGTACTCGGTTTGTAACCAGGCTTTCGAACATATACCATCTACAACTTACTAGATATTGCTCGATTCCATAATCAAATATTTTTTCTAATAATGTGAAAATCTTTCTATTTATCCTATAATTTAACTCCTGATAGAATCTGAATTATCAAACTAAACCCCCAGAATGTACGCATATATTCAACAAGATGGATGTAAAGGTGGACGGACTGCCCCAAAATATAATCTGCTTCTTCCTATAGTCCATAGCTAATCCTATCCAAGGCCGATGCCATTACAACCATCTTAAACATATGACGCTACCAAGAAACTATCATTATTACAATCACAACCACCATCCGCACTATATGGCACAGGTAAGAAACTATAAATGATAGTAAACCCTATGTAACATTGAATCTTAATATAACAAGATAAGCCTCTCTCTCTCTCTCTCTCTCTCTCTCTCTCCTCTCCTCTCTCTCTCTCTCTCTCTCTCTCTCTCCTGCAAATATGTTGTCATTTTATCAAGTGTATAATGACTATGTCTTGATAGTACATTGCCTTTAACTTGGAGCCCATGTCTTCCTATATTATATAGTGCCTGTAACAGTTCTAAATCAATGTCAATATCAATACAAAAAATCTCTGGACATAAGCTTATTGTCCCAGTAATATCAGTTGCAACATAACATACTTACTTCCGACTTCCAGGGAGGCAAAAGGGATTATTTACACTATACAGAAAATAATACAATCTATTTACATATGTAGAATTGTTTTACTTATAGACTTGAAAAAATAAGTTGTCTGGTTTTAGATTAGTTACTTACTTAACCCTTACAGGACTTAGTTTATGTCTCTAGCTATTTGGTTATGGGCAACATTTTAGCGTTCTTATATTGCTTATTAATGGGGGTCATGATTGAAGTGTAAGCTGTACTCAGTTTTGGTGGAGAAGAGCATCATCCATACCACTAGCTGTGGTGTGCCGCCTACAATACTGGACCACTGATCTAAATGTTGGCTGCAGTGTGCCACCTACGCATAGAACAGATTGTGGAGCTATTTGTTAGATGAATGGTTTACTGTTTTGTGTGGCTGATTTAGGCATTGCCATTTTGCAAAATTTGATTTGGTTTGGCTGTGGTTGAGAGTCTTTCCTAGTCTAAGATGTGCCTTATATCAATTTGTGTATATGTGATTTCGTAGTCTGTAATGATAGCATTGAACAAATATTGGTTGAGTACTTTTAGTAGTGGATTTAAAAATTATATTTTGTATTTGCGAGGTGGTTGTGTTGGTGGGGTGGGGGGGCGAGGTGAATGGCCCAAAACCGATAGCTGCGATGTCCCGCCTACAGTCATGTGCCACTACTCTGAACGTTAGCTGCGGTGTGCCACCTACACTCAGGGCAGCCAATCTATGCTGGCAAAGTTGAAGTCCCCGTGATCAGCATCTAATCTGCATGACTTTCATCAATAGTTTCAAATACTGATAGTAAATTATTGTTGTTGGTGTCATCAGAACCTGGCTGGGCTGCGGTATATGCATCCAGCTAAAAAGTTTCTATTGTCCAGTGTTCTCCAAGTACACTACACCGATTCACTGAAATTGCTTCTGTTCGGGGTTCATACTTTTGAGCTTTCAGTGTTTTATGTGCAAAAATTGTTACCCCTCTGGCAGGGTCATTGTTTGTAAATGTGTCATAAGTAACCAGTTGTAATTCGCTTAGTTGTTTAGAGCTAATTGTTTTACTGTTTTTGGGAAAGACTTCTGAGGTACAAGCCAGTGCGGGATTATCTTCTATTATGCTCGTCAGTTCCTCTCGTTTATTTATGACACTGTTGGCATTAGTGTATATACAGGTTGGGACAAATTGATTGGGTTTACTATTTACACTATTTACATTACTACTCGTGACTCTACTTAGTCAGTTAGAGCTTGGTCTTGGTCATGTACGAATCGACCTTGACCACTCTCTTATTTCGTATCATGTACATATCTTTTGGGTGAGCGAGTCTCAGTTCGGCTAGTTCGCGCCTTTGGAGTGAAGTCAGGATTTATGTATAACTCACTAGGGGAGTGCTTCTTTCCTGTGTTGTAATTCATTGCTCTTTTAAGGAGCTTGTCTCTACTCCCCCATGATTGGATGTTAGATGTAGAGGGTGACCATAAGCCCCGCCCCCTCGTTAAGGCATGTGCCTCCTGTCATCCAATGTAGTGAGCGTAATCGTAATTATTGTAATGATTGACAAGGGTTAATGACCGCATAATTAAGGATGATTGACAGGTTACATGTCTGGACTCATTTGATCGTGAAGCCCGCCCCCTCGTTAAGTCACATGCATCCAGGCATTCAATGAGGCGAGCTTACGGGTAATTAGCGTAATGCTGATTGGCGCGGGTTGATGAGTGTAATCAAGGATGATCTCTTGGAGCCATGCCAACCGCTCACGGGTTAATGTATTACATAATGAGGGATGATCAGGTTACGTGTCTGGCCACGTCTTTTCCTGGGAACTCGTTCAATGACAAAGCTCCACCCCTCGTTAAATCACGGGTCTCTAGGTATCCAATGAGGCGAGCTTAAGGGTAATTAGCGTAATGATACATGACGAGCGTTAATCGATAGGCATAAGGCGGCTTTTCAGGCTACATGTCTGAACACGTATTTTTCTGACTCTGGGAACTCGTGCAATCATAGGAGATTATAAATGGTCGAGCTATAGAGTAGGGAGAATTGTGGAAGATATCTCCATTGGTCTAACGGGTTGATCATTATTAAACTTCTGAACCTCAGCTCTTTTAGCAGGGTCAATGTACAAGGGTCGATGGAAGGACAAGAGTAAGGACATACAATTCGTACAGATTAAAATTAACTAGTCAAGCTTTAAAAAAGGTCTGACTGCATGTAACGATCATCAAGTGTGTAAAAAAGTTCAGCGAATCAATTTTCAATCGTGTTAGGGAAATAACTACTGATTACATTTTTAATGGGCCTCGAGCAGCCATGCAATATTTGGAGAGAAAAAATGTCAGCCTAAATTGACTCAGGGCATGGAAGGGGTATAGTCTCGGGTTTCTTTCAGAGTTTCTTCAATTAAAACTATATGAGTCGTTTCACATTTCACAATTTTTTTTATAAAATAAAGTTTCAGTAACTCTATACAAATGATAAATTATACAAATGATAAACATACAGATTAAATTTAATTAAATTAAAATATAAAACTTACAAATTGAAACCAATCTAAATGATGCTGAACCCTAACAGGTTGGGTGTAAAGATAGGGTAGGGATTTGTACAGAGGTGGGGTTTAGAGATATTAACTTTCAAAGCATTGGGAGGAGTGTGTAGGGTACATTTTAAATAGGTTAAATAATGGTTTTAAAAAAACCGGCTCAATGTATGAATATATAACGATTTACTCGAGCCACCACCTCCTCCCTTCACGCCCCAACCCCTCCCAATATAACTACATATCGCCCTCCACACACTTACTCCCCCCTCGATGAAGTGTATGCTAGTAATCATCTACGTTATGGGTTAGAACATTATACATGGTACAAACATAACATCTCAACCGCCCCCGCCCCCAATCCCCACCCCATTCTATAACTATGTATAGCCCACTGCACATATCTAACCGATAATAATAAAGTATAAGATTACTTACTCCACCTCCATGAAGGGTATGCTAGTAATCTTCTTCATTACAGGTTATAACATTATACATAGTACAAACATAACATCTCAACTGCCCCCCCCCAACCCCCCCACCCCCATTCTATAACTACGCATCGCCCACTGCACATATCTAACCGATAATAATAAAGTAGAAGATTACTTACTCCCCCTCGATGAAGGGTATGCTACTAATTATACATAGTACAAACATGGTAGCTCAACCGTCCCCCCCCCCCCCGTTTCTCCAATTCAACTTTTTCACCTTCCCCCACCACACCCCAGGCTATCATACATTAAATCCTAGGGATACCCTGAAAGCCATACGGTTTAGTATGATAGTCGATAAAAATTATACATTTTTTGTAAGTGAATCCGTTTCTCAGTATCGATCTTTATTCCTAATGATAGTATTAGGATACTGAGCGAACATTTCGAGATTATGATCATTGACCGTGGCTAACAGAGTATCGAATCCCAACACATTATTCCAGTAATTCAATGCTAAGCCCTTAATTTTGCATACATTGATATACCTAGTCTGTCCGTCTAGTACACGATAGAATCCGTATCATGAGAAATACAACTCGAGCCTACTGCTACAAGGCTTCATAGCAAATGTACCCTGGCATGACTCATGACAAATTCAGCACTCTGCAAATCGTGAGCGCATTTACTACACAACAGAAAGAACAAACGTGTGTTGCATCTGTACGGGAGAACAGGAAAAAATAAGTCTTTAGGAGGCAAGCAGATGCACTTTATCAGGCTGAAGTAAGACCCTAACTCCTCTAACGGTTTAAAATCTCTAACGATTACTTCCGGTTCACCTAGAGGGTACTCACGGGTCTTACAAACGTAAGGATATAGCGCAGTGATATCCACGTACCCTATATACTCATCCACAGTGGCCTGGTGATGCAAACGTGTGGCATTGGCATGGTCACTGTACAGGGCATCATGTGCGATAATATATGGCTCGTGATATGTTCTAACATTCAGAAAAGCGTCAATGTTAGGGTCGTTAAGTCTCTGGGCCTTAAAATCAGAACCCACACATTTCGACTATCTTCAAACCCATACATCTAAGCTCGCTAGATTTAGAAAGCCTCTTCTGATACACTTCCTCTAAAGTTAGATCAGGCTAAAAAAGTGACTTGGTAGTCATACACTTTCTAGGCAGACATTTTGGGCAGGCATGCACGTAACAGCCGTAGTACTCGAAGTACTCGTCCATGTCCGGGCAGTAACCATCCAGCGATCAGTTAAATGCTTCGCCAGTTAGAGAGTGTTTAATAAACATGTTCTTAGAATGGGCCAGGTAATCTAGCCACTTACACACTTCTTGTTACATAGATTAACGTACCACATAACAGGTGGAGCTACTAGCTTATGCTCGTTTAAGTAGGTAGCCCTAAACACCTTATTACATAATGATGCTAACGTCATCTATTAGATGACATGAAAGGTGGTATCCCCGTTTCACGGATGAACATTTCACAAAACGTATCGCAAGCCATACGTAGAATATCTACGTCAGACCTGCAGTAAAGTTTCATGGCATCCCTAAAATTGAAAACACCGTCTTTAACTGAGTCATACCATGAGTCAAATACCTTACGCACTGACATAGACATACTGTCAGCGTCATAAGTGTCAATCGAGGGGTACGCGCCTACGTAATCAATGAATATGTTACTGTCTAGGAGATATGGAACAAATCCTTTCTCGCCAGGTAGATTGAATATCGCCGGTAGTTGACACAGTTGAAATGGAAGAAACATTGACTGTCCTTAAAATGAATGTCCCCGACATTCAAATACACCGCTTTATTACCGTTCATTATTACATTGAACGGTTTAAGTTCTGTGTTTCTAAAGAGTCACTCCATCACTAGATGCAAGTCAAAACCATGGCTGTTATGAGCCATAGCGATGTAGTCCTGAAAACATAGAACATTAGTCTTACCCTTACCCTCGCGCTCAGATTTCGTAGCTAATAACCATTGCATGAAATCAGTTAGAGCATTAGAACCTTCGAAGATAACCTCTCTTCGACGTTCATCGCAATCCGAGCAATACTCATCATGAGGTCTGCTAATGCATACGGAGCAAGCTATCTGAGCTACAACATAAATAATCTTGCGCCGCTTTGTCACTTAGTTCATTTCAAAATCATAAGAGATGAAACGCTGAGGTATGGACAACAAGTCCTTATTCCTGTTTTTAGGGTCACGTTCCTTACGCTTCGCCTCTAAGCTCATATGTTCTTCATTATAACTCTGCATATACCAAACGTGGTCACGTAAATCAACTTCAGTCTTGCAACTAGGACATTCCCCCTGCCCGCAATGACGTTTAGAGTGAGAAGCAACATCTAGAAGTTTGCCACAGTCCCCGCAAGACTTATGCGTAGCACACATTCCAGAGTTGACATGATTGTTGTAGCCCCACCCCCACACTCTCCCCCCCCCCCCCACCCCTCCGCTCTTAAACCATCTGCTACAAGCTTCGCAATAGCGATTAGTGATCTGCTTGCAGGGTGGAGCCACTTGACATAAACGACAGCGTTTTACGCAAGAATGTTGATCATGGTTCATGTAAGCAACGTCGCAATCGTCACAGTAATAACTGCAAACTTTCAAGGCTTTAACGCTGGTTAGCTATGCGTACTGATCATTATACAGATATAGGGGCAGAGTTTCAATGCAATTATCCGCACCCCTGTATATGCAGCGTTTATTCTTGGCCTTGCTATACACTCTTAGAGAAATGCCACGTGGGGCCAAAATGTCTTGGAATGGATTCCAAGCATCCGGCTTGCAAGCTACATCAGTAGACACAACAGCCTGAGCATGCAGTTCTTGAGCTTTCGTCCACTGATACTGATTATCACCTAAACCTCCTCCAGCTAGGAATGCATATACGGTCCGCATTTGAGGCTGTGGAATCTAGATAACATAGCCCGATCACTATACATCGGGCCATACCCCCCCCCCCACATATTATCTAGATTCCTAATAGTGATACAGCATTTTTTCAGCATGGCTTCGAACGCCAACTCATCGAGATATCATTTGCTAAGATTACTATTCCACCCCGAACTGCTAGGCATTTCTACATGAAAAATCTCCATAGAAAATTCCCCATCGAGACATACCTCTCTTTGAGATTTACTCACTTCTGAAATTGCGTTCATTGTTTCTGTAGCCATCAGATCACAGACTTGGGCAAGGTCCACATCAGGGTGTTTAAAGCGGGGTGATTTATCATGACCCTGCTTTAATCTTGAGGTGATGCATTCATGCTAGCATAAAAACTCTCTGATATTCTTTCGAATATAGAGTGCACATGCTCTGAAACTTCAATCAAATTCTCTGTAATAATGGTGTCTGGATTAAAGTTGACAGAGTATGAGTTTTCTGTAATATTAAAACACCTGGACTGAAAGGTGCGTGTGAGAGTTATATTGTACATATCATCGATGTTGGGTGTGTTGGGTCTAGGCATAGCGGTTACAACATCATCAGAATGTCTGTCACCCACCCCCGCCCCACCCACATAATTTCCACCCTCTACAACGTTAACCCTTCCACTGATAATATTAACTTCCATATTCGTATCATTAGTTTCACATAAATTAACTCTGCAGACTTGAGCAGATTTATTTTTGCAATTCTTGTAATTATTCTTGCTAGTCTTCTTAACCTGTGCATATGGCCCGCTAACAGAGCTGCTAGATGTTGGGAGGGGTGGTAGCTGTAGGTATTTGGTTGGTAGCATTGGGGTGGGGTGTGGTCGTGTTGGTTAGGGTGGGCTGGGGTGCTGGGGTGGGGTAGCAACGTTAGCGGTATTGGAGATCGGGGACTTGAATGGTCTCCACAATTTTACAACAGCATTTGAGCGTTTAGAGTTAGAGTTTGATGTGGGTGCAGGGGTGTAATGGGGGAGGGTGGTGGTGGTGGTGTTACAGGTTGATAATGCTGAACACTGGTTAAGAGCTCAGTATCGCTTAGACCGTGCATTAAAATATCTATATTACATTGCAATACATCGTCGTCTTCAGAATTAGAACAGGTGCGAAGATCTTGGGAGATATTTTGCTCATCAAAGCTATGAAAATTAAAAATATTTCCCAACATTTCCATGGATGTTATCGTATTTAAAACATTTTCGCTCAGTACCTCACCCAAATCATGCTCTATGACCCTGTTTAACTTTGCAGGCTCTGGACCCCGAGCAGGCTTGCCACTCCTCGAGCTCATTGAAGTGGCCGCAGGGTTCAATCTCCCTAAAGACCGCCTCAACATCATAGTCATAGTCGGAGTCATCGAGGGCCTCGTCATCAGCGATGACGGAACCAATGTCGCTCCACTCGCCATCGTCCACTGCGTATATTGTGAGTAAGTTTGTGATACTGAAAAACTAAAAATGATCAAACAGATTAAATTTTATACTTCTAGACAACTTTTTTTTCCACGGTCATACGTAGGGTCATAAGTCACTATCATAAGTCGCTGTCATAAGGTGCTGCCATAAGGCTCACCTATGTCACACCACCATCATCATCAAACCCCCTAACCCAAATTCCTAAACCTAGCGTACCCATATCACACCCCACAACCCTAAAAAGCACCTCACACTCAACAAACCCCCACCCCATAAGCACAGCAACCTCTCCTCACAGACCTCAACCACAACTACCCCACCCACCATAGTATACTAGCCAGAAACCCGGCCCCACTCCAGAGCTATCACACACCCTGCAACACCCAGCAAACCCACCCACAAAACCCCAGCAACCACTCCACAACCCTCAACCACAAACCCAAACAACGCCAACCCCCAGCCCACACCCTAGTCAACCCAACCCCCCACCCCACCACCCACCCCCAACCCAGAGCCCAAGCACTAACCCAGCCAGCTCTTTCCAGCTCGAATAAAAAACAGTAAAATCTATACTCACTTACATTCAGCTTGACTGGCAAACATTTCTATGTGATCGTGGTATGATGCAAAATCTTCTTCAGTCATCGCCAGTCTTATAGCGGCTCTTAGGTAAGTTAATGCATGCAGCATGCGGTCCGGTAGACCATCAGGATGGATGTTGTGAGAGTTCAAAATGCCCCCCAGAATGATTAATGGAGGCGCCATCAACCCTCGTTCGACGGTTAGCGCTTGGCTAACACTGGAGGAATTGAGCTCGTGATAATTGATGGCATCTAACACATCCTCCAGAATATAAGGGGGGGGGGGGTCTATTGATCTGGGTTGCTGAATACCCCCGAGTGTTACCTTTCGACATCCATCAGGGTGTTGACCATGTGCTGCTCGGTCAATGTATGAGATTCGTGTTCTTCAGAATCATAGACATAGTCCTCCTCGTACGTCAACCGCCTCTTACACCTGCCTACCAATGACTCATCATCAGAGATCAGCTCATCGGCCGACCATTTACGGGACCCCTCGATGTTCTCAGGAATCATCTGTAGATTAAAACAAAATGACAAATGTTTAAAATAATCTTTTGCACAAAAAAATATATTAGGTCATGGGAGGTAACTACGTCGTTCCCGGGGTCGAGCTATAGCTCATTGTACAAAGGGAGGTAACTCACTTTTTTGCCGAGATTGTATTGCAATTTTTTTAAAATGTCTAAACTTGTAACTTAAACTAACATTATACAGAGGTCTAAACGGTATAATAACTTCGAGTTACATTCAGCTATTAACGTGTAAAAACTCTGCTTAGGACTTTGATAATTAGTCGAAAGTTTGTATTTCTAGTTTTCAAACATATGGCGAGTAATCAGCTAACTCGACAGACCTGCCACACAATGTTAAATTCTCAGATACACCCATGCCAAGACCCACATTTAACACACACACACACACACACACACACACACACACACTTTTTCCCCTTTTTTTAAATTTTAACCTTAGGATAGCGTGACTATACTCAACCCTCTTCATGCCTTATTAATTAATACATAATTTAAAAAATATGAATTTTGGTCATCCAGGGAGCGTTACAGGGATATATATATATATATATATATATATATATATATATATATATATATATATATTCATGATTTTGGAAAAAATTTACGAATTTGATATAGAGTTGCATATAATAGACTCTGCACGCAGACCAAACAAAGCATTGGAGAAATTTTCATGATACCTTGTGCCCTGTTATTGCTAGCTACATATATAAATATATATATATATATATATATATATATATATATATATATATATATATATATATATATATATATATATATATATATTATCGTACAGCTTAGCGTATTCATCGGGTAACAACGTTGATGCACGTCTATCACTAGGTTTTATTACAATTTTTGCAGAATCTTTTACTTATTTACGAAATGTAGCTCAACGGTCGATGCGGCTCGCTTAAATAAGTGAAAAAGGGACAAAATAATACCGATAATTACGATAATACCAATAATAATAATAATAATAATAATAATAATAATTACCTCAAGCTCGACAGGGGAGTCGTCTATCAGGATAGGATACTCCGGTACAACTCTGTATGCTACAAAACTGTTAAGCCTAGGCGGTGACTCATTATTAACTTCAACTTTGCCTTCAACTTCTACGATAACGCCAGTGTTTTCCATTTTACTAAATCAAAAAAGCAGTTAATACAATGACAGAGTGGCTAAGCTTTTTAAAAGTACTTGTGTATGCATTTAAACGCAAGCATTCAAAAGATTTTTTGCTTCAAACCGCTGAGCTTATATAGGATCTGTCAGATAAAAAAATCGATACTCTGGTTGTAAGCACTAACTTATGATTGGGCAAACTTCAAAATTGAGTCTGTCATCTTGCACGTGCTAAGTGTCAAAATCGATATACTATTCCTTTAGAGTCATTTTTAAAACACATGCAGACCATTGTTTAACAAAAAAATAACAATTTTTATATTTTAAGCCAGTTAATGTTGCTACATTGACATAATCTTTAGACTCAGACACAGCGTTCACTGCTCAGTTATTGAACATTAACGAGTTTACATGTTATATTTTAAACCAGTTAATGGCATTACATTGATATAATATTTAGACTCAGACACAGCATTCTCTCCTCAGTTATTGAACATTAATGAGTTCCCATGTTCATGAGTTATTTCAATAAACGGTAAGCTCCTTAATATTTGAGACACACAGCTGCAGGATTAGTATGCTAACGAGTTTTTGGTCAAGCCTCAAATTTTGAAATAGCTAAGGATGAAAGCACAAACCATAGGGAATATATGGATTTCATAAGTTTCTAATAGCAATTGACACAGTCTTAGTATGACTAAAATGCTGCCTAAATTGACACGTGAAGCTAGGATAAAGCCAATTACTCTATACATTAAGCTAGCGATTTCAGCCTTATTGCTGTCACAAAGCTCGGCAAGCTCAGCCATATACAGCTGAACATATGCTTCTATGTTTTCGATAATAATATTAATATATTAATGTATACACAATTTAAACATCCGGATAATATCTTACCTAGCGGACCATCTCAAGCAGGAAAATCCATGCTATTAGGCAAAATAATTAGATATAGAGCTCAGCTATTCGATAAAACACCTGAATGAATCAAATTATGCCACAGGGCATATCAAACTGCTTACGAGAGGCTCAGCGCAGATGTAGAGCTTTATTCAGGAGTTCAAGATTTATAAATAGATTCCAACGTAGCTAATCTAATTATCCTTGACAATCTGATGGAGGACGTAGATAGCAGGGTTACTGCATGGTTTACGAGATGAGGGAATCACGAGAGTTCAACAATAATTCATTTGATTCGGAATATTTTCTCGAAAAATAAGCACCACAGAAATATTTTGCTGAATTGTCATTACATAATCCTATTTAAGAATCTTACAGACGTATCCAGTATAACTACATTGGCTCATCAAATGTATCCTAGACGTAGCTCAACATTGCAGGATTCATATAGCGATGCCACTACGCGAGCTCATGGTTATTTACTCATAGACCTCTGCCAGACAACACCTGAACACCTGAGATTACGTACCAATATTTTACCGAACCAAGTTTGCATAGTGTACATGCCTAAGTCTAATAAGAAAGCTTAAGAAAGTCAAAATGGCTAACAGACGGATCAATAATAATAATAATAATAATAATAATAATAATAATAATAATTGTAGATGGTCTAGGGGTATGGTTAGACCCAGGTCTAAGTTTAAAAGAGGACATAGAGCTGTCAATATCTCAGATAAATTACCAGTCTTACAGAGTTTAGTTAAAGCCAAACCCATGCAACGCAAGATAATTCTAGAATGTTATAATAATGGGTTAGCCAATGCTGTGTCCGAATGCTGTTTAAACCTAATTCGTGGAAACATAAAATCAAATCAAATACAACATAAATGCTTACACAGATACCGTGATAACATTAGATTTCTCAGTAAAAGCAAGACGCCATGATATCAAAGACGACGAGTTATAGACCGACATGGAGTGAGGAGAAATTCAAAATAAGCTCGAAACTACCTCACAGATCGGGTATATATAAGCGCAACGATTAGGACCAAAATCCCATTATTGGTACATTTGATTCCAAATTCGCTTAAACGAAACTAACTGGCAGTGGATTGAGTAGAAAGAATTATTAAAAGGTGGACAAAAGATAATAAGTGAGAAGTCTATGTCAAATGGTCTGATTATCCTAATTTGTTTAATTCATGGATAAGTTATTCAGAGCGTAGACGTATTTAGAATCATTACAGAGCTACGGGTACAACTCTACTCGGTCACCACCCAGCCCACCCACCACACCCCACCCTACCACCACAGCATTGTAGAAATGTATCTAAACAGTCCAGAAATACATAATAATGATTATCGTTGGTCATTTTGTGGTGGAAAAGTACCCAGAGACATAAGATATCTCACTCAGGTTATAATTAGGTATATTATAATAGCAACGTGTTTAATAAATCTGAGCATTCAAAATGGAGATAAAGGGGTTTGGATAGCATTAGCGTCTGGGTGTTTGGGATATATATTACCTGCACCAAGTATAAAAACTCCCAAAGTTGAGCGATTGACTCTGTCACAGGTTTAGAAAGAATAGCTAGAAACAAGTAACAGTAGCATGGATTACTATCCTGAAAATAAGATTTCAGAATTCAGAATGCATCTTCAAACGCCTTTAAGATTCTCTGGGGAATGGGAAGTCAGCTTGTCATCCATATTGTATCCAAGAAGTTGGTTAACATTAGCGAAGCCTTCGATGATTCTGCTACATTCTTATGAACCCTTGAAGTCCAAAGTTCGAACCAAGCAGAAGCAGAAGAAACCGAAAAGTGCTATCGATGAAATTTTTTGATAAATTTAGTCAGACTAATAATTTACTAGTAGAGCCAGTGAATTCAGAGGTTCAACGTAAAGCTGCAGAATTTCCTCCCTACATCCAATGAATAGAAATACCTAAAGGCTTCTATACCATTAAAGTTCTAATAGAGTTTATAAATAAGCAGATTAACAGCCACAGACGTTATAAAAATACCATTAGATTAAACTATTTCACTGATTGAATCAACCTCGTAACATTAAATGTTAAGCGAATGTTCACTATTGAATATGACGCTTACATCGGTAAATTCTTAGGCTATACCGAGCATATCATTAGTGGACCTACCCCTGCTGGTGGAGTTCTACCAATGTGTAAAAGTAATAAAATTACATTAACTACTGCTTACGTATATTGCGATATCGTAAGTCATAATGTAGTCGGAGACACTACAATTCCTCTGTTAAGAGTTATGCCATTATCTAGTAGTCATGGCAGTGAAGATATTTGTCAATGGACATTTCCTGACATTCAATATAGAACCGTATCTAAGAATTACATCAACATGATAGGAGTGGTTATAAGCGATAGGACTGGAGAGAACATACCATTTGAAGACGGCGCATCCATCTTTGCGTACTTTGTTTACATTTTAGACCTAAGGTCTAAGAATGTATGCATAAGCGCTCTATTAACGCAACTCTAAACATTTTGACTGTAAAAACAAATGTTAATGAAAAAAAAAGACTTATGCTTGTAAACCTGATTCAGAACTTATCACAGCAATCAAGCGGGTGAACATTTACCTGTATTCATAGGCACTAGGAGTCAAAAGGGTCACGGGCTAGTGTAGCTCACAGGGTAGTGTCGGGCCATTCTGGTGTCTGGTGTCGACGAATGATGACACTGGTTAGCTTCCGGTCTCTGGTTTACGGATCCTGTGCAATACTTCCCTATGGGTAACAAAGACTGGCTCCTAAGGCCAGTGGAACTCAATCGTTCCAGTGGGGCCATGCGACCATCGTCGCGAACATTAAACACTACAGTCTCATCCCAAGAGTTTGTGTCACCAGTATGCCTGTCCATAGCAATTTTGTGATCTATGGACTTAGAAGATTTGATTTGGTGACCTAATTAACATAAGTCTATACAATATTTTTACCTAAACAGATAATGAGCATACAAAAATACAAGACATAGAGACAGCCTGATGAACTTTTAAACATGGGGCTCCCGGAGGTACCACACAGACTCGTAGGTCTGCAGAGGTATCCCCGTAAGGGAGGCTCCCACACATGAGATAAATAATTAACTTAATATAAGCTATTATACCTCTAAGCTGAAAGGAAAGAAAATTATCTTTTGCAGAGTCGGAAAATCATGTGCCTCACACGGGCACTACTCCTAGTGCTAGTTTGGGTGAGGAGTATTATCCTTGCATGGGCTGTCGTCACTTGTATCCTTGCGAGAGACAAGTGCCTCGCATGGGCCTCCGTCACAGAAAAATGTCGCCATCGCTTAAAGCGGGAGAAGAGTATTGGCCGAAAAGGCTTACACCAATATTCAACCAAAATGCTGTAAAGAAAAGATCATACCTAGTGAAATTATGATGATACAGTTGCGTGCTGTTTTACGTGAAGACGGGACGAGCGATTCCCAAAGGATTCCCATGTCACCGTCTTATGTAGTTTTCAATATGCTGAATTAGTAGTTGCCGCTTTTATTTATGCGGGCCTTCTATGCCTAATCTCACATTGAGTTTTTAGAGACAAGAACTATTTTAGGCCGCAAATGGCTGGCGTCTACCTAGCCTTTAGATACGGCTGTCATTGAGAATGGATGCCCCAAGACATCAATACTGAAGACAGCGTGCATACATGTTACTTTGCAGGATCTCCGAACTGGGTAAGAATCCGGACATCTCGGTCCATAACCACATAAAACGTCACAGGACATTGGTTACTTTTCACAAAAGCATATTTTTGGCAACTGATCTATCATTATGGTGGGTGTAAGAGAGACGAATACTCACCATGAATGTCCTTCCCGTGAGGGCGTGGCAGATCTTAATATCATGCCCAGACATTCTTATGGAATTCGGTGGGGATGCGCATCTCACCCATCACCAGGTCCTATGGAGCTAACTTTTTAACCTAACGTTAGGTTTAAACGCAAGTTGCCCAGTTATGCACTGCAGTGCAGGAGATAAAAGAAAATAATAATTAAGATATGTTTTAGCAGTGCTTCCTACATTGGCAAGGGTAACTAACTACTAAGTATCTGAAGATACACGGGGAATATGTGTGACACCACACCCTGGCCATCACCGCTCGGAAACCCCAATAGTTTCCCAGGGTCGGATCAGTCCATGGTGCGGATAGGGACATCCAAACAATTAAGACGCCATAAGTCTTAGTGGAACATGAAGAGAGACAATAACTTAGAAATATGAGGCCCATTAGGTATGTTGGCCAATCTTACACAACCTTGCCGGAGTGCGGGGCTAAATTATCGCAACTACTGGAAAAGAGGCGTACACTATGCGTCTCCTGCTGAAGAGATTGTCTCTAATCATATTAAACCTATCCTATCGAGCTGAATAGAAAGGTTTTTAGTCGGTAGCATGCCGGGCTAAACAGAGTTATAGCACGGACAGCGACCTCAGTAAAAAATTGTTGGTGGCGGGAGAATGTGCTGCATATACGAATGTTGCTGTATAGTGTTTCCTACGTGCACTGCAGTCCTATATTTTTCTATGACTAAACAAAACATATAAACTAATGGCCACTTACCATATATAAAACTAACCGAATTAACAATACAATGTAAAATGATCAGAATAATATATAAAGTTGAAAATAGGAATAACTATGAACAGATACAGCAATTATAACTAGCAGTCCTAAGACTGTTACGGTGCCTTTTAGTCATCGGGACCGTTTATACAGATACGGTATAATTATTAAAGATGTAATTAACAGAATAATTAAAATGTTAAGTATAGTTACTTGAATAATCGGTAGCCATTCTTAAGCATGGGCTATCGTGTTACTGAAATTGATACGTCATCCTTGGTTTGATGTGAGTTGATGCGTTCTCTGGAAGCTGGAAAGTTCCCGCATGCCGGTTTCCGCAAACAGGATTCCCACAAGCAGTCCATGATAGAAGCGAATTGAACTCAGGACTGTAATCACAATATAGAATGTCTAACGAGTAGTCAGTAAGAGATAGAATAACCTTACTGCTATGACGAAAGTTCCCGTACACTGATGGTACGGATGGAAGTTGCCAACAACCCGATCATAAGCGGGGATTGTTGAATACGGATGAAGATACATAACTAAGCTCAACGGTGCTGGGTACATCAGTTAGCTCTTAGGACATAGCGGGCAAAGTTTACTTACTGCGGTCAAAAAGTTTAGGTAAACCTGCACGACATCAGTGCGGGACGGTTGAATAACTACTTTTTGGCATGGCCTGAAGATCCGGTGAGTCATCCCCCAAAGAACATTGCTGCCTCTACATCCGTAGAATCACATTTTCAGGCCAGGAAAGGCCTCACCGCAAGTTGGTGTTCCGAGTTAGTTCTTGATGTATTCGTGAACAATATTCGAAAGTTCCAAAAGTGCTCCCGCATAAATGGGATACAAAATTGTTTTAGTGCGGTGGGATGGATTACTGCAGTGGTTACCGAAAAGAAACCTTCGAGACCGAAGTCATCTGCTTAATGCCTGTCTTGCTGGTAGTAGCCTGAATACAGATCCAACCTATTCGGCCCCTGGCCGAGGATGCTCTCGAGTTCTGGATTTCGTCTCCTTTTATACTACTCGTGATGTCATAGGCGCAGGCTCCAACCAATCATCGGTCGAGCAATAGCCAATCAGCGTGTATCTAATAATAATGCAGTCGAATGTTCTAGAACATTCTAGAAGTTCTGAGTACACGTGGTTACGACGTCACGGCAATATTTTGAAGATAATCAAAAGGGATTTTCCGCAGATAACTCAGCCATCTCTTAACCGATTTTGAAATGGTCTTGATTAATTCCAGCTTCAGCGGGAACAAGTAATAAAAAAGGATTACAATGTACCCACTTGGTACACTAAAAGCGCCATCCTATCTTGGTCATAAAATATGCGCTCTGTCAAAAATAGTATTAAGCGCATGCATGCGCGCTATGCGCTTTAACGAACCTAGTTGTTTTTACAACGCGATCTCTCTCATAGGCTCATATACGCTTATAGCTCTATCCAGGGGGCGTGTTCATGGAATGAATCCAGGATGGGCGGCGCGTACCCAGCTTAGCTGGTACGGCCGGTACCCGACCGGTCGATCCGAATTACACCAGGAACTATGATAGGTTTGCTGTTCAGAGCAGCCATGCCATTAGCTAAAAGTGTTGGAAAAAGTTTGGGTAAGCGAGCCCTGTCAGCTGGTTTAGGTGTGGCTGAAGATGTTTTAGCCAGTAAAAAATTGAAAACATCTGTGAAAAATAGGGCTTTGAATGTCGGTAGAGCGATCATACCAAAAGCCATAGCGTTAGCTCGTAACAATATCTCTGGAGCTAGTTCACAACCTAGATGCAAAAATGCCAAGAGGGGTCAACGATTAGCTAACCCTCGCAGAAGTCATTCGAAGTATAACCGTAGAGAGAGAGAGAGAGAGAGAGAGAGAGAGACGCATCAGAAACACTAAATGAGTGGATATATTTAGTTAACTAATAAGATTGCTGCTTGTCACTGCACTAAAAGTGAATTAGATTTGTTTACTGTGAAACCTGTAATGACCATGATGGATTAAGCGCATTGGCAAAGTTATCAACCCATTACAAGTCTGTCTAACTCTGGGGGAAGTCTGGAGTTTTTCGTCTCTGGAAGCAGTGACGAACACATAGATTTAATGGCGAACAACGATGTTGCGCCGGTTAACCTATGGGTCAGCTCTATGTTTCTCAAGTAGTTGTATTTTTAAATGGAAAATGTGTCTCTACTAGAGCCCTTGACACCCTATCGCCACCGAGTAAACACATCAATGCACCCTCACACGCACACACATACGCATGTGCACACGCCCACACACACACATGCACGCACGCACGCACGCACGCACGCACGCACGCACGCACGCACACACACACACGCACACATACACACACACACATGGGCGTACAGTTGCAGTCATCAAAGCATATACATCTTATTATTATTATTATTATTATTATTATTATTATTATTATTATTATTATTATTATTATTATTATTATGTTAACTACTAGAGATCTCGAGCATATTTGCTCGGGAGACCGGAGATTAGGATGGCTGTTCCTAGGTGTTTTCGCTAAAGACTGTATACCTAAACACATCAGAAGACCCTCATGTCTCATCGTTAATACAGATCCTGAGAACCTTCCAGGCACTCATTGGATCGCATTATATTTCCCAAAACACAAAAAATCTGAATATTTTGACTCATTCAGCCGGCCCCCATGGCCTGAACTAACGGTCAAAACAGGGGCATTATGTAATCAATATAAACATAATGGCATTACTGTGCAACCACTATTATCGACTCATTGCAGAGAGTTCTGCATATATTTTCTGTATCATAGGATTCATGGCCTGTCGATGATTTCAATTATAATGACATTACTAGATTTAACAAAAAATGATTGACTCGTTCAAAGCTTAGCCCACAAATTATTAGACTCATAGTGATTCAACAAGGAATGTTACAATAAAAATGCTGTGAATCTAAATTTGTGCTTTGTCTGTTTTTTGTTAGTTTTTTTTTAACCCGTTAGACGGTCTGCAGATGGTTTTTTTAAACGATTTAAGCTCTTTACCACGAATCGTTAGGGAATTTTATGCTTCTGAATGATGGTTTCTGCTCGGTTTGACCTGGTGGAGTAAAGTACCAAATTAGCCTGATGTACATATATTTAGTGCTGATAGTGACCTTTAATTGAGGTTCTAATTCTTATATGTAATTAATCTGCTCTACTCTGTCGGAACACCTAGCTCTAAGCACAGTTTCTTCAAATGCAGGCATCATAGCAGCGAACTTTCAAAATGTATTACCATACATAAACACGCCTCGCTTGGTGGGGTAAACACTACCAACACTAAACTCGCATATGTCTACCATAAATCGTCATTACGTTTCAGAACGTGTATGTGTACATTGTTACTGAACGCTATGGGCACGTCACAACCAATAAAATAGCCTGTATGCATATAGGGCTGCGTGATATACCGATACCATATTTAAAACCGATATCCTGCACTGACGGTTTCATAACCGATTATAAGAAATAAATATCGAAAAACCGAATATGAACATATTTTCGGTTTTTCGTATCAGGATTGTTAAAAATAAAAGATACCAACGAGCATGAAAAGTGTAATGAATAATAATGGCCATACTTTCTATTAAGCTACGTTCGGGGGAACTAATAATTGAACGTGGCCCCAATTGCGCATATTGTGTAACTCCATGTAACTCGCTGTACGCCGAGAGAAATCAAGCAGCGAATTAATTAAATAAATATCCTCTCTTCTTTTCTCTGGTAGTCTCCGATAAATTTGCAATATAAAACACAATACTAACGCGGGAATTTGTCATTGAAATTTGTATCGGGCGAAAACATTTCTAAACAACGGCATCCATTTTATTTACGTCACAGGCTAATTAACATAATGCAAAGTCGTCCCAAAACTAAATCGCCCGAATGCATAAAAATCTCGCCAATAAATATAATGCTGAATACATTTTGCTGATTAGGATATAATTTTAAATAAAATTATTACTCAAACCGTTTTTAAAACATTATCTTCTATACACAATATCATAGTAACTTATGAAATTCGCGTTCGCAATATTACAGTTAATATTTTCTTCAAGGCATGATTTCGTTGCCGGGCCGAATTGGAAATGAAAGAAGAAAGGGAGATAATTACATCATAATTAATTACAATCACGTGATTTACGTCTTTTCGCAACCTGTTTTGCTGATGATTTATGATTAATTTTGACAAAATAAACGATGCTTATTTAACTGTGCGTAATATTTAGGTGGTCTAATTAATAATTTCACTCCTGCGATGATGGATATTATGAGGTATATTATGCTTTAAATGCATAAAATGTTACGAATGTATCAGGGCGTGAAAATACGTCTGTTTTCGTGCTATTTTTTATAATTTAAATTTTTTGTTTCATGTCCATAAAACCGATATTCGGTTAAAACCGATATGAAAAGTCATATCGAAACCGATATGGCTGTAAGCCAAACCACGCAGCCCTATATGCATACTTATAATAAACATTGAACAAACCGTTTAAATAAAAATAAAAATCGTTAACTCTCAACGGATCAGATTTTTAAAACGCTACTTTCATACTCTAATGACTATTGATTAACACTCGTCACGCGTCATTACGCTAATTACCCTTAAGCTTGCCTCATTGGATACCTGAATACCCATGATTTAACGAGGGGGTGGGGCTTTGTCATCGAATGAGTTCCCAGGAAAAGACATGTCCAGACACGTAACCTGGGCGTCCCTCATTACGTAAATACATTAACCCTTGAGTGGTTGGAATGGCTTCAAGCGACCATCCTTAATTACACCCATTAACCCTCATCAATCAGCATTATGCTAATTACCCTTAAGCTCGCCTCATTGAATGCCTGGAGGCATGTGACTTAACGAGGGGCAGGGCTTCGCGATTGAATGAGTCCAGACATGTAACCTGTCAATTGTCCTTAATTACGCGGTCATTAATCCTTGTCAATCATTACAATAATTACCATTAAGCATTGGATGACATGAGGTATGTGACTTAACGAGGGGGTGGGCTTATGGGCACCCGCTACATCTAACATCCTATCAGAATGGGGGGAGAGCTGGATGCCTGTTTTCACACCTTTACACAAGGCGATAATGATGCAAATTAGTTGGTTGCTCTTACACAGCAACTACTTTTCACAGGCCTCCAGCTCGCCCCACCTCTACTTACTGTATTACATTGTCTAGGGTCCTCTTGATGTTATCTATTTTTTAACTGTTCGGGGAATACAAGATTTCTTCATTGCCACTGTAATGGTGTTTGCTCATTACATCCTAGCCAGTAGGACAATCAGTGTCTTATGTGTGGGATATCGCAAACTTATTTCTCTGGTTTTGCACCTTATGTGGCTGAAGAGGTTATCAGTAGTTGCTCCACTAAAACAGATTTCGAATACTTTAGCCTCTTTGTAAAAACCTTCATTAACACTAAGAAAATGTCCACGGCATCTGGCTCTGGAGCTTCCAAAAATCAGAATGCACGTTGGTATTGGTGTTGATTTGGAAAGACTATCGTATGTGATGTACTAAATATTGTATGATTTGTTCATGCTATGTGTGCTATGCCAGTGAGCTTATCTTAACTCAAAATTGCTTAAGAAACATAGTCAGTTTGTATGCAGCTAGTTGTTTCTTGTTTGGTAACCATGACAATTTTGATTGGTTGCTATGATAATTTTACCACGAAAACAGGTGCTAAAGTTACCACGAAATATAATACATTATACAATGGAATTTAGGTTCCCCAATATAAGACTGTATGGTCAGGGTACCTAGCTGTTTCTAACAGGGTTCTATTTCTAACAATTGCTCCTTTTTGCATTCTTCCGCACTCGTTGTTTGGGTGACATCTTCAAAACATCTTTATTTCAATAGATATGTAATTTTTACACACAATTTAAAGATTTGATCAAAATGTAGCAGAAATAAGCAATTATTTTACCTATCTTTTTATTTGACGTGTGAAAAACGTGTGTTTTCACTATTACTTTTTTTAGGGTCCATAAAAATGTTCATAACTGGTAAAGAAATGAAACAAACTGGTCCAGTTTTCGCATCAGACGACCTATGCCATATTTTAACGCTTTATAGTATGCATAACAATCCGTATTCTCATTTTAAACACCAGATTTACTACTTTACAAAGCAAGGACACAGAATTAGAATTCCATTCCGCCATCGCCGGAAACCGGAAGTCTACATGTATAATTTATTTTTTGTTCTATGTAGGGGTCCAAGGTCCAGATATAGTCGCTGTCTTTGCTGGACCACCTGTTGTGCTACTGCAAATTGTATATTATATATAAAAATTAATTCGAAGCTCAACTTGAATTTTAATAATCTCCGGCCACGCTATTTACCATTGACATTGATGCTTTGCATCAATTGTGTACTGCGGTTCCCAGGAGGGAAGGGGGGGGGGGGGGAGTCTAGGCGTGGGGGTGGGGGGGGGGGAATGGGTGTGTCGGTACCATTTTACCACTGGACATATATTTTACTACTTGAGCGCTGTGTGGAGTTGACAAGAGGGTTGAAAAAATAACTCAAAATATATTAAAACTAAAATGACTGAACACTAAAATTCTGTCACGAGATATGTGTGTGCTGAGTATCTGATATAAATACTCGCTTCCCTATGTAACAATGTTTACACTAATGCAAATTTAGTGTTCTCGATCAGAAAATAAACAATATAAATCAAGGTACGTGTCACTCATGAGTCGTATGACGTCACAACTATTTGCTACGGTCAAGATGCCGAACTATTTCCGGTTATTTAATTACTACGCAAAAGTAAACGAAATTGACCATGGCAACACTGACCCATTGATTAGGAAATGAGCGGTATTGTCACACTAACCATAAGCAAAAATACATTATACAGCCTTCTTAGTAGGATAATATGAAACTCACTTCCGGGAACTTGTTTTTTTACTCCGCCGATAACGTTATGCGGTCTTAGAATCTGCCATCTTGTGCAAAGGTAGTGTGACAAAATTGTATTTTCTGGGATTCTTTGGGGAAAATAACACTAAATAGTCGTGTGGTAAGTAATTGGCAATTAACAATTGGCTGTCCATTGACTATGCTCTGTGTGAGCTATAACGTTTGTGTGTACAGGTCACGCCGCATCATTTGTCTCACATATTGTAAACGTCACCTGTCACTCACTGACTGACTCCAATCTCCTCTTCCTTTACACGTTATTTACTGATCTCTTTATCATAATCATTATCACGACTATGTCAGTAATTTATGTCAGCTGGCCGATTGTCAGCAGTATAATGACTTAATGATAAAATAAATTTTTTTTTGTGAATACTCATCGTTAAAGCTTTAGCCATTCGAGTAAATCCACAACCATAAATGATAAACATATATCGTCAAGTACGGTGTTTTCGAGGGTCATGTGATTTCGAGTGTACATACTTTTGACGTTCTTACGTGCGCCTCGCTTAGGCGATATCAACATATCATGTGTCATTAAATATTTACAGCATTTTTGCACCACAAGTGTAAATTTTAAAAAGACAAGTGATTATTTTATGCATTTTAATGTCAGTGTAGTGAAAAACATGTATTTTCACTAATAATTTTTTTACCCATGATTATGATAAAAATACTGATGACTCGTAAGGAAATTATACAAATAAATCCAGTTTTTGCGTCCAACGAAATCTGCCAGTTACTGTCCTGAGTAGCATAGCAGACTCGTTGCCATAGCAATAATTTATTTCTCCCGAAGCGTGGAAGTCGCATGGGGACTGGGTATGTAGTTTTCAGATCTACATTGATTTTCTCTACCGGCAATGGCAATTCGAACAGGCCATAGTTAACACATAAGATATGAATTTCAATAATTTTTTTCTATTTTCCGCTAGGCAAAACACTTATGTTAATTTTCAATACCACATTTACCAATTTCCAAACGAAATTTACTAGGGTTGGGCGATTTTTCGATATTATTGTCAATATCGCGAGATACCGAAATCGTCATAATTTCGAAAAATTTTAAATATCGTCAATACCGACAGAACGATATTGCACTTTTAACTGTGAGCATAATATAAATAACTAAGTTAGAAATGTCATACTCTTACCTCTATTCAGTCCAGTAATAGTCTTTAAGTAATAATCCAGTCTTTGTCTACGGTAATAAAAACTTAATAAACTCCAAAATAATCTGTGTTCATTTAATTCATGGTTTGTTTGCTCTAATAAAATGATTTAAAGTACAAAATAATCCTTTGTTGTTCACTTTTCATAATTACATAAATAGACGATGCCATGTTTTTTCTTGCCTCATTTTGAGTGTTAGTCAGTGGGGAATACCATTTGCACTACCCACATTCCAATCTGATGACGTCATTACTACAGGTCAAGCTATTTATCCATTAGTCATTGATCTGCATGGTTAAACAGTGAGCGAATTTGAATAGGTCTACAATGGGGCAAATTAGTATTTAATATTACAGACCAAATAAAATCTGATATAATTGTTTCCAGTCTTCACGCTGGTTCTCGTTCAAAATCATGCAGTGTTATTTTATTAATTTGCATCGTCTACGCTAGCGATGGGCGTGATAACAGCTGTCGGAATTCTGCAGTATGAATTCTGATTGGCTCAAGTATGATATGGCGGCCAATCAGCTTTCGCTCTGCGGAATTCCTTTCTGCACAATGAAGTTAATGCGTATTCCTTGCTCAATCGTTTGACAGTTGTCGTGAGGTAAAGATAACACAAAATACAACACAAGAACAGAAGAAAATCCTTTATTTTTCTTATTTGTGATGAATACGGTTAGTTGCATTACATTCGTTGCTTTAAACTGTATATTGAAGGGTGTCAAAGTGTGGAATTTCGTGTATTAAATATGCGGAAATGGCAATCATGGCGATCTGAATTTACGGTTTCAATGCAACAAATTTAATGAAAATAACTTGTAGACACCACCAATTTGAAATACATGTTATTCAATGTTTACACCCTAACTCCACACCCCACCCAAATGACGATATATCGTGATACCACAGTATTTTGATGAGATACCGATATCGTCATGCCTTGAGCAATATCGCCCAACCCTAGGATTTACAACTATAAATTAAGTTCCATGTTTGCATCAGATCCATTTATGGCATTATTGTCGGGGACGACTCTCCTTTGCTCAAGTCATAAAAATTACATCAACTTGAAATTACACGATTACACCACCCTCGAAAACACGACGCAATACTGAGATTGCGTCTGTAGACCACGTAGTGGATATTTATAAGCAGTAAGTTTATTTTAGGGTTTATTTTTTATGCATGTCTTATTTCAGTGAATGTTTGTTAGTTAGGAAATCGACAAAATTTGTTGATAAAATTCCTACTCTTATATATTAAATCGGCGAAAATGTGCTTACACCCTCGAAAACCCATTATCCAATGATAGTTACCAGGCCTGGAAATAACTCAACAATGTCCAACATTTTGTCAGGCACCAGCTACTTAGTACCGGACATCCACAATTTGCTGACTGTCAACACTATTCTACTTATCAGTGTTCTTTACTTGAACTTATTAGAAACATGTCAAAAAGCAACTAATAACATGGCATAATGATCGTGATACACCTTAGGTATATGAATATTTTATTATTTTATTTCTTTGTTAACACTTGTATGCAGACTTTTTTGTTACACACTGCAACTACTGGGACTGTTTACATCTGTACCTGACAAAATGTCAGGAATCGCCAAGACTGCCTGACATTTGATAGTTTGGTGCCTGACAACGTCCTTGACAGGCACCTTATTTGCAGGTTTGTTAGGCTATATCAGTTCGGAAAATCTCAGAATTCAGAAATTGTTATGGGGGTTTCTGAATTTGGATACCTCAGAAGTTTTTGCATTTATTGGGCAATCAACCTAAGATAAGCTTGGCGTGTGTTAGATGGCTTACATATGAGTAGGCTACAGAAAAATTATATCTAAGACCAATATGGACATGAGAAACACCCTGAACAGGCGGTCATAACCTTTATGACTACTGAAAAAAATATGCAAACAAATTTGGAATTCTTTTGATGAATTAGTTATATGTAAGTGCTGGCGCCTCTCGAACACGTAAAAAAGGATCCACTCTCTGAATTGAACTCCCGATTGAGATAGCAAATTTAAGTTTCCAAATTTGGAAACTAAGTATATGAATTTGACAACTTGCCAAATTTGGAAATGGGTTGTATATGAATTCGGAAACGTTGCTGAATTCAGAGATTTTCCGAACTGATATAGCCTGTAGCAGGTCTTCACTCTTGTATTGTTTTTGTGTCTTGTACCGCCTTGACGTTGTACTGGGTGCAGGGGGGGGGGGGGCATGATTGGGAAGTCCTCCTTTGAAGGTGTTCATAGTTGGAGCTGTCACAACGGCATCTGGAAGGCTGTTCCAGTGATTAACGACAAGTATGCTGAATAACTGCTTACATATATTGGTGTTAAAGGGCTCTTTCTGCAGTTTCTAGCCCCAGGTTCGCTCTTCAGTGTCTGCTGGGAGGATTATGTTACGGTCAATGTTATGCGTATCGTGAGTGTATAATTTATCAACTTTTATTAAGTCACCTCTTGGGGGGGGCGATAAACAGGACTTGGCAGCTTGAGTGCTGGCAGTCTTGCCTCGTAGGGTTTGTTCTTCAAGCCTGGTACCGTTATGGTTGCACGGCGTTGTACATTCTCCAGCAGTGGAACATCCTTTTTGTACAGCAGTGATCACAACATTTCCATATTCTAGATGGGGACCAGGGTTAGAAATAAATGAAAAGATCTAGTTGCCTGCAGGGCAACACCTATGATGCCATTTCATGCATTTTCTGGTTGCCCGCCGCAGATTACGGTTGCCCTTATATATATTAAGCTAAATGACAGAAAATTTGAATCACTATTGTTTTGTCAAGTAACTTCTGAAGAACGGCCGCAATTAAGTATTCAGAAATGGCATTGTGCATACTGGTTTCTACTTCAATCCATACTTACCTATTGATACTAAGTGATTTATCAAGCTTTTGCGAGATTCATTCAAAAACAACAAAATAAAACAAATATTCATGCTAGGCCCGCCCCAATCATTCCGGAATCTCCCACACCCAGGCGATGGCGCTGGAGTGGAGACCAGACTTTCTCTTCACAGCTTTTTCGAGGCAACGTGTTGCATTTTTAGCTCACCTGGCCTGAAAGGCCAAGTGAGCTTATGTCGTGGCGACCATCCGTCGTCCATCTGTCAACTTTTCCTTTAAACGACTTCTTCTCAAGAACCGCTGGGCCGATTTCAAGTATATTTGGCAGGAAGCATCCTTAGGGCATAGGGGTCCAAGTTTGTTCAAATGAAGCCGATCGGCCAATTAGGCCGGCGGCCATCTTGGATTTTGGCAAATTTTTTTAACCGTCTTTAAAAATCTCCGAAACCGCTTGAGTGATTGAAGGAAACCGCATGAAATATGATCTAGGGCAAGAGCTCAACCAAGTTTGTTCAAGGGAACTTAATTGGTCAAATAGTTCAGTGGCCATCTTGGTTGACCTAGTTTTAGCGAAAATAACTTCTCCAGAACCGCTGAAGGGATCAGGCCGAAATTTGGCAGATATGATTAGGGACTAAGGGCCAGTAAAGTTTGTTCACGGGAAGTTGATCCGTCAAAAAACATACCCGCCGTGGGCCAATCAAAATATAGCAAGTTTAGCAGCCATATTGGATTTTTTTATTTGATGGACTTTGAGGTCGAAATTGGTTTTGTGTTTTTGGGTATTCTGATCTCAAATTTGCAATTTTCGGAACTATCGGATAAACGGTTTGGTGGCCATCTTGGATCATTCTCCCGCCTAAAGCTCCCATACTAAAGCAATGGGAAATTAAAAATATCTTCTCGAGAACTACTGGGCCGATTTCAATTATATTTGGCATGAAGCATCCTTACGGCATAGAGATTCAAGTTTTTTCAAAGGAACCCAATCGGCCAATTAGGCTGGCGACCATCTTGGATTTTGGCTGATTTTTCGAAATGTCTTTAAAAATCTCCCAAACCGTTTGAGGGATCGATTCAGAACTCATGAAATATGATCTAGGGTAAGAGCTGAATCAACTTTGTTCACGGGAACTTGATTGACCAAATGGTTCCGCATCCATCTTGGATGACCTGGTTTTCGCAAAAATTACTTCTTCCCCAGAACCGCTGAAGCGATCAGGCAGAAATTTGTGATATATGATTAGCAACTAAGGGCGATTAAGGTTTGTTCAAGAGAAGTTGATTCGTCAAAAAACATGGCCATGGTGGACCAATCAAATATAGTGTGTTTGGCAGCCATATTATATTTTTGTATTTGATGGATTTTGAAGCCGAAATTCATTTTATATTGGTTTCTGGGTATTCTGATCTCAAATTTGCAATTTTCGAAACAGTTGGATAAACGGTTTGGCAGCCATCTTAGATCATTTTCCCGCCAAAAGCTCCCATGCTAAAGCAATGGGAGATTTAAAATGTCTTCTCGAGAAATACTGGGCCAATTTGAATTATATTTGACAGGAAGCATCTTTATGGCATAGAGATTTCATTTTTTCAAATGGAGCCAATCGGCCAATTTGGCCGGTGCCCATCTTGGATTTCGGCCAATTTTTAGAAATGTCGACAAAAATCTTCTTTAAAAGCGTTTGAGGGATCAATTCAGACCTCATGTAATATGATCTAGGGCAAGAAGTTTGTTCAAGGGAGCTTGATTGACCAAATGGTTTAGCGGCCAACTTGGATGACCTCGTTTTCGCAAAAACAACTTCTTCCCCAGAACCGCTGAAGCGATCAGGCGGAAATTTGTGATATATGATTAGGGACTAAGGGCCATTAAAGTTTGTTCAAGAAAAGTTGATTCATAAAGAAAAATGGCCGCTATGGGTCTATTAATATATAACATTTTTGGCGGCCGTATTGTATTTTTTTATTTGATTGATTTTGAGGCAAAAATTGGTTTTATGTATTTTTGTGCATATTGTGATTTCAAATTTGCCATTTTCGAGACTCGGATAAACGGTTTAGCGGCCATCTTGGATCATTTACCCTCCAAAATTGCCCATACTCGAGCAATGGGAAATTTTTAATGTATTTTCGCGACATCTTAGATTTTGGCCGATTTTTAGAAATGTCTTTAAAGCTTTTCTCCAAAACCGTTTGGGTGATCAATTCAAAACGCATGAAATATCATCTAGGACAAGAGCTGCACCAAGTTTGTTACAGGGAATTTGATTGGTCAAATGGTTTGGTGGCCATCTTGGATAACCTATTTTTTGCCAAAACATCTCCAGAACCACTGAGCAGATTGGGCCGAAATTTGAGAGATATGATTAGGCACTGAGTGCCATTAAAGTTTGTTCACGGGAAGGAGCTTAGTTAGAAACATGGCAGAAGTGGACCAATCAAAATGTAGCGTGTTTGGTGGCCATGTTGGACGTGCAAAAATGTCGACAAACTCATTTAAATGGCTACTCCTAAACCAGCCACCAACAATTTTGACAAAAATGCACAGTGCTCCAGGTGAGCGACACAGGCCCGTTGGGCCTCTCTTTATCCCCCGACGGCCGTCGACGGGGACACTAGTAATAGGCGGTGTCCGTGTGTGTGTCCGTACGTCCGTCACACTTTAGGTTTCCACTCGATAACTTTAGTTAGCCTGCATGGATTTATTTCAAATTTGGTATAGTGATTCCTTATGACGAGGCCTCGTTGAGGATAGCATGTCAGCGATGTGCGTCTAGATCTGATGGAGTTAACCCCCTTGAATGACATAGAATTCAAGGAAAATCTGGTTTCCATTCAATACCTTTATTTGGCCTGCATGGATTTATTTCAAATTTGGTATAGTGATTCCTTATGACGAGGCCTCGGTGAGGATTGCATGTCAGCGATGTGCGTCTAGATCTGATGGAGTTAACCCCCTTGAATGACATAGAATTCAAGGAAAATCTGGTTGTTATTACACCACAAAAACATCCATTACCGTTCAATCACTACTTGCTAAATCAATTAACTGCATTTTGCTATCAGAATAAGATTTTTATGCCCGCATACCCACCTCCCCCTGCCTAATCCCATTCCTATGGACCCTCAACCAGGCTACTGGTTGACTGTCCTCTCCAGCCTGTCATCTAGTATAGACTGGCACCAGTCTATACTCACCTCATAGTGACGCTTGTCGCTAGGCGCGCTTGCGCATGCGCACTCGAGCCCAAATAGGAAACAGATTCACTTTTCAATTATTCTGCAAGCAGAATAGTTGGCTAAAAAATATTTGAAAGAGATTTTGTGTTTTGCGCTGTGAAGCTATACCTATTTACTTTATATCAAGGATATAGTCATGCCTAATATGAAGTCAATCCTCCCTAAGTTACGTCTAAGAAGTATAATGTGTTTGTACAGTATATTATAGACGAAATTGAGATATTACCGGTTTTCGTGAACATCGTATTATTCGTGGTATCTTGATGGTTATGCCTATCCTAAAATATCATCATCATTATTAATGCCCAGTCCAATGTCTAGAGCCTGTAAAAGAAGTTATTTCTAGTGCAGTATAAGGATATTGTAGAATTCCTTGAAAGTTCTTGTCAGGAAATTTGAATTTCCCGCCGTTAGATCTGAGTTGAGGTTTGCTATTATTAGCAAGTTTGAGCGAAATGCTTCATTGTTACGTTTTTTCGTTTGTAGGAGTCAGCGAAAGGGTCAGATAAAACCAAATGTACATCGGCGAAGTGTGATCGACATCACGCGATTGAGTTTGAAGGGCACGTTTGTGCGAAGTGTACGACCTGTATATCCACCGCGATGTGTGGGATTTGTAAAGGGTGGCCGGTTTCGGTGGCAAAAATGTTTTTTAAGGATTTGTCGGGTAAACTATCGCTGCCCTCTGGTCGTCCTTCCCCTTCCTCCGTTGCTAGCAAGGCTAAGGCGGTGTCCTTTGCTAAAACCTCTATTCCGTTATCGGTAGCAACGGAGGGGGGAAATCCATCGGGAAACTCGGACGCTGTGATGGCGCTTTTCGCCAGGTTTGAATCCTTCGCCACGGTATTGACGAAATCGCTTGATGAGAGGATAACTTCTGCGATAAGAGAGGCCAAAAGGCAGGAAACATCGTCGAGTTCCGAGGATAGCCCGAAGGCTAGCGGGCGTTCCCGCAAATGGGGGAAGCCGGTCCCTCTGACCTCTAGGCAGGTGATATCACCTAAGCAGAAGACAAGAGCGCCAAAGCTCTTGAAGGTGTGCTCGGAGAGTGCTCCACAGAAAATCCACGTAAGACTTGAGGGTGACGGGCATAACCCTCAAGCAGTGGTGGCGTCAGTTGAAGCTGGCGTCCATGAGGCTAGTACTCATGAGAATGCCAGTTTTACGGTGATTCCGGTGGGCAAAGTAGTATCGAGAGCGCCCATATCTAAGATAACTAGTCTTGCGAGTACCGGTTCCGGTGGGGTGGACTCGGGTCATTTTGACCCGGGTTTACGTAAATTTTCCGATTCACAGTCTTTTTCCGGCAGGAAGTCCGGCTTAGGTAGACATCCGGGTCGTCTAGATCCGGTTCCGGCTTCCGTGACTTCCGTTTCCGGTAGGACTTCTGGGAGGGGGGGGTGTAATCCAGGTCGGCAAGACCCGGTTACCTCTTCCGTTTTGACTACTTCCGGTCTGTCTTCCGGTTATTTAGGACATCCGGATCCTAGAAGTCTATTGTCTTCTTCCGGTTCCGGGTCGTGGAGCGCTTCCGGCCATCCCGGATATCCGGAGTCTGAGGACTCTGTTTATTTTTCGAATTCCGGTAGAAGCGCTTCCGGGTCCGGGGTGGACATTAGTCAGTGTACTTCCGGTTCCGGTATCAGAGGGGTTCTTCCGGGTCGGGCAGACCTGGATAGAATTCCAATTTCCGTTTCCGGTTGGGAGTCAGCTTCCGGGTTAGCGAATGATCAAAATTCAGTAGCATCAGCGAGATTGGTGAATGTTAGGAATTTTAATGATTCTGGTCTAGTAAATTTGCAAAGGTTGTCTCAGGAGTCTGTGGATTCTAGTTATGATTCTTTCATACCTCCAAGGGTCAGCAAGGTTGAGTTAGTTTCTCATTCGGATTCTTCTTTTCGTGACGCGGTGGTTAATCCGGGTTTGTCTAGATCTTCATCCCTTTCCTCTTCTCTCTCGTCGAAAGACTTCTCCTCGTCTCATGTTACTAACTCTTCTCCTCTGTTTAAATCTTCCATTCCTCCTCCTCCGGGCTTTACTAGGCTTCAGTATGGTCCTCAATCTTCTTCTTCCTTCCATGATCAGGGTGATCAAAGTTTTGATTCCGGTCAGTCAGTTTTGTCTCCCCCTTCGTCGATGGCATCGTCTATGTCTTTTGACCATCTTGATCCGATTGTTTCGGTGGTTCTGTCCCCTGAGCTCGAGTTTCAAATTGTGGATTCAGGTTTAGATTTTTCTTTATTTTCAGTAGTTAGAGATGCTTCTTTAGATCGTTCGTTTGTGTCTGCTCGTTTGTCTATTATTTCAAGATTTTCGGCTGCGGCAGTGGGTCGTCCTTCATCATCGGCTAGTCAGGATTTGAGTAGGGATGCTGGGTTTATGCATGCTTCCTCTTTTCAGGAGTCGGGCAGTAGGCCTTCCTCTCCTGTGGTGTCGAGGTTAGGTGATTCTTTGGTCTCAGGACTCATCAATTCTTATAGCCTCTTCTTATTCTCCTCCTCCTGTTCTGTCTTCTATTTATTCTGCTCCGAAGTCAGTCAGGGCCAGGGATCTGAAGAGGTTTTGCCCAGTTAGAGCCTCTTCGGAAGACTGGTCCATGGCTCACCGATGGATTGCTTCTTCTCTTTCTCTTCCTCTGAAGGAGGAATTCGAGGTGGATCCTCCTTCTTTCGGTTCTGCTCTTTCTTCTGATGATCCTTCTTCATCTTCGCCTCAGGTACTTCCTATTGATAATTTAGTGGTAGACATGTTAGACTTCTTCGTTAATGACTCAGTTTGTGCGGAATTTTCTCTGGTTACCAAGTATGAATCGCCGGTTCAGATTCCTAACGAGGACTTTTTAAAGGTAGCCTCGACTCAGTCTCTGTCTGGTCCTACTTGGGACGTTTTATCATCTCAGTTGAAGGAGGCGGCTAAGTCAGATTTTTCTTCTGATCTGTTTAAGTGGGAGTCAGTGTGTAGGTCGCAGATTAAGTCGGCGAATTACCTTGCTCTGCTGTCAGAGGCTGTTCTTAAGGCGGAAGAACGAGGAGAACAAGTTCCTTTGGCGGTCTTTCGTTCTTTGGCAGATTTGTCCAGGGGTTCTCTTAGTTCGGTGTGTAAATCGTTAGGATTCATTACTTCCAAACGTAGGTCTAGGAAGCTTGCGGAGGTTAGGGTTTCCGAGGTACTGAAACAGAATCTTGTGGTTGCGTCTCCTTTCGGGACTGATCTGTTTGGAGAGTCAGCTCCTAATTTAATTAGGGCGGAATCGGAGCGCTTGAAGTCCTCCAGGGAGCTTCAAGCTCAGGTGTCATGGGCCAAATCCTCCGGAAAGAGGGATGTCTCTTTGGTTAAAAGCCCTAACTCCTCACCTAGAAGAAAGAGTCTCAAACCTGATCAGTTTGGAGCTTATCATTCTAGGGTAATTCATAACTCTAATGTGTCCTCTTATGATCAGCGGGATCGATCTTCGGAGGAAGATCGGTTCGACTCCATTTCATCCCATCGGTCAAGGTCTGTAGGGAGACAGTCCCCTTCGTCTTGGGCCAGGAGGGGTCAGACCCCTTCTCGCCGTGCGTCCAGATCCAGAGGACGATTTTCTTTTAGGGGTTATCAGGGGAAGAGAGTTTGAAGGTTTGGACAGTTCCCGGGTAGGTCCGAATTTCTCTCTTCTCTATCCTATTCCTTCCCTTCTTCCTCCTCCTTTGGAGCAAGCAGTTCAGTGCTTGGTTCCCAACGTGCCAGTAGGAGGGCGCCTTTCTCTGTTTTGGGAGAAATGGCAAGCCCTCATTCAGGACTCCTGGCTAGTTTCCCAGATACGTTGGGGTTATGCTCCATCATGGATCCGGCATCCTCCTCTTCTCTCCCTTTGCCCAGTTTGGACTCCAGTTCCCACCAGTCTGGAGAAACTGAGGGCTTTAGAAGAGGAGTTGGAAGCCATGATTGTAAAAAGGGCTATAGAGGAAGTTCCCAGTTGGAGAGTAGACCCGGGCTACTACTCGACCATCTTTTTAGTAACAAAGAAATCAGGAGGCTGGCGTCCAATCATAGATCTGAAGAAGTTAAATCAGAAAATTCTCACCCCAAAATTCAAGATGGAGACGGTTTCCCAGATTATTGCCAGTCTGGATCAGGGAATGTGGACGTCTTCCATAGATTTAAAGGACGCTTACTTCCATGTTCTTATCCATCCGGTATTCAGAAAATTCCTGAGGTTTGCCTACAAGGATCGGGTGTGGCAGTTTCGCGCCATGCCCTTCGGCCTGACCACGGCTCCCTTCCTGTTTACCCGCATAGTGTCAGCCGTGGCAGGAATTTTACACCGTCGTTCTATCCATCTTCATGTTTATATAGACGATTGGTTGGTAAAAGCAAGGTCTTCCTCAATTCTCCAAGGAATTCTTCCAGAGGTTTGCAGTCTGGCTTGCAATCTAGGGTGGGTTTTAAATCTAGAGAAATCAAGCCTAGTTCCATCGCAAATCTTTACTCATCTAGGAGTTGCTTTCGATCTGGCTCGGGGGTTAGTTTTCCCGTCGGAGCCAAGGATAGAGGCGTTAGCAGTGGCAATGGAAATTATTGCGTCTTATCCAGTGGTGTAAGAGCAAGATTCTTTTTAAGAGTAATAGGTCTGATGGTCAGCGTAGAGAGGGTGATCCCTTGGGCGGCGCTGATGAGGAGGCCATTTCAGATGTATTTGATGTCCCTGTGGAAACAGTCAGTCCATTCGATATACCATCAGATTCCCGTCAGAGAACATTTGATCCCTCATCTAGATTTCTGGAGAGATCGTTCTCTGTTGCTGATGGGTGTTCCTCTGGTAAAGTCACCTCCTCAAGCAATTATTTTCACAGATGCGTCTCAGGAGGGTTGGGGAGCAGTCTGGGACTCCCTGGCAGTTTCCGGCCTTTGGTCCCCAGAGGAGTCGTCAGCCCACATCAACATTCTGGAGTTGTGGGCTGTCAAGAAGGCTCTCCTTTACTGGTCAGATCAGGTGATAGGCCTCAAAGTATCTATTCGGTCGGACAATTCGACGGGCGTAGCTTATATCAACAGGCAGGGAGGTACAAGGTCATCTCTCCTTTGTCTGGAAGTATGGAATCTGCTATTGTGGTGCCGCAAGAGGCAGATTTTTCTAGTGTCATCCCATGTCCCAGGCAGTCTGAATTTTCTGGCGGATCAGCTGTCACGTCCCAGCAAGTTCGCCCACACAGAGTGGCAGTTAAAGAAGTCGGTTGTCAAAGCGATTTTCAATCTCATGGGTCGTCCTCTTGTCGACCTGTTTGCGACCTCTAAATGCCCAGATCTCCTCTTACATGTCTCCTTTTCCGGACAGTCAAGCTCTGGCGGTAGATGCCCTGTCTCAGTCCTTGGACAGGGATGTTCGCTTATGCCTTCCCTCCTACGATTCTGATCCCGTTAGTTCTACAGAAGGTCAGGGACCAAGTTTGCGAGATTCTTTTGATAGCTCCCTTTTGGTCCAAGAGGATTTGGTTTGTAGACCTTCTGGATCTTCTGGTAGACTTTCCTCGTCTTCTTCCTGTATCCCAGGACCTTCTATCTCAAGTAAGAGGTCGTTGTGTACATCCAAGTCCAGAAATCTTCAATCTATGCGTTTGGAGAATCTCGAGTCTGAAAGCTTCCAGGATAAGGTTTCTTCAAGATCTCAGGAAATTATTGACTCGGCCAGAAGGGAATCGACCCGTCGAGTTTACAAGGGTCGTCTTAAAATCTTTGGTAAATGGTGTTCAGACCAAGGTTTCGTGCCCGATTCTGTTTCTATACCACAAGTTTTAGATTTTTTATCTTATCTGTTTGATTCTTTGGGTTTGTCAGCTAACACGGTTAGGTGTTATAGATTTTCACTGGCATCTTCCCTTCCCTGTCTTCTGAATGCCGAGATCAAGGATACTAAGATTCTTAATAGCTTTATTAGAGGTCTAGGTAATATTCGTCCTCCGGTTGCTAAGCCTTTACCTTCATGGAATCTGGCTTTGGTTCTTCAAGTCTTGGCAGATCGACATTTTGAACCTATATCGTCTATCAGTCTTAAGCTTTTAACTCTTAAAGCGGTTTTTCTGGTGGCTGCTGCATCGGCTAGAAGGCGTTCAGAGATTCATGCTCTTTCTGCGGAAAGAGATAGATTTATAGTGTCAGGTGACGGTTTGGTTTTATATCCGAGAAGGGATTTTCTATCTAAAACCCAGTCTAACCGTTTTCCTGCTAGTCCTATTATTTTAAAATCTTTGTCGTCTTTTTCGCCTTCAGACAAATTTTGGTGTCCGGTTAGAGCGTTACGAACCTATAAACAGCGAACCGATTTTAAAAGAACAGATCCTTCCCATTTATGGGTTTCCTATGCGGAAGAATTATCTAAGCCGGTGTAAAAGGCTACAATTGCCAGATGGCTTTGCGAGACAATTAAGCTTTGCTATGAAATAGCGTCTCCGGATCAAATCGATCTCGCGCATATCAAAGCCCATGACGTTAGGGGCATGTCTACTTCTTTCGCTCTTTTTGCCGGTTCATCATTAGATGAGGTCATGCAGGTGGCAGGATGGAAATCTGAATCTACTTTTACCTCATTTTATCTTAAAGACCAGAGTGCAGCAGCTTCATTCTTTCGTAATATTATGATTTTAACTAAAAAAGCCGAAGACCATATACCCAGCACTTCCCACCATTTTCGTTAGGACGGTGCGTCTGTGAAAGGGGTGAGAGTCTTCTTTGGTTTTTGTTTAGTTCTTTAAGTTCTACTTATCCTTATTTGTTAAATCACCGTGTGATTGAGTATATGCACTATTATGTTATGTTATTAACATTGGGGTAAGATTGGTGTGATTTTTATCCTATGTTAATGATTCTCTAAATCTCCTCCCGCCGTATGTGGACAGGGGGCACTGACCAAATCTACGGGTTTAGCAAGTAGTGATTGAACGGTAATGGATGTTTTTGTGGTGTAATAACAACCCCCCCCCTTGTGGGTTGGTCTGTTGTTTTATTAACCACTATAAAAACATACTTACCGTTCAATCACTACGACCCGGCCTCAACCACCCCGCGTGGTAAGATTTGAGAATCAGTTTGAAATATTTTGCACTTAAATTTAGAAAAGTAAATCTGTTTCCTATTTGGGCTCGAGTGCGCATGCGCAAGCGCGCCTAGCGACAAGCGTCACTATGAGGTGAGTATAGACTGGTGCCAGTCTATACTAGATGACAGGCTGGAGAGGACAGTCAACCAGTAGCCTGGTTGAGGGTCCATAGGAATGGGATTAGGCAGGGGGAGGTGGGTATGCGGGCATAAAAATCTTATTCTAATAGCAAAATGCAGTTAATTGATTTAGCAAGTAGTGATTGAACGGTAAGTATGTTTTTATAGTGGTTAATAAAACAACAGACCAACCCACAAGGGGGGGTCTGTGGGGGGTTTCCATTCAATACCTTTATTTGGCCTGCATGGATTTATTTCAAATTTGGTATAGTGATTCCTTATGACGAGGCCTCAGTGGGGATTGCATTTCAGCGATGTGCGTCTAGATGTGATGGAGTTATCCCCCGTTGAATGACATAGAATTCAAGGAAAATTTGGTTTCCGCTCAATAACTTTGCAAAGTCTGCATAGATTTATTTCAGATTTGGCATACTCATTCATTCCTTGTCGTTAGTCCTCTGTGGGGATTGCATTTCAGAGACATGCGTCTAGGCGCAACAGAGTTGTCCCCCTTAAATAATGACCAAATTTGTCAGAAAAACTTGGTTTCCACTTGATAACTTTAACTACATGTGCCTGCATGTGTAATATATCAAACACTCAACCTTTACATATGTTGTAGTGTTGTAGCCACCATAGATTCATAGGCACACACACACACAATTTTGTAAAGGCAGGAATCTCAAAAATGTGTTTTACTAACAACACCCGTCGGGGGACATGTGATCAGTACTGATCTTCTTGTTTCAATTGCAGTGCAGTATTTTTTATTTTCTGTGTTTTGTGTTATTTGAAAGCAAGGATTGTTGTTAGCTCAACTGGCCAGAATGGGCAAGTGAGCTTATGCCATGGCGACTGTCCGGCGTCCGTCCATCCGTCCATCAACTTTCTTCTTTAAACGACTTCTCAAGAACCACAAGGCTGATTTCAATTATGTTTGGCAGGAAGTATCCTTAGGGCATAGGGATCCAAGTTTGTTCAAACGAAGCCGATCGGCCAATTTGGCTGGCGACCATCTTGGATTTCGGCCGATTTTAGGAAATGTCTTTAAAAATCTCTGAAACCGCTTGGTGGATTGAAGCAAACGCCATGAAATATGATCTAGGGCAAGAGGTGAACCAAGTATGTGCATGGGAATTTGATTGGTCAAATGGATCGGCGGCCATTTTGTTTAACCTAGTTTTAGCGAAAACGACCTCCAGAACCGCTGAAGGGATTGGGCCGAAATTTGGCAGATATGATTAGGGCCTAACGGCCATTAAACTTTGTTCAAGGGAAGTTGATCCATCAAAAAATCTGGCTGCAGTGGGCCAATCAATACAGCATGCTTGGTGGCCATATTGGATTTTTTTTATTTGATAGATTTTGAGGCTGAAATTGGTTTTATATATGTTTTTGGGTATTCTGATCACAAATTTGCAATTCTCAAAACTCGGATAAACGGTTTGGTGGCCATCTTGGATCATTTTCCCGCCAAAATCTCCCATACTAAAGCAATGGGAAATTTAAAATGTCCTCTCAAGAGCTACAGGGGGCGATTTCAATTTTATCTGGCAGGAAGCATCCTAAGCGTTTAGAGATTGAAGTTTGTTCAAACGAAGCTAATCAGCCAATTTGTCCGGTGGCCATCTTGGATTTGGCCGATTTTTAGAAATATGTCTAAAAATCTTCGCCGAAACGGAGGGATTGATTCAAAAGTCTTAAAATATCATTTAGGGCACGAGCTGAACCAAGTTTGTTCAAGGGAACTTGATTTGCCAAATGTTTGGGTGGCCATCCGAGATGGCCTGGTTTTCATGAAAGCAACTTCGTCTCCAGAGCCACTGAACGGATTGGGCCTAAATTTTGGAGATATGATATTGATGACTAAGGGCCATTAAAGTTTACAACTTCAAGAGAAGTTGATACATAAAGAAACATGGCCTCTGTTTTCTTGTTACACGTCTGCTCATTAGAGTTTTGCTTATTGTTAATGACCAGGTGAGCGATTTGGGCCTCTTGTTGTTTGGTGCGAGGATGCCAGGGAAAGGATTATCTGCCAATAATCAGGTGCCTCTGCTCCAGTTTTATGGGGCTTATAATTTATATTTTGTTTCAAGAATTCGTGGTGTGATAATATGACCAGTACTCGATCTTGAGTGTCTTGAGGAAGGGAATGTTGTGTGTGTTGATCGATCTGAAAGATGCATACTTCCACATTCCGATGAGGGAAAGCTGCCACAGGTATCTACAATTCGCATTCCAGAATCTCGTCTGGGAGTTTGTTGTACTTCCATTTGGCCTGTCAACAACCCCGAGGGTTTTCACAAGTGGTTCTAGGGGTGACTGTGTTTCCTAGAAAAGAGAATGTCCCTTCACACCTACATAGACAACTGGCGTATGAAGACGGACACGCCAGCCAGGTTAGAGCTGGATACTTTTCTGACTCTGAAGTTACTTTCAGAGCTAGGATGGAGTCAACAAGGAGAAATCCTAGTTGACACCGACTCAACATTTCGTCTATTTGGGTATGCGATTCGATCTCAAGAAGGGCATGGTATATATCCATCAGAGTCCAGGCTGGATTCTCTGAAAGCCGTTCTCAAGAGCATTTGAGTGGGAAACCACATTCAGGCATGGAGGTTTCTTCAGATGCTGGGCATAATGGTCGCCATGGTGCATGTTATCCCGTATGCTGCTCTAATGCGAAGACCTATCCAGTTATATCTGATGTCTTTCTAGAAACAGAAGACAGACCTCTACAAGCCGATAGCAGTTTTGGAGTCAAGCATCTTGCATGGTGAAAGGAGCGTCAGAATCTCAGAATCTCCTAGTAGGAGATTCGTTTCATTCACCCCACCCTCAGCTGCCCATGTACATGGATGCATCGTGACCCATCACCACGTGCAATGTGCCAAGCCTCATGACGTCAGGACTAGCCGCCTCTACATCCCTATACAATGGTTGTCTTTAGAGGACATCATAGCCGTTGCACAATGGCACTTCAATGGCACTGTGTGAGTTCTCATTCATGGACTACTATAGGAGGGGTATGTCATACTCAGCCAATCCACTTGCCATAGCAGTTAATCCAAAGCTAGTTAGACCACACTGTTCTTTCTCCAATTAGTAGCTTTATTGCTTATAAATTAGAGACATTACAGGCATGGTCTTCGAGAGGAGTTCAACCAAGAAAGTAATGAGGACCAAGATGATGGGTGATGCGTTGCGTCTGGAATCCAATTTTCATAAGGTAATCCACGTTTGACTGCTTCTTGTATTCTGTATGTATATCATGTTCATTCATTTTATATATTCATGCTCATTCCCAGTCTATTATGAATCAGGTGTTTGTAACCCGCTTGTCACATTTGTGTTTCATGCTAGGCTTCACATTCGTCAGTTCTCAGGGGGTGGGGGGTTTCTCTTATGCGATTTTGTGCGTCGGCAAACCGATCATTATACCGAAGTTAACTAGGTTTGATCGTGATGCCAGTGTCTGGTGCCCGGTCCGTGCTTTGACTAAGTACAAGAAACGGACTGACTCGTTACGGTCGAACGATAGACATCTGTGGATCTGCCATAAAAAGCCTTATGGCGCCGCATCCATGGATACTATCTCTCGTTGGGTGGTCGAATGCATTCAGACTACTCACGAGATGGCGACTGGGCACCAGGTGCAAGGCGTAAGGGCACACGATGTCAGAGGAATAGCCGCCTCGACCGCCCTTTACAATGGTGTTCCGTTAGAGGACATTATGGCTGTTGCACAATGGCACTGTGAGTCCTCATTCACGGATTACTATATGAGGGATGTGTCAGACTCGGCCAATCCACTCGCTTTAGCTGTTTTGAAACGATAGTTAGTGACCACACTGCTCTTCACCCTTTTTTCACTTTGGTAAGAAAAGAACCTAAAGCAGGCATGGTCAGGCGAGAGGATGTCAACCAGATTGTGTCACTGATGGCCGAACCGGTGAATGGTTGGAGGCGGTACGTCTGAAGTCCAATTATCATAAGGTAATTCAATAAGTGAGAGTTTTTTGTATTATGTATATGTATCATGTTCATTCATCTTATATATTCATGCTCATTCCCAGGCTAATACATGGAATATGCAGGGAGTAGTTAACCCTCTTGGCATATTTGTGTTTTCAGGCGAGATACATGTTCGTTAGTTCTCTCCCTTTTCTTAGGAGGAAAATGGGGGGAGGGGCTGTGACGCGAATGTGATTCGGTTCCGTGAACTTGACGGTCCTTTTAGGTCTCCGTTAGTCAAGTTTGAAGTCTAAAATCTTTCTCCAAGGGGCAAAATTAGCATTTATGGCTTGCCCCTTCCCACCAGGTTACTGATCAAATCTGGTGTATATCAGAAGTAACAGAATGGTGAGTATTGATCGAAGGAGAATGCAGGAAATGTCAATTTCCCTTTCTCCGAGATCTAACAATACTCACCATTCTGTTACGGACCCAGCCTCCCAGCCCCACGGAGGCAAGCCATAGTTTTCTCTTGTTTGGTGGCTATGCAAACAATATGAGCTCTATGGTAAACGGGTACTCGGCAGTTGGGAGCCGAGTACCCGGTTCCCAGGAGTCGGTAAAGCTTTCTAAGTCTATAATCCTAGAGCCGCTGTCAAGGCCAGCTGTATATCAGAAGTAACAGAATGGTGAGTATTGTTAGATCTCGGAGAAAGGGAAATTGACATTTCCTTCAGTCTATAGTCCTAGAGCCAGCTGTCAGGGCCAGCTGTATATCAGAAGTAATAGAATGGTGAGGATTGATGGATCTCGGAGAAAGGGAAATTGAAATTTCCTTCATTCTATAGAGGTTGACTTTAGGGCAGATTTGACTGTGTAGACCATAAATAGGTTATGTGGCTTTGTAAACAGTACACACAATGAGGTGTCTCTATACGGCGAGCTAGACAGCAATAGGTTACAGGCAAATCATTTTCTGAATGCATTGCATGCAAGTATGTGCTGATTTTCTCTAGTAAGGGCTATAAGCTTAGACAGCAACTCTCATATGGTTTTCTCTGCTTATATGTATATATGTGTTCTGCAGTTGTTAGCTTAGGCAGCAACAAGCTCTTAGTGATTTCATGGACCAGTCACCCACCTCTAGTACTGTGTAGATTTCAACTGATCATTTTACAGCAAATAGTGAACCAAATCTGTGCACTAAGTATATCAGTCATGCCATAATGGCAGAAAAGACAGAACCTAAATCAGTGGCTCTCAAGTGTAAAGAATATAGAACAAGACAGAAAGACAAGGATCCAGACTTTGAAGGCAGAATGTGAAAGAATTAAAGCCTATCGTGAATTAAAAAAATTGTCAGAGACTAGTAAAGATATTGAAGACAAAAGAAAGTGTGAAGCAGATCTTAAATGACAATATAGAAAAAGGAAAAAAGAGGAAGCGTGTCAAGAACTCTTAACACCCGATAGAAAAAACGCATATAAATGTCCTCAAAGCTTTGGAAAGGCAATGACCCGAGTACTGCGAGCTTTGCCACGATTTCCACAGAAAAAACAAGCTGTTGTAGCTGGTATTGCCAAACGTGTTGGACTAAAATTGGAGGACAAAATGAATGCTGAACATTCAAAACATGGATGCAGCCTAGATGAAACTAAAAAAGCAGCTGCTATACGTTTTTTCTTTCGACCAGATATTGTGTATACTATGCCTGGTATGAAGGATGAAATGGTTGTATGGGATGAACACGGTACAAAACAGAGAAAACGCAAATACTTCCTCACTATGTTTCTCCGAGAGGCATATTCTATATATACACCTGTGCAAAAGTTAAGCACCAGCAAAAACAATAGAACGTAGAAACATGATGGTACAACTAGGCTGCCATACTTTTTGTCCCCGCGTTAGCTGACATAATTCCAAGTACGAAATGCACATGCATGCATGACTTCACGCCGCTTGATGTCCGTGCGTGGCGGGAAACAGCACACGTGTTCAGTTATGTAAAAGTCCAGTTTGAGGTGTAGAACATTACATACAGATTTAGGCGACAAGATTAGGAATTTTGTGTTCATGACCGTGGTTTATTTGTACAGAGAGAATTAGCTCTTGATTGTGAACCGCTATGGCAAGACGAAGGTTAAGTGATCGTGTGAAATGGCAAATCATAGGCATGCATACCGCTGGTATGTCATGCAGAGAGATTGGCAGACAGCTGAACATTAACCATACTGTAATCAGTCGTTTGATTGCAAAACATGGGCAAACTAACGAGGTGAAGGACAGGCCTAGATATGGAAGACCGAAGAAGACTACTGCCCGTGATGATCGAGCCCTAGTACGCCTTGTTAGGAGATCTCCATTCACCAACAGCAGAGTGCTCAGCCAGCAATGGGAAACGCGCAATAGAGTGTCAATGTCTACCGTCAAAAGGAGACTGTATGCTGCTGGCATGAAAGCTAGGAGACCTGTCAGACGTCCTCTCCTCACTGCACACCACAAAGAGGAGCGTCTGAGGTGGTGCAACGAAAGAAGACACTGGAACATGAGATCCTGGAGACGGGTACACTGGTCCGATGAAAGTCGGTTCCTGCTTCATGCCACAGATGGTCGAACTCATGTATGGAGGTCCAGACGCACGGCGTACGACCAACGTAACATCATGGAAGAAGTTCCATTTGGTGGAGGTTCCGTTATGATATGGGGGTGCATCTCATTTGATTGTAAGCTGGATCTGTTGAATGTACCTGGAACACTAAATGGACAAAGATATCAAGATTCCATACTGGATAGAGTTGTGGTCCCTCATTTTGTAAATCATGCACCTGGAACCCACCCTATATTCATGGATGACAACGCCCGACCACATCGTGCTAGAGCTGTGCATGAATACCTCCGCCAGAATGCCATCGAAACCCTACCATGGCCAGCAAGGAGCCCTGACATAAACCCTATTGAGCATATCTGGGACATTCTGGGAAACATGGTGAGAAGGAGGGATCCTCCTGTGCAGAACCTACAGGAATTAACAGACGCACTCCATCTTGAATGGCAACGAATACCACAATGGCGTATCAGTCGGTTGGTGACCAGCATGAGACGTCGTGTCCAGGCCGTCATCCAGGCACAAGGTGGATATACCCGGTATTAATAATGACAGTCTCAAACTCGTGCACAGATGTTAAACTTCGTTTTCAGACACCATTAATGACAATCTAGCCACGTGTGTCAACTGTAAGGCAATAGTTGTCAGTTGTGTCAACGTAACCATGTTCAGGCCTCGTTTTCAAGTTCAAACAAAAACATACAGTGTTTCCCCACCATCATAATCAGCATTCCTCTAGTTGCATTATTACCTCTTGCACTAAGATGGATGGGTACATAAATGTTTATGCTATTGCTTTCTTCATAGCACATGAATATACCCTCGCATGTGCGTAAAAATAGGGTGGTGCTTAACTTTTGCACAGGTGTATATATAAAAATGAATGTGAATAAGATGAATCTGAGTCATTCGCTAAATTTTGCCAGTTGAAGCCTGAAAATGTATGATACCACACCAAATTCTCTATGTTGGCGTCAGGAATGTGAGCTCTGTGCAAATGGTAAATTGTTTGAAATGCCAATTGATTTTGATGATGATACTCCAGTTAAATGGAAAGAATGGGAGAACATTGCGAAAGAAAATGGTAATGGTTCATCCCGTAGAGTGCTTACTTGTAATATAAAACAGGGAAAAACAGAAGAACTTTTACAAATACTGAAACAGCATGGCACTTACTGTCATTCATATTAATGTTAAAAGGATTCAGGCACAAGACTTTGAGGATGACAAAATCAATCCTACATAGCTAGGCTCCTGCAGGTCGACTTTGCCATGAACTATTCATGCGAATATCAAGATGAATTACAGCCTGCCCTATGGAGTCGAGCTGCAGTTATGTTGTTTACTGCTGCTGTTACCTATCAGGACAAGTGTAAGACATGCCTGATATGCTCGGATTCAACAGATAAAGGGAAAAATACAGTTGCGGTTTTTATAGATACATTGTATGATTTCATTGTGAAAGATGAGTTTATCGCTGAACATGAAATTATTTGGAGCGATGGACCAGCCAAACATCTGCTTGTAAAAACAACTGTGATTCACATACCCCAGAATGAAATAGACATCAAATTTTCAGAGATGAACAATTTATGGGAGGAAGCCCATGGAGTTCCTGGCATACAGAAAATGCACATCATCAGCTTTGATACTGATATCAACTTAGTGTTGGAAAAATGCGTTGGATGATTCAAGTGGCACTTGCAATATCAACGTTGACCATTCTGATTCTGTTATCTATCTTGTAGTGGGAGATTGGTGTCTTGTTAGATATGAAGGACAAGATTTTCCTGGAGAAGTTAAGTGTTCAACCAGGACAGGAGTATGAAGTTAGTGTGATGCATAGTGCTGGTGGATATTCAAATGGCCAGCAAAAGCTGACTGCATTGTCTATCCATCTTCCAGTATGATAAAAAAGATCAGTCCTCCAATTACTGTTGGTAGAAGGGGACAATACATGTTTAATTTTTAGATTTTGTGAACAACTGCTGGAAGCTGTTATATGAAATGTACTGTAATTCAGTTATGATACGTACTGTAATTAATAATACAGGCAGCTGGCTTGTAAACTTGATCTCTTTGTGATGAATAAAAAGGACTTCCATTATAGATGTACCTTTAATGTTTGATGATTTCTTTTTATCAAATATTAATATTTTGCAATGAGATTTAAAAAAAAGATGATGGGACAAAATGTCCCATACAACACTGTCCCGTACAACACTATGACTACATTATTTTGTCATAAGAGTATTAGAAAATAATTAAAGTGATGATCAAATGAAGTATGGGTAATCAAACTAGACATATTTAGAAATGTTCTGAGGCATATAACTTCTGATTTAGCAATCAGACTTCACAGACTTTTTGAGTTGAACATTTATGTGGAAAATTTTCTAATTCTGCGTCCCGTACAACACCAGGTTAAGTTTGCTCTAATTGTCCTCAGAAGGAAGATATATAATTTATTTTGCTGTCAGAGGAATCACACCATCCTATATTACTTGCATGCACAATATCATTCTTGTTTGTAAATAATTTGGTAGATTTTTTGACAAAAATATTCTCTGGTTGTCCCGTACAACACCGGTAGAATCGCCCTATATATCCCCTCCATCTCTCCCTCCCCTCAGTCTCTTCCTCACTACCTTTCCTCCATCCTCGCTATCTCTCCCTCTGTCTCTTCTTCATTCCCTCCTTTCCCCCTCCCTCCCTACTTCCCCCGCCTCGCCCTCCCTCACTCCCCCTGCCGTTTCTCCCTACCTATATCTCTCTCACTCTATCGCTTTCCCCTACCAACTCGCCCTCCCTCTATCCATCTCTCTCTTTCCTTCCATCCATACCTCCCTCTCTCTCGCATGCACACATGTACAGAAATCATTAAATATAATATGCCAGGTACACCGTACCAATTATAAACTGAGACAACTCGGTCTATTCGCCACCCTCAATTTCTCGCCAATATCTGGTGGTACACATGTGGGCGGTTAATCGAGGGAGGACTATACTTGCTTACATCAATAAGCATGAACACTATGCTGTGGCAATTTCCTTTGACATTTCACTGCTGGACAATCTTCATGCTAAGTTGATCCATTGCATGGGGTGGGGGTGGTGGGGGGGGGGGGGAGAGGGGTCGGCGAGGTGTGTGCTTAAATTTTAGAAATCTCTTGGTGGTCGTCCTTGTCATTCTTCTTTTTGTTTTCAGATTGATTGTTCATCCGTTCGTCCGACCTGAGCGGAGTATGCCAGAATGGCCAATATTCTAGGAAATGTCTGTAAGTTCACATACACATTTTTCATTTGTCGTTCACTTCTCTTCGCGTGACATAAACTCCATCGTATAATGTGAAAGATTGGTCTATGACATACATGTAGCCTGGTACAATCGCTTTTATACCCCGCCAAAAAAATATATTATGTGATGGCGTTTACGGGCTGCCGGACAGCAGAGTTCTTTGTCCACGATAGCTCCGCTACCGTTTATCGGATCGCTTTGAAACTTCATAGGATGATTGAAATAGGTTTGAGGAATAAACCTATTGAAATCGATGATGATCCGAAATCTCAGATAGCTGCCAGCCACCGGCGGCCATCTTGAAAATTGGTTTCCGCACAATAACTCCGCTTCCGTTTATCGGATCGCTTTGAAACTTCCTAGGATGATTGGACATGGGCTGAGGAAGAAACCTATCGAATTCAGCGACCATCTTGAAAATTGGTTTCGTGATGATAACTCTGTTATCGTTTATCGGGTCGCTTTGAAACTTCATGGGTTGATTGGACTAAGTATTAGAGCTGGGCGGTCTGACGGTAGTACCGTGAGGACCGCGGTATACCGTGAACCGATACCGTGACCATTGACATTTCCAAATACCGTGAATACCGTCCATAATGGTTGAGCAATATTTGAGAAATATATTCATAAAATCTGACTTGGTAAATAAGTGCTAATAGTGCCAAAAATACAGGCATCCCTAACTATTAGCCGAGTTCAGGTGAAATGGTTGTTGTAAAAACAAACGTCAAGACGTCAATTACAAAATAATGACAGGCAGAATTGTATGTCAAATGTACGTCTTGAAAGTCTCACGGTAAAATTGCTTTATTTAAAACATCTAAACTCATTCTCTGGCCGTCCGCCGGTAGTAATTACACTATAATATATTCCCTATTCCCGTTTCTATTATTTGTAATTTATTACTCCAAGCATTTTGTCATCGAACAAACACGCTAGAATAACAAAATAACATACAAACTGCGTGCTATTCAAACACAACAGCAATCTCGCAAAGACGTATCTGATTGGTTGTTCATGAACTAGACCGTTGGAAAATACATTACTATGCTGAATTTATCAATGAAAATTTACTAAAACATAGTATTTGCTCGCGCCGTTTTGATCACGTGCTAATTTATTAACAACGAGCAGCGTTGAGGTCGTTATTATTTTTTTTTCTGGCTTGTTTTAAGAAATTTCTTTACGGATTAAATCCAGTTTAAGTAACGACACCTAAAAATTATAGTGTGTTAGGTTTTGTAATTAATTTTTCGACTGGCTACACGTCGGAAGTTCGCGGAAATAGCTTTTTACACGCATTGTTCACGTGAAGCATGGCAAGTAACGAGTCTGCACATCGGGTACTCGGTAATTATCAGAAGCTTTGGAATCGGCTATATTCAATGTCGTATTATATGTATGTGTATAGGCCTGTTTTCGCGAGTAACAGAATATACGACTCCAACAGAAATAAAAGCGTACAACACTCGCCCCGTTTAAATACTCGTGGATTTTGTCTGGACTCTGTTTATCAACGCGCTCGACTGCCAAAATAAAATTTACCGTTTGCTGGTCGCACGCATTAATAGCAAGAACAATCCAGATTGAAAATAGTGCACCCCAATGTCTCAAACAGCGGGTTATAGTTAGCGAGTTGACCACACCCTTTGACCGTTATTCCCGTGAATGATATTACGTCAATAAAAATAGTGACCTAATAAAATCGTGAAACTAAACAGTCGCAATAGCCATGTTTTTCTTCTCTAAATCAGGAAGCCGATTTATTTATTTTACCTATATTTACCGTTGATTGGAGATGGAAGTGAAAAGGAAATGGGAAAAATTGTTCTAATTTCGTGGCATGACTCAAGCTCAGATGACGGTATACCGTGGTACCGCGGTATTTTTTCATGGTACCGTCATGTAAATATCAATACCGCCCAGCTCTACTAAGTATGCGGAAGTAACCTACGGAAAGTGATGATGCTCCGAAATCGAAGATGGCCGACAGGTACCGGGGGCCATCTTGAAAATTGGTTTCCAGACGATAAGTCCATGACTGTTTAGTGGATCACTGAAACTCCTGGCCTCTGGTCTAGGTCTGAGGAAGAAATCGATATGATACCTGTATGATTGACACTTATGGTGACCCTAATTAACCTGTATGATTGACACTTATGGTAATGCTAGTTAACCTGTAGGCTTGCACGTTTTTTGCTTTGAAACATCGTGATCGATTTTCGATTAAATCGTAGGTCCCAATTCCCAAAAGTATAAACCGGGGTAACGTGACTTGTTTCTAGAAACGGTTGAATTAAGTGATACAAAAATAGCACAAAATTAGAACACATTTTCATGCGACGAATTCTTACCATCCTACGTCTATGCTTAATGTATACCTTATATCCATCATCACTGGAGTGAAACTATTAATTGGGACCACCTAAATGTTGCGTATAGTTTAATAAACATTAATTATTTCATCAAAATTTGAGATAAAATGTCACCGAGAGAAAAATATAAATTACATGATGTATCAGCTTCCGCTTATAGCCTCCCTTTGTAAGACGAGTTTAGGTCATTACCGGAGCAGCGCGAAGACGCTAATATTAGTACCCAGGTAGATACTGCGCAATAGGACGGTAGCTTTGAGTAGGTACGAGTAACGGCTGGTTTTCTCAATGACAAAGGTATTAACTCGCTATTGTTAGCTTGCTTATTGTAGCGCTTTGTGTTGTGATTAGTAATTATTCGACACTTGCATGGCACGACGGGATATAAACACAATGAATACAGGCGTGAATCGATTATAATTGTACTAGTGTACTGATAAAATGCGACGGAAAAGTACACACTTCAGATTTTTTAAAAACGAAATTTTTTACGATTTTCCGATTTTTCCTCAATTACATTGTAAAAATTGCGATTTTAAAAATAAATCAAATTTCACGATTAAATCGAAAAATCGCGCAGGTCTATGGTGATGCCAGTTAACCTGTGTGATTGACACTCATGGTGACGCTAGTTAACTTGTATGATTGATACACATGGTAATGCTAGTTAACCTATGTGATTGACACTCATGGTGATGCTAGTTAACCTGTGTGATTGACACTCATGGTGACGCTAGTTAACTTGTATGATTGATACACATGGTAATGCTAGTTAACCTGTGTGATTGACACTCATGGTGATGCTAGTTAACATGCATGATTGACACTCATGGTGATGCTAGTTAACCTGTGTGATTGACACTCATGGTGATGCTAGTTAACCTGTGTGATTGATACTCATGGTGATGCTAGTTAACTTGTATGATTGATACTCATGGTGATGCTAGTTAACCTGTGTGATTGACACTCATGGTGATGCTAGTTAACCTGTGTGATTGACACTCATGGTGATGCTAGTTAACCTATGTGATTGACACTCATGGTGATGCTAGTTAACCTGTGTGATTGACACTCATGGTGATGCTAGTTAACTTGTATGATTGATACTCATGGTGACGCTAGTTAACTTGTATGATTGATACACATGGTAATGCTAGTTAACCTGCGTGATTGACACTCATGGTGATGCTAGTTAACATGCATGATTGACACTCATGGTGATGCTAGTTAACCTGTGTGATTGACACTTGTGGTGATTCTAGTTAACCTGTGTGATTGACACTCATGGTGACGCTAGTTAACCTGTACATGATTGACACTCATGGTGACGCTATTTAACTTGTGTGATTGACACTCATGGTGATGCTAGATAACTTGTATGGTTGCCACTCATGGTGACGCTAGTTAACCTGTGTGATTGACACTCATGGTGACGCTAGTTAACCTGTACATGATTGACACTCATGGTGACGCTATTTAACTTGTGTGATTGACACTCATGGTGACGCTAGATAACTTGTATGATTGCCACTCATGGTGACGCTAGTTAACCTGTGTGATTGACACTCATGGTGATGCTAGTTAACATGCATGATTGACACTCATGGTGACGCTAGTTAACTTGTATGATTGATACTCATGGTGATGCTAGTTAACCTGTGTGATTGACACTCGTGGTGATGCTAGTTAATCTGTGTGATTGACACTCATGGTGATGCTAGTTAACATGCATGATTGACACTCATGGTGACGCTAGTTAACTTGTATGATTGATACTCATGGTGATGCTAGTTAACTTGTATGATTGATACTCATGGTGATGCTAGTTAACGTGTATGATTGATACTCATGGTGACGCTAGTTAACTTGTATGATTGACACTCATGGTGACGCTAGTTAACTTGTATGATTGATACTCATGGTGATGCTAGTTAACCTGTGTGATTGACACTCATGGTGATGCTACTTAATCTGTGTGATTGACACTCATGGTGACGCTCATGTTTAATTTTCTTGACCAATCTTGACCATTAAATTGTTATTACCTTATAAGACTTTTGACACCTTACTTGCAGTGAACAAGACCCTGATGCCGACGCCCAAGCGGTTGCGCGATCTAATCCGTGAGATCCGCGCTGCACGTACTGCGGCTGATGAGCGGTCAGTGGTGAACAAGGAATGTGCACATATTCGTGACTCGTTTCGAGATGAAGACAACATATATAGGTGTCGTAATGTTGCCAAGCTTCTGTATATCCACATGCTTGGCTATCCGGCACATTTTGGGCAGGTACGGTATGCGGCACATTTTGGGCAGGTATGGTATGTGGTACAATTTGGCCAGGTACAGTATGCGGTACATTTTGGGCAGGTACGGTATGCGGCACATTTTGGGCAGGTATGGTATGCGGTACATTTTGGCCAGGTACATTATGCGGTACATTATGCGGTACATTTTGGCCAGGTATGGTATGCGGCACATTTTGGCTAGGTACGGTATACGGCACATTTTGGCCAGGTACATTATGCGGTACATTTTGGCCAGGTATGGTATGCGGCACATTTTGGCTAGGTACGGTATACGGCACATTTTGGCCAGGTACGGTATGCGGGTCAGGACAGACACTGATACAATACAGCTCACAAATAACCAACATAAGGCACAAATGTCTTCCAATCAAATTATGGTCAAAATATTCAACGGAACATTTCTTACAGCCGGGTTCAAAATTGTACTAACAATTAACATGTTTGTGTGTTTGTTTTGGTGACATGTTAACTTATATCTGATTCTCACTCAGATAATGTGAGCTGTACTGTATGCATGCATTTGTTGTTCACTAGTTAACTACAACGCCAAGTGAGTATGTCGTGGCAACCATCCGTCTGTCGTCCGTCCGTCAACTTTTCCTTTATATAACTTCCAGTCACAATCCACAGAGCCGATTTCAAGTATATTTGCCAGGAAGTATCTTTATGGCACAGAGATCCAAGTTTGTTGAAATGAAGATGATCGGTCAATTTGGCCGGTGGCCATCTTGGATTCTTCTCGAGAACCGCTCCAAATTTGGTAGAACAGTTAAATTGTTCTTGTTGACGTTCTGGCCAAATCTTTGTTTAGTTAAAATCCAGCTGAGCGATACAGGCTCCTGGGCCTTTTGTTCATACTCGCTATTTACACTGCATGCTTTGCTGCTCAGTTAGCGACAGCGATACAGGCTCCTGGGCCTCGTGTTTGTACTCGCTATTTACTCTGCATGCTTTGCTGCTCAGTTAGCGACAGCGATACAGGCTCCTGGCCCTTTTGTTCATACTCGCTATTTACACTTCATGCTTTGCTGCTCAGTTAGCGACAGCGATACAGGCTCCTGGGCCTTTTGTTCATACTCGCTATTTACACTTCATGCTTTGCTGCTCAGTTAGCGACAGCGATACAGGCTCCTGGCCCTTTTGTTCATACTCGCTATTTACACTTCATGCTTTGCTGCTCAGTTAGCGACAGCGATACAGGCTCCTGGGCCTTTTGTTCATACTCGCTATTTACACTTCATGCTTTGCTGCTCAGTTAGCGACAGCGATACAGGCTCCTGGCCCTTTTGTTCATACTCGCTATTTACACTTCATGCTTTGCTGCTCAGTTAGCGACAGCGATACAGGCTCCTGGGCCTTTTGTTCATACTCGCTATTTACACTTCATGCTTTGCTGCTCAGTTAGCGACAGCGATACAGGCTCCTGGCCCTTTTGTTCATACTCGCTATTTACACTTCATGCTTTGCTGCTCAGTTAGCGACAGCGATACAGGCTCCTGGCCCTTTTGTTCATACTCGCTATTTACACTGCATGCTTTGCTGCTCAGTTAGCGACAGCGATACAGGCTCCTGGGCCTTTTGTTCATACTCGCTATTTACTCTGCATGCTTTGCTGCTCAGTTAGCGACAGCGATACAGGCTCCTGGGCCTTTTGTTCATACTCGCTATTTACACTGCATGCTTTGCTGCTCAGTTAGCGACAGCGATACAGGCTCCTGGGCCTTTTGTTCATACTCGCTATTTACACTGCATGCTTTGCTGCTCAGTTAGCGACAGCGATACAGGCTCCTGGGCCTTTTGTTCATACTCGCTATTTACACTGCATGCTTTGCTGCTCAGTTAGCGACAGCGATACAGGCTCCTGGGCCTTTTGTTCATACTCGCTATTTACTCTGCATGCTTTGCTGCTCAGTTAGCGACAGCGATACAGGCTCCTGGGCCTTTTGTTCATACTCGCTATTTACACTGCATGCTTTGCTGCTCAGTTAGCGACAGCGATACAGGCTCCTGGGCCTTTTGTTCATACTCGCTATTTACACTGCATGCTTTGCTGCTCAGTTAGCGACAGCGATACAGGCTCCTGGGCCTTTTGTTCATACTCGCTATTTACACTTCATGCTTTGCTGCTCAGTTAGCAACAGTGATACAGGCTCCTGGGCCTTTTGTTCATACTCGCTATTTACACTGCATGCTTTGCTGCTCAGTTAGCGACAGCGATACAGGCTCCTGGGCCTTTTGTTCATACTCGCTATTTACACTGCATGCTTTGCTGCTCAGTTAGCGACAGCGATACAGGCTCCTGGGCCTTTTGTTCATACTCGCTATTTACACTTCATGCTTTGCTGCTCAGTTAGCGACAGCGATACAGGCTCCTGGGCCTTTTGTTCATACTCGCTATTTACTCTGCATGCTTTGCTGCTCAGTTAGCGACAGCGATACAGGCTCCTGGGCCTTTTGTTCATACTCGCTATTTACACTTCATGCTTAGCTGCTCAGTTAGCGACAGCGATACAGGCTCCTGGGCCTTTTGTTCATACTCGCTATTTACTCTGCATGCTTTGCTGCTCAGTTAGCGACAGCGATACAGGCTCCTGGGCCTTTGGTTCATACTCGCTATTTACACTTCATGCTTTGCTGCTCAGTTAGCGACAGCGATACAGGCTCCTGGGCCTTTTGTTCATACTCGCTATTTACACTTCATGCTTTGCTGCTCAGTTAGCGACAGCGATACAGGCTCCTGGGCCTTTTGTTCATACTTGCTATTTACACTTCATGCTTTGCTGCTCAGTTAGCGACAGCGATACAGGCTCCTGGGCCTTTTGTTCATACTCGCTATTTACACTTCATGCTTTGCTGCTCAGTTAGCGACAGCGATACAGGCTCCTGGGCCTTTTGTTCATACTCGCTATTTACACTGCATGCTTTGCTGCTCAGTTAGCGACAGCGATACAGGCTCCTGGGCCTTTTGTTCATACTCGCTATTTACTCTGCATGCTTTGCTGCTCAGTTAGCGACAGCGATACAGGCTCCTGGGCCTTTGGTTCATACTCGCTATTTACACTTCATGCTTTGCTGCTCAGTTAGCGACAGCGATACAGGCTCCTGGGCCTTTTGTTCATACTTGCTATTTACACTGCATGCTTTGCTCCTCAGTTAGCGACAGCGATACAGGCTCCTGGGCCTTTTGTTCATACTCGCTATTTACACTACATGCTTTGCTGCTCAGTTAGCGACAGTGATACAGGCTCTTGGGCCTTTTGTTCATACTCGCTATTTACACTACATGATTTGCTGCTCAGTTAGCGACAGTGATACAGGTTCCTGGGCCTTTTGTTCATACTCGCTATTTAGTCTGCATTCTTTGCTGATCAGTGACCCAGTCATTCTCCTTCGATCAATACTCACCATTCTATTACTTCTGATACAGCTAGCCCTGATAGCTGGGTCCTAGAACTATAGACTTAGTAAGCTTTACCGACTCCTGGAACCGGGTACTCGGCTCCCAACTGCCGAGTACCCGTTTGCCATGAAGCTCATTCTTGTTTGCATAGCAACAAGACACATGCTTTTTTGCACTTGGAAGTCTTGAGTTTATATTAAGTCTTTTTTCTGTGTAATTGTGATAGCTTTGTGCGCTCTAAGGATATATTGGATTACCATGGATGCTGCCGATGATAACCAGGTTGTATATTTCCATGTTATTCCATAGTTAAAAGACTTAGGTCTTCAAAATTGTGTCTGCGTCACATGTTCCAATTTCTAACCCCAAAGAATCTGGGACGTGTGTTATTAACGAAATATGGCAGATGATCGGCCTCCTTTAAACCCCAACAGGCGATCGGCAGATATGAAATTAGGTGTTGGCTTGACGGTGTTTTTAACATGAAAATTGGCTGACGTCGTTCTCCATAAGATCCGAGCGGGTGACGTCACAGCCGTGTTACTCGGATGTGAAGAAAATTTTTTCATTAATTCGCGCATCTTGTTCTGGGTGCTGCGTACTAAAATGGTACCAGAAAACTTTGGAATGTTCAAGTTTTGCGTGTTATCACGATCTGTTTGCAGTGATCAGTGGTATCAAAATTCTTGATTTAGATGTGTGGTCTGCGGTTTTACCATGTGCTACAGCAGTTTGTTTACATTTTGTTGTTTCTTCACATATCGTTTTGGCTTTCTTAGGAGTATAATTTATATTGATTGGTAAATATACCCCGAATGCTATGCGATATGATTCATGCGTTTCGTCGAGGCTTGGCGAGGTGTGACGTCAGACAGTCTGGTCCTGGGATGGTTATCCCAGGGATACATGCCGGAGTGGTGGGACTTTCCGCCACAGAATCTGTCTTTGGCACCTGTCTGGACACCCGTACCAAGGGAACCAGACAAGTTAGAAGCCATTCAAAACGAAGTGTCAGGTTTGCTTCTGAAGGGAGCAATAAAACCAGCAAACCAGACCACTCCAGGCTTCTATTTAAATATGTTCCTTGTCCCCAAGAGCACAGGGGGATGGAGACCGGTTCTCAATCTCAGGCCATTAAATTGGTTTATCCATACGCCTCGGTTCCAGATGGAAACGCCGAGGTCGGTAATGGCAGGAAGGGAATGTGGTGTGTGTCGATCGATCTGAAAGATGCATATTTCCACATTCCAATGAACAGGAGTTGTCACAGGTTTCTGAGATTTGCGTTTCAGAATCAAGTATGGGAGTTTATTGTTCTCCCGTTTGGCCTGTCGACAGCTCCAAGGGTTTTCACAATAGTGGTCCTTGCGGTGACAGCGTTTCTCAGAAAAGAGAACGTGGCGCTACACACCTACATAGACGATTGGCTGATCATCAGCCAGGTTAGAGGTGGATACTGCTCTGACTCTGAAGTTGCTTTCAGATTTAGGCTGGATAGTCAACAAGGAGAAATCTGAGTTGACACCCACTCAACATTTCGTTTATTTAAGGATTCGATCTCGAGGAGGGCAGGTTTTTACCCATCAGAGCCCAGAGTGGTGTCTCTCTTAGCCATCCTCAAGAGTTTTTGATTGGGAAACCACATTCAGGCGAGGCGGTTTCTTCGGATGCTGGGCATGATGGTCTCCATGGAGCAGGTAATCCTGTACGCTGCTCTGATGCGAAGACCTATCCAGTTGTATCTGATGTCTCTGTGGAAACAGAGAACAGAACCCCTGTCAAAACTGGTGCCAGTATTGGAGCCAATAATGTCACATCTTGTATGGTGGAAAAAGCGTCAGAATCTCCTAGTAGGAGTTTTTTCGCTGCACCTACCCCACCCCCAGCTGTCCGTGTACACGGATGCATCGCTGGAGGGATGGGGGGGGCCTACCTTGGAGAACACCAGGTCTCGGGCACATGGACTCTCCAAGAGAGCCATCTGCATATCAATCTGTTGGAAATGATGGCAGTGGAACTGGCGTTGGAACAGTTTCTTCCAATGGTCATGGGCACGGCGATATTGATACGGTCGGACAACTCGACAGTAGTATCATACATAAATCGCCAAGGCGGGACCAAGTCACCCACACTATGTATCTAAGTGTGGCACTTGATTCAATGGTGCAGGAATTACTCGGTTGTTTTGAAAGCAGCTCATATTCCTGGGCGATTGAACATTCTGGCGGATGCTTTGTCTCGCAGACAGAGAATTCTGCCAATAGAATGGTCTCTCATCCCTCCAGTTCTTCACAGGATCTTCGAGCATTGGGCCAAACCCAACGTGGACTTGTTCGCCACAAGGGAAAATGCTCAAATCATGACTTATGTCTCGCCGATTCCAGATCCTAATGCCGTCGATACAGATGCTCTGGCGTTAAGCTGGAGAGGGATGCACGCTTACGCGTAACCACCCACCATTCTTCTACCGAAGATATTGGTGAAGATCAGGGAGGAACCGTGCCTGGTCCTGCTAATAGCGCTGTATTGGCCCAGCAGGGCGTGGTTCACGGATATGCTAGATCTGCGGTTGGAAAATCCAGTGCAGTTACCCGAGATTCCGAACATAATCTCCCAGGCCAAGGGACGCTTCCTACACGAGCGTCCCGAAATGTGATTGACTGCGTGAATGTTATCAAACAACGTTCCACGTCGGAAGGCTTTTCTCGACAAGCTGCTGATTTCATTGCAGCTGCGAGAAGGAGGTCAACCTTCAAGTCATATAACAACAAGGTTAACAGATTTGCAGACTGGTGTGAAGAAAAGGGTATTGATACCTTTCAATCCACTATTCAGCAAATAGCAGACTTTCTCTGTGAGCTGTTCTTTTCAGGACTAGCTCCCATCACAATTGCTGGATACAAGTCAGCTTTGGCATCAGTTATCCCTTGTCTAGCCAACAGGGATAGTCCAGAGGTGGCCCAGTTAAATGTGATGGTGAAATGCCCTGTAGGTGTGGCTTAGAATACACCTGTATCCTATGCGTGTCGTAAGAGGCGACTAAAGGAGGTACGGGTGAGGTAACCCTGACTGAAACCTCGAGTGCTGAAGACGGAGGTTCCAGGCCGCATGGCGCACTTAGCGCTTATGATCATGTCGATAGTCACTTACAGGACTGGCGGTATGATCAGCGAACGACAAGAAGAAGAAGAAGAAGAATGTGATGGTGAAGGGAATGAGCAATCTCCGACCGAGACAACCGGTAGTCATTCCAGCCTGGAGTCTATCTTTAGTGCTTAATGTACTGGCCAAGCACCCTTTCGAACCATTGCGTTCAGCTAGTCTAAAGCATTTGACTCTAAAGGCGGTCTTTCTATTGGCAGCTTCCTCAGCTAGAAGGCGCAGTGAGATCCATGCGCTTTCGGCAGAGAGAGACCGATTTATTGTCTCCGGAGAGGGTCTGCGTCTTCTGCCAAGAGCAGAGTTTATGTCAAAGAATCAATCTTTGAGATATCCCAGCAAACCGATCATGATACCAAAACTAACAAGGTTTGATCGTGATGCCAGTGTCTGGTGCCCGGTCCGTGCTTTGACTAAGTACAGGAAATGGACAGACTCGTTACGGTCGAACGATAGACATCTGTGGATCTGCCATAAGAAGCCTTATGGCGCCGCATCCATGGATACTATCTCTCGTTGGGTAGTCGAATGCATTCAGACTACTCATGAGATGGCGACTGGGCACCAGGTGCAATGCGCAAGGGCACACGTTGTTAGAGGAATAGCCGCCTCGACCGCCCTTTACAGTGGTGTTCCGTTAGAGGACATGGCCGTTGCACAATGGTACTGTGAGTCCTCATTCACGGATTACTATATGAGGGATGTGTCAGGCTCAGCCAATCCACTCGCTTTAGCTGTTTTGAAATGATAGTTAAGTGACCACACTGCTCTTTTCCCTTTTTTCACTTCGGTAAGAAAAGAATTTAGAAGCAGACATGGTCGAGCGAGAGGATAACAACCAGATTGTGTCACTGATGGCCGGACAAGTGAATGGTTGGAGGCGGTACGTCTGGAATCCATTTATCATGAGGTAATTCAAGATTGAGAGTTTTTTGTATTATGTCTATATATCATGTTCATTCATCTTATATATTCATGCTCATTCCCAGGCTAATACATGTGTATATGCAAAGAGCAGTTAACCCTCTTGTCATATTTGTGTTTTCAGGCGAGATGCATGTTCGTGAGTTCGCTCCTTTCTCTTAGGAGAAAAAGAAAAGGGGTGGGGGTGGGGGGGGGGCAGTGATGCGAATGTGATTCGGTTCCGTTAACTTGACGGTCCTTTTTAGGTCTCCGTTAGTCAAGTTTTTAAGTCTAACTCTTTCTCCAAGGGGCAAAAGTAGCATTTATGGCTTGCCCCTTCCCACCAGGTTACTGACCAAATCTGGTGTATATCAGAAGTAACAGAATGGTGAGTATTGATCGAAGGAGAATGAAGGAAATTTAAATTTCCCTTTCTCAGAGATCTAACAATACTCACCATTCTGTTACGGACCCAGCCTCCCAGCCCCACGGAGGCAAGCCATGGATTTCTCTTGTTTGGTGGCTATGCAAACAATATGAGCTCTATGGTAGACGGGTACTCGGCAGTTGGGAGCCGAGTACCCGGTTCCAAGGAGTCGGTAAAGCTTTCTAAGTCTATAGCCCTAGAGCCAGCTGTCAGGGCCAGCTGTATATCAGAAGTAACAGAATGGTGAGTATTGTTAGATCTCGGAGAAAGGGAAATTTAAATTTCCTTCATTCTCCTTCGATCAATACTCACCATTCTATTACTTCTGATACAAGATATCTAGGATAGCTGGCCCTAGGACTCTTAGACTTAGTAAGCTTTACCGGCTCCTGGAACCGGGTACCCGGCTCCCAAGAGCCGAGTACCCATTTGCCATGAAGCTCATTTTTGTTTGCATAGCAACAAGAGCTACATGCTTTTTTGCAGTTGTAAGTGTCTTGGCTTTTCTTAAAGTTTCTAAGTAATTTTGCTGTGATTGTGACAGCTTTGTATTCGCTCTCTAAGGATTATTTGGATTACCATGGAAGGAGCCGATAATATCCAGGTTGTATAATTCCATTTTATTCCATACGTAAAAGACTTCAAAATATTGTGTGTGTCGCATGTTCCAAATCTGACTCCGAATCTGGGACGTGTGTTAACAACGAAATATGCCAGATTGGTCGCCTTCCTTTAACCAACCAACAGGCGATCGGCAGTTATGAAATAAGGTGTTGACTATACGGTGTTTTAACACGAAAATCGGCTGACGTCGTTCTCCGTATGATCTGAGCAGGTGACGTCACACCCGAGTTGTCTCAGATTTTTATGTGTAGAAAATGTTTCATTAATTTGCGCATCTGATTCTGGGTGCTGCGTACTGTATTGGTACCAGAAGAACTTGAATTTTCAAGTTTTGCGTGTTATCACGATCTGTTTGCAATGATCGTTGGTTGCAAAATTCTTGATTAAGATGCATGGTCTGCAGTTTTACCGTGTTCTACAGCAGTTTGTTTACATTTTGTTGTTTCTTCACATATCGTTTTGGCCTTCGTTAGGAGCATAATTTATATTGATTAGTAAATATACCCCGAATGCTATACAATATGGTTCCTGGTTCCGCTTATACATCCTTCAGGATCAGTATATGGGTGTATCTTGCCCGCGTCGTTCTTGTCATCATAATCAATGCGATCTTTGTTGTAACATTGCGGGGTGGGGTGCTGGAGGGTTAACATTAATTTATGGTCAAATTATTAGCTCACCTGGCCTGAAAGGCCAAGTGAGCTTATGTCGTGGCGACCGTCCGTCGTGTGTCCGTCCGCCATCCGTCCATCAACTTTTCCTTTAAAATGACTTCTTCTCAAGAACCTCTGGGCCGATTTCAATTATATTTGGCAGGAAGCATCCCTAGGGCATAGAGATTCAAGTTTGTTCAAATGAAGCCGATCGGATTTTTATAAACAATAAAAAAATCTTCGAAACCGCTGGAGGAATTAATTCAAAACTCATAACATATCATCTATTGCAATGGTAAACCCAAGTTTGTTCAAGGAATCCTGATTGGCCTATTTGCCTGGCGGCCATCTTGGATGACCTAGTTTTCGCGAAAATGACCTCCCGAACCGCTGAAGGGATAGGTCTGAAATTTGGTAAATATGCACGTCCATTCAAGTTTGTTCAAGGGAAGTTTGTACGTTAAAAAACATGGCCGCCATCAACCAATCAAAATTTAGCATTGGACATATTGGCTTTTTTGTATTTGATGTATTTTGATGGCGAAAATTGCCTTATATATGCTTCTCAGTGTGGCGAGTTCAAATATGCCACTTTCGAGACTATCAGATAAACGGTTTGACTGCCATCTTAGTTTGTTTTCCCGCCATAGGCTCCCATAGTAAAGCAATGGGCCCATAGTAAAGCAATGGGAACTTCTTTAAACGACTTCTTCTCAGGACCACTGGGCCGATTTCAATTATATTTGGGAGGAAGCATTCATAGGGCATAGAGATCTAAGTTTGTTCAAATGAACCCGATCAGCCAATTAGTCTGGCGGCCATCTTGGATTTAGGATGATTTTAGGAAACGTCTTTAAAATACTTCTCCGAAACCTCTTGGGGGATTGATGCAAACCTCATGAAATATGATTTATGGCAAGGGAACTTGATTGGTCAAATGGTTCGGCGCCCATCTTGGTTGACCTAGTTGTAGTGAAAATGACTTATTCTCCAGAAGCGCTGAGGGGATCGGGCCGAAATTTGGCAGATATGATTAGGACCTAAGGGCCATTAAAGTTTGTTCAAGAGAAGTTGATCCGTCAAAAAACAATCAATATATAGCATGTTTGGTAGCCATATTGGATTATTTTATTTTGATGGATTTTGAGGCCGAAATTGTTTTTGTGTTTTTGGGTATTCTGATCTCAAATTTGCAATTTTCGAAACTGTCAGATAAATGGTTTGCTGGCCATCTTGTTGATAAAGAGCATTCTAGTTGAAATGCCTATTGTCCAGGTGAGCGATACAGGCCTCTTGTTTGAAAATTATTTGTCTGCCTTCCATTCCTGTTTCATTCCGCTTGTTTATTGTAGGTTTGTGCTTATTTATAGGCCAAGCCAGCCCCGCCATCATGTGACGAGTGCCATAAGTTTGTGAGGGTTCTGTTCAAGGACCATATCTGCTTTAGATGTACAAATTGTAATCTTAATAATGGGTGTAATATTTGTGCAGTGGTCGTCCGATATGATGGTCAAGTTCCTTGCCCAGAAGGACTTGGCAGGGTCTGACGCGAGGTCAGGAGTCCGAAAGTAAATTGTGGAGTGTCCGTTTCGGCCCCTGGGGGCTCTTCACGTCGGCAACCAGAGCTTGCGGAGATGACACCTCCGGCGTGTTTTGGACCTGCTATGCAAGGCTTCTTGCATAGCGTCCTTCCCATGCTGGTGTCATCCCTGCTACCGAAAGTTGCAGGGCAGTCTTCCCATGCTTGGTACGGACCCTGTCCTTGGACAGGGTTCTGGACTGGCCACCGAGGGAGCCATCTACAGCTCCCTGGCAGTCCCGTCGGGCTCCGGCCTGAGGGGTTCTGTCTCTCTGCGGCCACCTCCAGGTGGTCCAGTAGCGGTGGCCGGTCTGCCAGGCATGGGAGCCATCCGCCAGGACGGCTCCAGTGCTTCCTCATCTGGTGACGACTCTTCGGAGTCTGAAGACGAGGAGGAGAGGCCTGAGATGCCGCGGGTGGCGAGCATGGAGGTCGATTCCGTCCTGGACGGAACCGCCCTCCATCTGTCTGGCTGGCTTGACTCCACCCATGGTTGAGGCCACTCCGGTACCGGGCACCAGTCCCGTGCTGGTTGGTTTGCCGCCAACCGACACGGTGACGGGTGTGGCTGGCCAGGTGTGTTATACACCTATCTCGCCTGGTCCAGCGGTCAGGCATGGGGTGCCGTTGGCACCCGTGCTTGGCCACGGTTCCTCGACCGCTACGGGTCCGCACTGTTTTCCGTGCAGGCCTACTCCATGGACTGGTGTGTTCCATGGGGTGGCGGCGGAACCGTACAGTACCGGAGTTCCTGGTGTATCAGCAATTGCTTCTAGCCAGGAGGCCCCTGCTGGTAGGGCCGTGAGCACGTCAACGGGTGACGTGTTCACGGGCGTGTCCTCTGCAGAGACAGACTGGTCGGAGGCTCTGGCTTGGCTAGCCAGGGCGGACCCGTCTGTGGTTTCGACTACGGCCGAAGAGGATGCACCCCCATCCATCGGTGGCATCGATTAGGACAGGGATCTTGCCCGCAGCCCGGATCCAGTCTATTGGACTGGATCCAAGGTTTATGAAGTTGTTGGATGCTATTTATAGCAAGCAGCTCCTGACCAAGGGGCAGCTCCCTGCTGCCTCCAGGGAGGTGCGGGCGAGGTGTCGTATCCCACAGGGGGAATAGGACAAATATGGTGTTGTACCAGCAGTCACTGAGGATGATCGCTGAGTCCAGAGTGCTGGAGCTGGTGGCCCCGCCCCGGCGCTGGTGGACAAGTCCCAGGTGGACCATGATGAAGTCCTGTCCCTATGCGATGAGGGGATGAGGGCAGCAATGAGTGCTGTCAATCACTGTTATCGCCTTCTTCAGTCGGTGTGAGCTGAAGGGGGGGGGGGGGCAGGCACCCTGTGGTGCTATCGTGCGTGAATGACGGCCTGGTGCTGTCTGTGGACGCATTTGCAAGGGCGCAGGCGCGAGTGAAAAGTCCTTGACCATATGCGTCCGGCTACTGCTGTTAGGGAGCGTCTTCTTGGGATGCCCCTTACTGGCCCTAGCATCTTTGGTGGCCAAGCGCGGGCCATCTTAAAAGACACTGCCAGCATCGCGCAGAATCAGTTAGCGGTGAATCTGCAGCTGGAACTAGTGCGACAGGCGCACACACTAGGGGCTGTAGCCAAGCCACTAACCAGGCAACCTAAGAAGCAGAAGAAGCATAAAAGCAAGGCGAAAGCCAAACCTAATGCTGCTTCTGCTTCTACTGGGTCTTCTCAGCCGCCTCCGGCGAAGAAGGCCAAGAAGGTTGTGGAGGCTCCTAACCACCCCAATGTTGCCACTGACCACCAGAGATGCGGCAAGGGGAATGGTAAGTCCTCAAAGGGTGGAAAGAATGGAGTGGATCGTACCTGAGGGTGCGAGGGCTCCCGTCATATCTGCCTGGACCGCACCTGTGCGACAGGAACAGCGGTGCTAGTTATACCGGTCAAGCCAAGACCAAAATGGTTATCTCGCTCTCTCCATCAAGAGGGTGGGGGTGGGATGCAGATCGCGAGCCAGACACCCGCATTAGGCGTCAATGCATCTATAGTGGGTGGAAGGCTCATGCGTTTCGTCGAGGCTTGGTGAGGTGTGACGTCAGACAGTCTGGTCCTAGGATGGTTATCCCAGGGGTACATGCCGGAGTGGTGGGATTTTCCTCCACAAAATCTGTCTTTGGCACCAGTCTGGACTCCCGTTCCAAGGGAGCCAGCCAAGTTAGAAGCCATTGAAAACGAAGTGTCAGGTTTGCTTCTGAAGGGAGCAATAAAACCAGCAAACCAGAACATTCCAGTCTTCTATTCAAACATGTTCCTTGTTCCCAAGAGCACAGGGAGGTGGAGACCCGGTCTCAATCTCAGGGCATTAAATTGGTTTATCCATAAGCCTCGGTTTCAGATGGAAACTCTGAGGTCAGTAATGGCAGGATTGAGGAAGGGAATGTGGTGTGTATCGATCGATCTGAAAGATGCATATTTCCACATTCCAATGAACGGGAGTTGTCACAGGTTTCTGAGATTTGCTTTTCAGAATCAGGTGTGGGAGTTTGTAGTCCTCCCATTTGGCCTGTCGACAGCTCCACGGGTTTTCACCAGAGTGGTCCTTGCGGTGACAGCGTTTCTCAGAAGAGAGAACGTGGTGCCTCACACCTACATAGACGATTGTCAACAAGGAGAAATCCGAGTTGACACCCACTCAACAATTCGTTTATTTAAGGATGCGATTCGATCTTGAGGAGGGCAGGGTTTACCCGTCAGAGCCCAGAGTGGTGTCTCTGTTAGCCATCCTCAAGCGTTTTCGATTGGGGAACCACATTCAGGCGAGCCGGTTTCTTCAGATGCTGGGCATGATGGTCTCCATGGAGCAGGTAATCTCGTACGCTGCTCTGATGCGAAGACCTATCCAGTTGTATCTGATATTTCTGTGGAAACAGAGAACAGAACCCCTGTCAAAGCTGGTGCCAGTTTTGGCACCCCCCAGCTGTCCGTGTACACGGATGCATCGCTGGAGGGATGGCGGCCTGCCTGGGAGAACACCAGGTCTCGGGCACATGGACTCTCCAAGAGAGCCAGCTGCATATCAATATGTTGGAAATGATGGCAGTGGAACTGGCGTTGGAAACATTTCTTCCAAATGTCATGGGCAATGCGATATTGATACGGTCGGACAACTCGACAGAAGTATCATAAATAAATCGCCACGGCGGGACCAAGTCCCCACACTATGTATGAAAGTGTGGCACTTGATTCAGTGGTGCAGGAATTCCTCGGTTGTTTTGAAAGCAGCTCGCATTCCTTGGCAATTGAACATTCTGGCAGATGCTTTGTCTCGCAGACAGGATTCTGCCAACAGAATGGTCTCTCAACCCTCCAGTTCTTCACAGGATCTTCGAGCATTGGGGCAAACCCAACGTGGACTTGTTCGCCACAAAGGAAAATGCTCAAATCATGACTTATGTCCCGCCGATTCCAGATCCAAATGCCGTTGATACAGACGCTCTGGCGATACGCTGGAGAGGGAGGCACGCTTACGCGTACCCACCCACCATTCTTCTGCCGAAGATATTGGTGAAGATCAGAGAGGAACCGTGCCTGGTCCTGCTAATAGAGCCATTTTGGCCCAGCAGGTCGTGGTTCACGGATCTTCTAGATCTGCTGGTGGACAATCCAGTGCAGTTACCAGAGATTCCGAACATAATCTCCCAGGCCAAGGGACGCTTCCTACACGAGCATCCCGAAATGTTCAAATTGACTGCGTGGATGGTATCAAACAACGTTCCACGTCGGAAGGGTTTTCTCAACAAGCTGCAAAATTTATCGCAGCTGCGAGAAGGAGGTCAACCTTCAAGTCATATAACAACAAGGTTAACAAATTTGCAGACTGGTGTGAAGGAAAGGGTATTGATACCTTTCAATCCACTATTCAGCAAATAGCAGACTTTCTCTGTGAGCTGTTCTTTTCAGGACTAGCTCCTGTCGCAATTGCTGGATACAAGTCAGCTTTGGCATCAGTTATCCCTTGTCTAGCCAACAGGGATAGTCCAGAGGTGGCCCAGTTAAATGTGATCGTGAAGGGAATGAGCAATCTCCGACCGAGACAACCGGTAGTCATTCCAGCCTGGAGTCTATCGTTAGTGCTTAATGTACTGGCCAAGCACCCTTTCAAACCGTTGCATTCGGCTTGTCTAAAGCATTTGACTCTAAAGGCGGTCTCTATTGGCAGCTTCCTCAGCCAGAAGGCGCAGTGAGATCCATGCACTTGCAGCAGAGAGGGACCGATTTATTGTCTCTGGAGAGGGGCTGCGTCTACTGCCAAGAGCAGAGTTTATGTCAAAGAATCAATCTTTGAAATATCCCGGCAAACCGATCATTATACCGAAACTAACTAGGTTTGATCGTGATGCCAGTGTCTGGTACCCAGTCCATGTTTTGACTAAGTAGAAAAAACCGGACAGACTCGTTACGGTCAAATGATAGACATCTGTGGATCTGCCATAAGAAGCCATATGGCGCCGCATCCATGGATTCTATCTCTCGTTGGTTAGTCGATTGCATTCAGACTACCCATGAGATTGCGACTGGGCACCAGGTGCAATGCGCAAGGGCACACGATGTTAGAGGAATAGCCGCCTCGACCGCCCTTTACAATAGTCTTCAGTTAGAGGACATCATGGTTGTTGCACAATGGCAGTGTGAGTCCTCTTTCACGGATTACTATATGAGGGATGTTTCAGACTCCGCCAATCCACTCGCTTTAACTGTTTTGAAACGATGGTTAAACGACCACACTGCTCTTCTCCCTTTTTAGGCATTTGTAAGCAAGAGTTAGGAAGCAGACATGGTCAAGCGAGAGGATGTCAACCAGATTGTGTCACTGATGGCCGGACAAGTGATTGGTTGAAGGCTCCACATCTGGAATCCAATATCATGAGGTAATTCAAGATTGAGAGTTTTTTGTATTATGTGTATATATCATGTTCATTCATCTTATATATTCATGCTCATTCCCAGGCTGATATATTCAAAGAGCAGTTAACCCTCTTGGCATGTTTGTGTTTCAGGCGAGATGCATGTTCGAGAGTTCTCTCCCTTTTCTTAGGAGAAAAGAAAGTGGTGGGGAAGTGATGCGAATGTGATTCGGTCCCTTTAACTTAATGGTCCTTTTAGGTCTCCATTTGTCGAGTTTAAGTCTAAGCTCTTTCTCCATGGGCAAAAGTCATAATTGATGGCTTGCCCCTTCCCACCAGGTTACTGTCTAAATCTGGTGAATATCAGAAGTAATAGAATGGTGAATATTGATCGAAGGAGAATGAAGGAAATTTCAATTTCCCTTTCTCCGAGATCTAACAATACTCACCATTCTATTACGGACCCTGCCTCCCAGCAAGCCATGGGTATCTCTTGTTTGGTGGCTATGCAAACAATATGAGCTCCATGGCAAACGGGTACTCGGCTGTTGGGAGCCGGGTACCCGGTTCCAGGAGCCGGTAAAGCTTACTAAGTCTAGAGTCCTAGGGCCAGCTATCCAAGATAGCTTGTATCAGAAGTAATAGAATGGTGAGTATTGTTAGATCTCGGAGAAAGGGAAATTGAAATTTCCTTCATTCTGTCTATATTTTATTTCTTACATGACCTGCTGGTCATCTCTTACTTGGTTATTAACCTTAAGATCTAGCGGGATCATAAAGAAAGTCCAGAATTGGCTAATGAGATCCCAAAATAGCCTCATTCACTGGTTAATGATTTCAAATGAGTCTCTGTTTACCATTAACTCTTTAACACTGAAGCCAGCCAAAATCAGCTTCTGCAGTGGTCTTGAAAAATACCAGTTTGTAGACCAAGAGAAGACTTATTAAAAAATCTATCACTATAATAACTGGCTTGATAAACGAGCCAGTCATTCCGGTGAAAATTTTTCAAAAATGTTCTCTTGGCCTGCAAATTAAAGAGAAATTAAAAATGTTCTTGAACAAATTTGAGAGTTACGTCTTGAGGGTTAATCTCTGTTGTATTCTGAGTAACTTGGGCCTCGTGGATTTGTAAAAAAATTGTTTCAACATTGATGAGGCCTACTGAATATTCCATATTAATTTTGTTGTTTTGAGAATAATAGCTGTGATGTTGCTAACATTATATGTTACTATATGCCTGGAGAATCACATTATTTACCAATGGCCATGATGAATACATGTAGAACATTTAACGTTTTGTTTGTACTAATAGAAATGAAGTCTTTCAAAGCCACATCTGATTTGATAATTTATTAATGACAACGTAGGATTCCAGTTTATACATCAATCATATGATGTCATAATCAACTAAGTGATATGTAACATGGCGTGTTAATCAATTACGCCATAAATGGCATAGCTCAATTCATCACGAATGCTTAATTGATGATGGACTCAGTGTTGTTTTACGAATTATTGTATGTCTTTATTATTTAATAAACATTTTGTTAAATATTTTGATACTAATTTGACTTGGCGCTGTTGCTGCCATATGCATGCTGCACCCAGTCAAATTAGTTTCTAAATATTCAACAGCTTACCTGTATTGTTTTCTGGAAATTGAGTCATGGAATTCAGGGATCAATCGAACGATCCCAACGTGGGCGAAGTGTGGGCGGAGCTTAGCTATAGATTGGTGGGGCATAGCTAAAACTGGATTCCTCCATTAGTGTCGAGATCTACACAGCGGTGAATGGCTCAGCATTGGTGGGAGCTCTACACAGTGGTGAATGGCTCAACATTGGTGGGAGCTCCACACAGCGGTGAATGGCTCAACATTGGTGGGAGCTCTATACAGCGGTGAATGGCTCAACATTGGTGGGAGCTCCACACAGCGGTGAATGGCTCAACATTGGTGGGAGCTCTACACAGCGGTGAATGGCTCAACATTGGTGGGAGCTCTACACAGTGGTGAATGGCTCAACATTGGTGGGAGCTCTACACAGCGGTGATTGGCTCGACATTGGTGGGAGCCCTACACAGCGGTGAATGGCTCGACATTGGTGGGAGCTCTACACAGCGGTGAATGGCTCGACATTGGTGGGAGCTCTACACAGCAGTCAATGGCTCGACATTGGTGGGAGCTCTACACAGTGGTGAATGTCTCAACATTGGTGGGAGCTCTACACAGCGGTGAATGGCTCGACATTGGTGGGAGCTCCACACAGTGGTGAATGGCTCAACATTGGTGGGAGGTCTACACAGCGGTGAATGGCTCAACATTGGTGGGAGCTCTCCACAGTGGTTAATGGCTCGACATTGGTGGGAGCTCCAGACAGCAGTGAATGGCTCGACATTAGTGGGAACTCTACACAGCGGTGAAGAGCTCGACATTGGTGGGAAGTCTACACAGCGGTGAATGGCTCAACATTGGTGGGAGCTCTACACAGCGGTAAATGGCTCAACATTGGTGGGAGCTCTACACAGCAGTGGATGACTCGACATTGGTGGGAGCTCTACACAGTGGTGAATGGCTCGACATTGGTAGGAGCTCTACACAGCATGATTGGTGGGAGCTCTATAATGTGGTGAATGGTTCGACGTTGATGGGAGCTCCACACAGCGTGATTGGTGGGAGCTCTATAATGCGGTGAATGGCTCGACATTGGTGGGAGCTCCACACAGCGGTCAATGGCTCAACATTGGCATTGAGTCCACACAGTGGTGAATGTCTCAACATTGGTGGGAGCTCTACACAGCGGTGAATGGCTCGATATTGGTGGGAGCTCTACACAGCGGTGAATGGCTCGGCATTGGTGGGAGCTCTACACAGCGTGATTGGTGGGAGCGCTATAATGCGGTGAATGGCTCGACATTGGTGGGAGCTCCACACAGCAATCAATGGCTCAGCATTGGTGGGAGCTGTACACAGCGGTGAATGGCTCAACATTGGTGGGAGCTGTACACAGCGGTGAATGGCTCGACATTGGTGGGAGCTCTACACAGCGGTGAATGGCTCGACATTGGTGAGAGCTCTACACAGCAGTGAATGGCTCGACATTGGTGGGAGCTCTACACAGCTGACCCTATGTGATACCATAACATGAGCTTTATACACGGGGTACCATAGTGAGCCTATGTGATACTATAACACGAGCTATGTACATGTGTACCATAGCGAGCCTATGTGATACCATAACACGAGCTATGTGCACGGGTACCATAGTGAGCCTATGTGATACCATAACACGAGCTATGTGCACGGGTACCATAGCAAGTCTGTGCTACCATAACATGAGCTATATGCATCGGTATGAAATCAATCCTTATTTCATGACAAAGCAACGTGTGAAGTGTAATATGCATCAAAGCCTAATGGTTTGACACGTGAGCAGGGGTTCTTTTGAGGGTATGGACCCCCAAAATATAACTTGGGACCCGCGAAAGTTGCAGTGGTGGGTCCCATGATTGTTAAATATTAATAAGTTTTATGTTTTTGCGCAAACATATCCATAAAATCTATCTTGGACCCCCCCCCATAATTCATAGCTTTGCACCCTTGGTACTCTCTAATTTTAGCATGGATGAGAAAAACTGTGTGGGAATCCCAGATTTCCGTTTGGGACCCCTAGATTTATAGGTGAGGGGTCCCTGGCACCTCCAAAATTGAGATGCCATGAGAAACAGTGCACGTGAGATGTAGTTCTAGTTTATTCATGTAAGATGATTCATGTGTAGCTCAGTAGTGTCATCAGATGACGTTCTTGACAAGCTAACTTTAGTAAGGCAGGCAGGCACTGACCTACCCATTCACCATTTAACCAAATGCTAATAAAATGGATATTTGGATAATAGAAATCAGGATTGGATAAATATTTGGCTAATGATTAAAATCATATTATTTTACAGAATTCCTAAGTAGAGAATCATTAAAATTAACTTTGAAGAAAGTCTTAAGATACATGTAAATATTTATGTAACAAGTACTTATATTATTAGCTCAGCTGGCCTGAGCTAATGCCATGGCGACCCTCCATCCGTCAACTTTTCCTTTAAACGACTTCTCAAGAACCACTAGGCTGATTTCAATTATATTTGGCAGGAAGCATCCTTAGGGTATAGAGATTCAAGTTTGTTCAAATGAAGCCGATCGGTTAATTTGGCTGGTGGCCATCTTGGATTTTGGCCAAAATTTCATAGGGTGGTTCGTCTACCTCTGGGGAAGAAACCCATCAAGATTGACGATGATCCGAACTCCAAGGTTGCTGCCAGCCACCGGTGCCATCTTGAAAATTGGTTTCCAGATGATAACTCTGTTACCGTTTATCGGATCGCTTTGAACCTTCATAGAGTGGTTGGACTAGGTCTGAGGAAGAAACCTATCGAAATCGACAATGATCCGAAATCCAAGATGGCCGCCAGCCACCATGACCATCTTGAAAATTGGTTTCCAGATGATAACTCCGGTATGGCTTTGTTCACACTGTTGCCTGACATTTGAATTTTCGCACCCCCTTTAGTAATCAACTTCTCTTGTACATTCAGGTTATAGGCCCACCCTGCCATGTAATACATCATTTTAAAGGCAATTGATCAGGCTAAGAGGTAAATTATAAAATACTTTATGCAAATAGATTTTCTATCCCTAACAAGAGTTTCTAGCTATTAAAAATGATAAAAATTAACACTTCCAAGGTCTCGGACGACCAAAACCCTGATTGTAAAAGTTTGCATTATGCACAAAATATTTGTTGAAATAAGAAGTGTGCCATATCAAAATGATCAGAAGTTGATTTTCCAGTGCCAGCATATCCTATTAGTAATGGCAGAGAATAGAAAATTTGTCCATACGCCAAAGTGTTTCCGAACAGCCAGGAGTGATGAAACCTTGATTATTAAAATAATTCTGGCTACCCAAAAACTTTGATAGTTTGTCAAACTTTTAAGGTGCAGTGCACACATGCTGTAGATGTAGTGCAGCACAGTTGTAGCTTTTAAAAGGTACAATAAGATTTGTATCAGATATTTCTAAGACCTTGAGAGAAAATGTCACGCCCCTTATTTTTTACAAGTTTAAGTGTAGACTTCCAGAAATATTATGTGTGAATTTCAGTATAGTTGTGAAAAACACTTTCTACTTAGTGGTTTTGGAATGCACATTATTTCCAGTTTCCAAAAATATATTACACTCTATATTCTCTCTCCTTTTGTTAAATAACAGGTGGAGATTGACATTGAGAGAAAATGTTACACTTTTTAAGATTTTCGAAAGTGTCACATTTTCTACCAGTGTCAATCTCCACCTGCTATTTGCATGAACAAAGAGAGATAACATGATTTTATTATTACAGTACAGTATCTGGTGTAGTTAATTATGCATGTAGCTTTATGATCACATCTTTTTGTGTTTCCTCAGGGATCAAAATGTCCATTTGCCCTGTTGCCCAGGGAAACCTACTTTTCAACAGGGCAACTAAACTTTGGCTGTTAATGGTACACAGGGCAACCATGATAAATACTCAGACTAATAGTATTATACTGTGTTTTGATACCTACTGACTAACCCGTCATTTTAAGGCATTTATTTATTTAATTATTAGAAAGAGTAACCAGTATGCTTAATGCCATTTCTCAATAATTGTTTCCATTCTTCAGAATTTACTTGACAAAGCAATAGTGATTCTAATTTTCTTTGTCATTTAGCTTAACATATACGGACAAACTTAATCTGCGGCGGGCAACCTGAAAATGCATGAAATGGCATCATACGTTGCGGGCAACTACATCTTTTCACTTCTTACTAACCCTGTTCGCAGTTGAGAATTACACACGCATAAGGCAGTTATAATGGGGAAAGCAAAATGCAAACTCACTGGGAAAGAAAGACTTGAACATTTAAGGAAAATAAAGGAGTACAAAACAAAACTATGACAGAATGTATTATCAGAAAAACAAAGAACAATTATGTGCCAAAACCCCCGGTTAACTTACCATGCCAAAGAATCAGAAAAATCAGACTGTGCCTCTATCACACGAAAGTCCCACAAGGAGAGTGATCTATCTGCTCAGAAAAGAGAAAGTGACAAAATCAGACAAAAGAAATGACGTATGATGAAGAAAGAAAAGAGCACGATACATGTAGTGAGTGTGGTATAGGCAAGATTACTTTGCTACCAGAGGAGCTCCAATCAGAAGGCAAGACAGTCAAGTGGTCTATGTTTGACTACAGAGTTGTTTAGCAAGACTGAAAGAGGCTTACTGTCATTGAACAAACAGGATCCCCTAAATAATTTGTTGAACACTTGTTAAGACTCTTGGGAGATTTCACCTCCCACCAGTTCAGGAGTCTGTGGCAACATGATGTTTCTTTCTTAATTAAGCAAGACCTACCACTGAAGAAAGCTATAGCTATTCATGACTAGTGAAAACTATACTTGTGAATTTCAGGATCAACTACAATCACTTTACTTTGGACAACAGCAGGCATTTATACATGTAGCCCTTTTGTTCTACCATGCACCTGATAGTACAGAGAACAATCCCAATATTCTCTTTATCCATGTATTTGTTATTAGCTCTGATCTTACACACGATTACAATTCTGTGTATGATGTACGATGTAAAGTAGCAAAGTACCTTCGTGAACTAGGGGTGCAGATAGATGTCTTACATGAGTTTACTGACGGATGCAGTGCCCAATATAAATCCAGGCATTTCTATATCTAACAGGTATCAAGGATTATTTGTTAAAAATATGTTTAATATTAAGGAGTTTCTAAAAAATAGTTTTATTCATTAGTTAGAAGCATTCCCCTCAATACATTTTCTTCATGTACTTGGGTAAAAACCTAGATGTGAAATTCCTTGATTTCCGCCTAAGAGGTAGGGTACTAACAATGGTGATAACTATGTAAATAGATGCCACAGAGTTGTAAAAATTCATATATTTATGGCCAACATGTTGTAGATCAAGAAATTAACAAAATTAATTACCTTCTTGAAAGTTCATATTTTCGCCCTATGAGACCCATATGTCAGGCAACACTGAACATACCCGTATCGTTTATCGGATCCCTTTGAAGCTTCATAGGGTGGTTGGACTAGGTGTGGAGAAGAAACCTATCAAAATTTATGATGATCCGAACTCCAAGATGGCCGCCAGCCATGGGCTGCCATCTTGAAAGTTGGTTTCTGGATTTCATTTATTGGATCACTCTACGGTCGTTGGAATATGGCTGGTGAAGAAACTTATCAAAATTTACGATAGTCCAAAATCTAATATGGCCGGCAGTTAGTGGCAGCCATCTTGAAAATTGGTTTCTGAACTATACCTCCTTGACCATTTAACGGATCGCTTTGACACGTCATAAGGATGACTGGTCTGATGGGGCTGAGGAAGAAATAAATATTTTCTGATAGCTCTCATTCATTGGTTTGTCATCATGGCAGGGTATTGTGCGCCGTTTGCGGAGCTCTTCTTAGAAATGTCTTTAAAAATCTCAGAAACCGCTTGGGGGAATCGATTCAAAACTCATGAAATATAATCTAGGGCAGGAGGTTAACCAAGTTTGTTCAAAGGAACTGGATTGGCCAACTAGTTTGTTGGCCATCTTATATGACCTAGATTTGTGAAAGCCAGGTCTTGCCGTAGGCTATAATCTGCTATGTGGCAATCGAATGCCATGATTTTAAACTACAGTAGATTCTTCCAATATTAATGTATTTAGCTGCCAAATAATCGAGACCTGTGACTGTATGTACTGGAACTATTAGCACTATTAAATATGTTTGCTGTATACTTCATAGCATGGTTTTCTCGGTATTTGTGATATCGCCCAGCTCTAGGATGCACCAGCAGATACCTGTCAAATTAGTTTCAAATTATTCAACAGTTTACCTGTATGATGTTGATAGTTACAGGTACTGACAATTTCAGTGGCTCTTTGAAATAAGGAACTACGTTAACACTTGTATTAAAACAGTTTAATAGTCGCCCTGAAGCTGTCCAAAACTGCTCACAATGACTATCCATTGGCAGGTAAAGAGAAAACTAATTATGACATTTTAGCAGGAAGTACTGGCTCAATAACGCAGCCAGTCATTCCAATAGTAAATATGTGTTGACACACAAATTAACTGTCTCTGAAAGAAGATCTTGTTGACATGCAAATCAACTGTCTCTGAAAGAAGATTTTGTTGACATGCAAATCAACTGTCCCTGAAAGAAGATTTTGTTGACATGCAAATCAACTGTCTCTGAAAGAAGATTTTGTTGACATGCAAATCAACTGTCTCAGAAAGAAGATTTTGAGTGTCTTGGCCATTAAAAGGTTAATTAAATATTTCAATTCTTGAAATTAGCCTTTCTTGAGAAATGAGTGTTATTTTATATTGTTGTTGTTGATGTTGACTATCTATTTGTGTTGCAGCTGGAGTGTTTAAAGTTGATCGCATCACCACGCTTCACAGACAAGCGCATCGGCTACCTCGGTGCCATGTTGTTATTAGATGAGAGACAAGATGTGCATCTCCTTGTTACTAACTGTCTCAAGAAGTGAGTTTATGTAGCATGAGCACTGTGTCTAGCCCACAATGCACCATTCTCACAGGAGCACCGTGCCTAGCCCACCATGCACCATTCTCACAGGAGCACTGTGCCTAGCCCACGATGCACCATTTTCACATGAGCATCGTGCCTAGCCCACCATGCACCATTCTCACAGGAGCACTATGCCTATCCCACCATGCACCATTCTCACATGAGCACCGTGTCTATCCCACCATGCACCGTTCTCACATGAGCACCGTGTCTAGCCCACCATGCACAATTCTCACAGGAGCACTGTGCCTAGCCCACCATGCACCATTCTCACATGAGCACTCTATCCCACCATGCACCATTCTCACAGGAGCACTGTGTCTAGCCCACCATGCACCATTCTCACAGGAGCACTGTGCCTAGCCCACCATGCACCATTCTCACATGAGCACTGTGTCTAGCCCACCATTCTCACAGGAGCACGGTGCCTATCCCACCATGCACCATTCTCACAGGAGCACTATGCCTATCCCACCATGCACCATTCTCACATGAGCACTGTGCCTAGCCCACCATGCACCATTCTCACATGAGCACCGTGTCTAGCCCACCATGCACCATTCTCACATGAGCACCGTGTCTAGCCCACCATGCACCATTCTCACAGGAGCACCGTGCCTAGCCCACCATGCATCATTCTCACATGAGCACTGTGTCTAGCCCTACATGCACCATTCTCACAGGAGCACTGTGTCTAGCCCACCATGCACCATTCTCACAGGAGCACTGTGCCTAGCCCACCATGCACCATTCTCACAGAAGCACTGTGCCTAGCCCACCATGCACCATTCTCACAGGAGCACTGTGCCTAGCCCACCATGCACCATTCTCACAGGAGCACTGTGCCTAGCCCACCATGCACCATTCCCACAGGAGCACCGTGCCTAGCCCACCATGCACCATTTTCACAGGAGCACTATGCCTATCCCACCATGCACCATTCTCACATGAGCACTGTGTCTAGCCCACCATGCACCATTCTCACAGGCAGGAGGGGGTTATACGATTAACTTTTTAACGATCAAATTTGTAAACAAAATTAAAATGTCCATTTGCAGAGCAAGAGAAGACTATTTTTGGAAATTTACCACTAGAAGGAGTGGATCAGTTATCGAACCAGTCATTCTGGTGGTAAATTTTCAAAAAAGTATTTTACAAATGGAGATTTCTCATAAGCACTGCAGAAGCCATTTTTGGCTGATAGGGGTGTTAAAGGATTAAAGGCTCCTCATACATGTATGTGTATCATGTCTACATTCAGTTAATATTAATAACACACATCTAGCGTAATATGATTATCCTGCTTATTTGATTGGCTCTTGCTGCTTGTGAAATGATTATCCTGGTTATTTGATTGGCTCTTACTGCTTGCGAAATGATTACCCTGGTTATTTGATTGGCTCTTACTGCTTGCGAAATGATTACCCTGGTTATTTGATTGGCTCTTACTGCTTGTGAAATGATTATCCTGGTTATTTGATTGGCTCTTACTGCTTGCGAAATGATTATCCTGGTTATTTGATTGGCTCTTACTGCTTGCGAAATGATTATCCTGGTTATTTGATTGGCTCTTACTGCTTGTGAAATGATTATCCTGGTTATTTGATTGGCTGTGTTCAAATTAATTATACGTCATGTCATGTAGGGCCAAGAGGCTTAAGTGTTAGGAGCTGAACATTTAAGGCCCTAGTGTTTTGTCTTGTATGTCACAAGACTTCAAATTATTCATATTCACGCACCTTCCACCTATCACCATGTTAGACTATTTGCTGCTTTTGATAGTGGCTGTTGTCATTCCCAGATTAGACTTGTTCATCTTATGTCTTAGTTAGAGCTGGGCATGTGTACATGTTCAGGTGACGTGTACACAGTTACAAAAATAGTAAACGTGTACACGGGAAATTAAAAAAAAAAACATTTCTGTGAAATATGATAAGAAAATTGTAACATTTTTTGACAAACTAATTCTCAGAAAATACCGCCAACCTCTATCTGTCAATGCTGTCCGATTTCCGAAATTTTAAAAATAAATTGAGCCCAACATTCCAATGATACATTTTCGAAAATAGTCTTCTCTTGCCTTGCAAATGCACTTTTCTAAACACCATTGCAATTTTCATCATTGATATTCTTTTCTTATGTCTTGGTAATTTGTATCCAAGCTGATTAATGGAGTAATCACGATTATTTTTTATTAATCGATCGCGATCACTCAATGCAATAATCGCACAAGCCTAAGTCAAAGTAACTTAATTTTGTCACCTGTGTCATTAGATCAAGTACATAGTGGAGCAACTTAGACTGGCCATTTCACCATAGCAGAAATGTGAAACTAATTTGAGTAGAAACGTTGCTGCTTATAAATTGAAATTAGTTTCAGAATATTTAGCAGCAGTCTTGTATTCGTGGCTGGTTTTAGCTTGAGATTCCCTGCTTGAAATTGTTAATGTATATATTAAGTGAGACTGAGAACATCATGAATCTTATCATGTGGATCATAGTCACTTCTCAAGTAGCCATGTACAGATTCTTAGACCCAAGGCCCTCTGACGCCGGCCCCCGGAACCCATTCTAGACAAGGAAAAATTTGCCCAATACCCGCGTCAGGATATATTTTTTAGTCTTAAGGTGAAATGTGTCTATTTTGGAAAACATCTTGCTGAAAGGTGTTGCCATTATGTTTTAGCATTTAACCCTAAAATAGTCATGTGATTCACGACCCTATAGGCAAACATCCACCAAATTTGTGGAAAGATTGCTCCAATAGAACCTGAGCAATTGAAAGATGCGTTAAAATGTTTATTTTGAAAACAATGTAGCTAAATGCGGTTGTGTTTTAGATTTTTACCCCAAAATTGGCACATCTCTTCAGGACCTCACGGCCATACACCCACCAAAGTGTGGTGAAGATCCCTCTAGTAGAAGCAGAGTTATTAGAAATGTCTTAAGAACAATAACAGGAAGCAGTTCATGCACCCATTAACCCTCACATGTAAATGCGGGTAAATATGTGATATATAGGCCCAAATAAAGTATATTATTGCATAGAGTGATAATCCTTGTTTGTGATTGCAGTGACTTAGTCACCACTCAACCAGACTCACTACATTCAGAGCCTTGTGTTTGTTATTACAGTGACTTAGTCACTAGACTTAGTACATTCAGAGCATTGTGTTTGTGATTGCAGTGACTTGAGTCACCACTCAACCAGACTCACTACATTCAGAGCCTTGTGTTTGTTATTACAGTGACTTAGTCACTAGACTTAGTACATTCAGAGCATTGTGTTTGTGATTGCGGTGACTTGAGTTACCACTCACAAGACTCAGTACATTCAGAGCCTTGTGTTTGTTATTGCAGTGACTTGAGTCATCAGACTCAGTACATTCAGAGCCTTGCACTTTGTACTATGGGGTCTATCTGTTCGACAGAGATGAGTCGTGACTTAGCTGGTGAGGTGGAAAAACTGCTCAAATGCTCCAATGCTTATGTCAAGAAGAAAGTGAGTTTTCTGTCATACAATAAATAGTACTGACACCTCGGTCAGCATATGGAATGTGTGTAACTCGGGAAGTCCATTTTTATTTGTCAATATTGGTCAAGAAAATTGATGTTTTTGCTCAAATGAATCTCCATTTACAGGCTGAGAGAAAACTATTTGTGAAAATTTACCTCCGGAACAACTGGCTCGCTTATCGATCCAGGCATTCCCGTGGTATATTTTCACAAATAGACTTCTTGGCCTGCAAATGGACATTGCTGAAGCCCTTTGCAAAGGCCGGGTTAATGAATATTATTTGTGTGTTATTTGTTTATCGCTAAATGACTTAATATATATTACAAGATCTTTGCTTCTGTAAATTACTATTCCGTAACCTTCTGTGTTTTGGGACAAATAAATCAATGCAAGATTCTGCAGCAGAAGCACAAGAGAAAGTGACGTACGTTGTTATGCTTGAATGGTTTAATCATTAAGTCGACTGAAGATGGAAACTTAATCATTAAGTCGACTGAAGACGGAGTCTTAATCATTAAGTCAACTAAAAATGGAGTTTTAATCATTAAGTCGACTGAAGATGGAGTCTTAATCATTAAGTCAACTGAGGACAGATTCTTAATGATTAAGTCGACTGAAGATGGAGTCTTAATCATTAAGTCGACTGGAGACGGAGTTTTAATCATTAAGTTGACTGAAGATGGAGTCGCTAGTGTTCAGATCTATGTGAAATAGCCATAAGCCAAGGAAAGACTTTATACCCCGCCAAAAAATTGGCGTAATATTATGTGATGGTGCCGGACAGGTGGGTGGCGAGACGGGCAGCAGAGTGGGTTCCGGATGATAACTCAATTACCGTTTATCGGATCACTTTGAAACTTTGTAGGGTGGTAGGACTAGGTCTCTGAAAGAAATCTATCAAAATTAACGATGATCCAAATTCCAAGATGTAAAATTGGTTTTCAGATGATAATTTTGTTACCATTTATCGGATCACTTTGAAATTTTATAGGGTGGTTTGGTCTAGGTTTGGGGAAGAAACCTATCTAAATTGACGATTTTTTGGAGATAACTCCAATGTTTATTAGATCATTTTGAAACTTCATAGGAGGGTTGGAATAGGTGTGTGGAAGAAACATAGAAATTAATGATGATCTGAAATTCAAAATGGCCACCAGCCACCGGCGGCCATCTAGAAAATTGGTTTCCAGATGATAACGCTGTTACCATGTATCAGATTCCTTTGAAACTTTATAGGGTGGTTGGACTGGGTCTGGGGAAGACACCTATTGAAATCGATGATAATTCGAAATCCTAGATGGATTGCTATCATCCACTGGCGGCCATCTTGAAAATTGATTTCCGGATAATAGCTCAGTTACCGTTTATCGGATTGTTTTGACACTTAGCAGGGTTGTTGGACTAAGTCTGGAAAATGAAATGGATAATAATTGGAAATCCAAGATTGGCCGGCCGCCTAACAAAGGCAGCCATCTTGAGAATTGGTTTACGGATAATAACTCCATTACCGTTTATCAGATCGCTTTGAAACTTCATCGGGTTACTGGACCAGGTCTGATGAAGAAACTTATTGAAATCGACGATGATCCAATATCCAAGATGGTCACCGACCACCGGCAGCCATCTTGAAAATTGGTTTCCGGACGATAAGTCAATGACCGTTTAGTTGATCGCTTTGACATTTCATGGGATGACTAGTCTGGGTCTGTTGAAAAAATCGCTATGTTCTGATAGCTCTCATTCATTGGTTTGTCATCATGACAGGGTATTATGCGCCGTTTGCTGAAAATTTGTCATTTGCTAACCAAACAAGTGGTAAATAAATAATAACAGCAAAGTTGTCAGATTTCAACCAAAGTTGCTATCTGAGTTGCTCATGCTATTACGGAATGTGAGGCAATGTGTGTGTGTGTGTGTGTGTGTGTGTGTGTGGCTGTGCTGTGCTGTGCTCCCCCTGTGCTGTGCTGTGCTGTGCTCCCCCTGTGGTGGGTGTGGTGGGGGGGGGGGGTGTGTGTTGGGGGGGAGAACATCAAACAATTCAAGCAAATTGTTTTTATAAGATAGGGACTAAGGGCTATTAAAGTTTGTTCAGGAGAAGTTGACTGCCGTGGACCAATCAAAATGTAGCACGTTTGGGAAATTTAAAATGTCTTCTTGAGAACCACTAGGCTGATTTCAATTAAATTTTGCAGAAAGCATCTGTAGGGCATAGATTCAAGTTTGATCAAACGAATCTGATTAGCCAATTTGGCCGGTGGCCATCTTGGATTTTGGAGTATATTTGGCATAAAACATTCTTATGGCATAAAGATACAGGCTTGTTCAAAACGAACTCGGTCTGTCAATTTGGCCGGCGACCATCTTTGATTTGTATCCAATTTTTAGAAATGTGTGTAAAAACCGCTTGAGGGATCGATTTCAAACTCATACAACATCACCTAGGGCACTAGCTGAACCAAGTTTGTTCAAGGGAACTTGTTTGTGTGGACGTCTTGGCTGAGCTAGTTTTCATGAAAACAATTCCAGAACCGCTGAACCGATCGGGCCGAAATTTGGGAAATATGATATGGGAATAAGGGCCATCAAAGGAAGTTGATACATAAAGAAACATGGCCGCTATCTTAATGGTACAATTCTGGTAAACTCCTTAGGGATCTACTTATAGCCAATGGCCTGTCTAGTTGAAATACCTATGTTCCAGGTGAGCAATACACGCCCCTTGGGCCTCTTTATTTTTATTCATTGTTATTTTTCAGGCAGCCCTTTGTGCATTCCATGTTATCCGCAAAGTTCCAGATTTAATGGAGATGTTTATCCCGGCCACTCGCACATTACTCAATGAGAAGAATCACGGTCAGTACACAATACTTAACATATTACTCATGTTACAAGCCTAGGCTTCTTTTAACATAGTGATTGAGAAATTTCACCCAACAGATTGTCTAAGAAAGCCGGTGCTACTGAGGCGTATATTAGGTAGTTCCCCGACCTAGACTTCCACGGTTTTTTCCGATTTAATCGTGAAGTTTGATTTATTTTGTAAATTGCGATTTTTACGATGTAATTGAGGGAAAATCGTCAAAAATATCATGTTTGTTTAAAATCTCAAGTGTGTACTTTTCCGTTGCATTTTAGCAGTACATGAGTACAATTATAATTGATTCATGCTTGCTATAATTGCTAAACTTGTAAACATAAACTTGTGCATGTAGCAGACTAATTTTTGCAACCGAGTCACGAGTTCATCAAACGATCATCGATTTAGAAGAGAATTCTAAGATTTATTGTTTGATTATCCATTGAATTCGATAGTATAACGTTGATTATTCACATTAAGAGTTTACTTGAAATGCACAAACTAAGAATAGAGGCCTGGATTCGCGCAGTCTCAATTTCGTATTTAAGGAGATCTCGCGAGACACGAATGTGAAATGCAGTAAATAATTAAGCGTTCCCACCTTTGTATGACACAATTCCTATCAACACGCAATGTTATCTAACGGGTACCCCTTATGCGGATCGGATCTAATGTACAGTATTCGATTAATATGTAGCAATTTACGAATTCCGAATCCAAAACATCAAGTCCGTGAATTTGCCGAGTAGTCGCTCTAAATATTGAATCTATGCACATATTCCTGACATCACATGATTTGTTTGTTTTCACGAAGACATTCTATGTCAGATTTTATGAAGAATCTTGATGTATTAAACGATGGTTACAGCAAGCACACTTTTTAATTTGTCCCTTGTACAGACCTGCCAACCCCTACGGATTGTCCGTAGTTTGTACCGAAATAGCATCCAAATTATGCATGTACGTGAGTGAGAATACGGAAATAAAAAAAAATTGGGCAATTAGGTTAATACGGACAAGGTGTTAAAACTACGAATTTCCACTTATGGGTTTATAAAACTGGTGACGGCTTATCAAAACACGTCCATCGTGGCTTCCATCATGTGAAGATGTGATAATTGCTCAAGCTAGCTGACATTTGAGAACAACACATAGCGTAGAAAACGCAGTAGAGTGCTTATGCTCATGCCTTCACTGCAGTATATATAGCCTACAAAATGAATCAATTCTCTTTTGGTAATTGGAAGACAATTTAAACACACACACGTTTATATATTTTTATGAGGAATAAACTTGTCTTGGCTGTATTAATCTGACACTATTCGACTACGTAAAATAATTAGTATGAGACCATCCATTAAAAAAATATGTTTCCTGCAAACCATGGTGGGGGGAAAAAGACTTCAGTAGGGAGGGAGGAAATTTATATTTTTTTCAATTATTAATTTATTTTGAAAGATCAAAAATATTTGTTTTTCAGATATTTTACTAGATGTCCATTAAATATGGTTGTTATTGCCAAATTTGTTTTTCATGTCACAAGTAGCAAAAGGGATTCATATTATATATAAATGGCCTTAAAAACATTGTAATTTTATGTTTTAGCATTCCTGCTGTGTAGAAATTTTTTGTTAATTCCCGCCCGGGTGCAAAAAAAGACGAATTTCCCCTGGGAGGTTTTCAGGAAACGGATCTTTTTATTTTGGCCTGAGCGCTCTACTGCTATTCTAACTATATGGAACAGCCTGTCAAGATTCTATGATTTTGTTAATCGGCATGTTTCGCCTTGTTACTGCTTTAGAGTAATAAAATGCGAAAGTTACCACTATGAGATTACAGATATGCAATTCAATTATATAAATGTACCACTGCAAATCAGAAATCATCCATTTGCAGCGTGAAAAAATGAAAATAATCTTGTCATATCTTAATATAATAGGTTTTAACGAAATGTTCTAACATGATTTTCATGGTAATATATATTTCCGCGATCGCTGTATGATATTTTCTGCACAGTGGATTTCGGTGTTTGTTTTCCAAATTAGTGTCTAAATATGTACAATAATCACTAAACTTCGCATAAGCACTCGGCAAAACCCGATAATGTTGCATCCCCAATGAAAACACAGTTCAAAGGACATGTGTATAAACTATGCAGATAGATGGCTGACTTTGAAGAGCAGTTAAAAGAGGATAATATACACATTGCAGATCAATCACAAAGTGCAATCCAAAAGTGTAACTAACAATGAACTCGCACAATACAACATGACTTTTAACTAATTTTGCTGCTTGAATGAGTGACTCGATAACTGAGCCAGTTATTCCAATGGTAAAATCTAAAAGATATTCTCTTGCCTTGCAAATGGAGTTGCATTTTGCTTCAAACCATGTGTTTTGTTGCCTTTTAATCACTATTGAACTACTGAAGTGTTTGTTCCTCAAACTACTGAAAATCCACTACTGAAAGGGTGTGTGAAACTACTGAAAATCCACTTAGGCATGCACGATTATTCAGTTTTCATAATCGCGATCTTCGATTATATCGTAAATGTCATTCCGTGTAAGGGTGCGGGAACTTTAACCATTTTATTCAATACAAATAACTATGTAACAGGAAATATTTTGACTAGTTCAACCGTATGTATTGATATTAAAAAAAATCCTACAAACTACTTCGAATTAGAATTGTTAACATAATGGTAAAAGTAGGGCTGTGCGGTATACCGGTTTCACACCGTCTCACGGTTTTTTATGGCGACGGTTAAAAAAGCATTACAAAATTTATAAAACCGAAAAACCGTCCGTAAGATCGTCATTGCGCAAAATCTGGTGACTGTCCTAAACTAGTTTGTTCTTGACTTGCAGTTTAATATTATCATCTAGTGTAACCATTTGCTACTAGAGACATAAAATACAGTCATCTATAACTATTAGCTGTGGGAAAGCAAGGGTGTTGGTGAAATCCCAACAAATCGGTCGAAGACGACCCTCGGCAAATATGATTTGATTTGCCAGCAATGAATTTTACATGACGTAAGCTCTGCGGGTTCAATGTAAGATTGAATAATTTGAAAATCTAAATTTCTTCTTTGCAACAAATAATCCTTTTTTCAATTCGAGTTTGTACTATGTTTAATTAGGATTCCAAATGTGACATGATACAAAAACAACGACGCTATACAATGAACTCCCAATCCAAACAAATCATTATTTCCCTTAGATTGCAACAAACATAAAATGATCCATCACGGACTAAGACATACGAGACAAATTGCTTGAATGCCCGAGAAATGAAAATGATTAAGTCTTCTTACGTTGGCGGAGTAGTTACAAGTAAAATACTCCTTAGCCTCTCAAATACGAGCAGGCGTAATGTGATTGGTTGTTAACAAATTCTTCCGCCGGTATATTCACTACTATCGATTTTATGATTGAAATTCATAGTATTTTTTATCAAGTGACTTTTCTGCTCGATAGGCATTAGAATCACATCGTTTTGTTTTACAGCCCGCTCTCTTTCGTCTTCGTATATCTTCAAGTACGGAGTGTTGATTTAAGTAGATTTAAGTTAGATTCACGAATCATTGCGTTTATGTTGTCAAATTATCATAATCTCTTTATTATATGACATATGAACCTCGAAAATTAGTCAAACACATTTTTTGTGAGATTTCCGGGAAATGACTACTCTTTAGTTACGTGCTGAATGACATTCACCCGCTTGAACGACAGTTCATTGAGGAGTATTACTAAATACCGAGTATTCAAATACAAACACATGACTTACTAGACTAGATCATACTGTAGGTTGTTATGCGAACGTTAACCATATGTGCGGTACTCTACTAGGAGCCTAAACTCGCTCTCATATCCGGGTTCCTACTTACACGTGATAGATTTTACTACGCTTTCGAAAATAGTTACCTAATAACAGTGTTGAAAATCAAAATTTTAGTAGTTAGTGTTATTTTCACGACATCACAAGAACCAGACTTAGACTATTGAGATAGATAGCGTCGAAGTGAGCAGTTGTACGTAGTTACCGCTCTAATTTTGTGGAAATTTACGTCAGTTGTCAAATCGCAAAATACATGTACTGTAGCTAATGAAAACGGCATATTTTCATATTTCAAATTATTTTCGATCATTCTAACCCCTTAAACCGGTATTTCGTTAATACCGGTTTAATTAGTGATACCGTCACCAGTTTTCCTTTAGGCCAAACCGCCCAGCCCTAGCTAAAAGAATGAAAATTGGTATCGCTGACCACTAAAACCGCCTCCAGTCTAATAGCCAGATAGTAACAGGTGTTCAGAAATGCTATTACAACCGATTAGAGTACTAATTCTGAACACAATATCACTCCAATCTGGCAAGCCTGGCCCAATGTAAGCGAATAACATAAAATGATCCAAAGTGAAATCAAACTTGCTTGAACGCCAGAGAATTAAAATGTGGGAGATCGCTTCTTATGTTGGCAACAAAATGACTTGCGATTCGGAGCCGAATGACATGTTCTTGCGAGATTTCATACGCCAACAGGAGTTTGAGACGGAAGGTAGATCTCATTATCATAACCCTTCCTGTTATCAAACGGGTACCCATTTTACCGCGATCGAATTTAAAGTCTGATTCTCGGTTACCATCATTGAATTTCTCTAAAATTTAAAGTACAATACTGGGTTACCATCATGCAGTGATTATATATAGCAATATTTGACTTTCGAGACCAGGATATTTATATCCGAGTGCTCACTCTAAAAATCTTTGATATTTAATTTGATTTAACCAGAGCGGATTACTATTATCACATGATTTATATTTTTTCTCAACGACATTTTATATCAAATTTGGATTCATTTTGATGTGATAAACAGACTTTATTAAAGGATGGCCAATATTTGGGCAGCCCCATTTAGAAATTTCATAATTTGATATCTGGAATTCGTACCAGGAAATTGTTCAATTTTCGTTGTAGTGTCTATCAGTTTTAAACATTTTAGAGAAATGATTTCAACTTTTTCTTGAAATATACCTAAAATAAGGCCACCCCCTTTATCAGAGATGCTTGTTTGGAAATTTAACACCTTGTTCTAATAGAATCATAGGCTACTAATAGACGCTGTACGTTACTTTGAATTTTGAAAAGCAACAATCTTGGAGATTGAAAATCTTGGCTTATTCGATTATTTAGTTTTGTAATCATCCATGATCATATTTTAAAGAATAATCACGATTAATCGAATAATTGTGCAAGCCTAAATTCACTATTAAAGAGTGTGTGAAACTACTGAAATTCCACTACGGGAAGGTGTGTGATACTACTGAAATTCCACTACTGAAAGGTGTGTGATACTACTGAAATTCCACTACGGAAAGGTGTGTGAAACTACTGAAATTCCACTACTGAAAGGTGTGTGATACTACTGAAATTACTGAAAGGTGTGTGAAACTACTGAAATTTCACTACTGAAAGGTGTGTGAAACTACTGAAATTCCACTACTGAAAGGTGTATGATACTACTGAAATTCCACTACTGAAAGGTGTGTGATACTACTGAAATTCCACTACTGAAAGGTGTGTGATACTACTGAAATTCCACTACTGAATGGTGTGTGAAACTACTGAAATTCCACTACTGAAAGGTGTGTGAAACTACTGAAATTCCACTACTGAAAGGTGTATGATACTACCGAAATTCCACTACTGAAATGTGTGTGAAACTACTGAAATTCCACTGCTGAAAGGTGTGTGAAGCTACTGAAATTCCACTACTGAAAGGTGTGTGATACTACTGAAAGGTGTGTGAAACTACTGAAATTCAACTACTGAAAGGTGTGTGAAACTACTGGAATTCCACTACTGAAAGGTGTGTGAAACTACTGAAATTCCACTACTGAAAGGTGTGTGATACTGCTGAAATTCCACTATTGAAAGAAGTGTGAAACTACTGAAATTCCACTACTGAAAGGTGTTTGATACACTGAAATTCCACTACTGAAAGGTGTGTGATACTACTGAAATTCCACGACTGAAAGGTGTGTGAAACTACTGAAATTCCACTACTGAAAGGTGTGTGATACTACTGAAATTCCACTATTGAAAGAATGTGTGAAACTACTGAAATTCCACTACTGAAAGGTGTGTGAAACTACTGAAATTCTACTACTGAAAGGTGTGTGAAACTACTGAAATTCCGCTACTGAAAGGTGTGTGATACTACTGAAAGATGTGTGAAACTACTGAAATTCCACTACTGAAATGTGTGTGAAACTACTGAAAGGTGTGTGAAACTACTGAAATTTCACTACTGAAAGGTGTGTGATACTACTGAAATTCCACTACTGAAAGGTGTGTGAAACTACTGAAATTCCACTACTGAAAGGTGTGTGAAACTACTGAAATTCCGCAACTGAAAGAATGTGTGAAACTACTGAAATTCCACTACGGAAAGAATGTGTGAAACTACTGAAATTTCGCTACGGAAAGGTGTGATACTACTGAAATTGCACTACTGAAAGAATGTGTGAAACTACTGAAATTCCACTACTGAAAGGTGTGTGATACTACTGAAATTCCACTATTGAAAGAATGTGTGAAACTACTGAAAGGTGTGTGATACTACTGAAATTCCACTACTGAAAGGTGGGTGAACCTACTGAAATTCTACTACTGAAAGAGTGTGTGAAACTACTGAAAGGTGTGTGATACTACTGAAATTCCACTACTGAAAGGTGTGTGAACCTACTGAAATTCTACTACTGAAAGAGTGTGTGAAACTACTGAAATTCCACTACTGAAAGGTGTGTGATACTACTGAAATTCCACTACTGAAAGGTGTGAACCTACTGAAATTCCACTATTGAAAGAAGTGTGAAACTACTGAAATTCCACTACTGAAAGGTGTTTGATACACTGAAATACACTGTCTTCTTTAGGAAAACTCATATTTACCTTTGCCCCTTCTAGGAAATGTAATATACCGCTAAGTTTGATTGGATCCCGGGTAGTTGGAGCTGTGGAGTTGGTATGTACGCCGGGTATTACGCAATGCACATATGAATCTTTTAAACGCATTTAAAATTTGGTGTCTGTCCCATTTTGCTTTTAACAATGCATTTGGCACTATCTCTGGGGGACATCAAACAAGTTCAAACTTGCTTATTTACGCATTTAATGCTCATTCTCAACGCATATATTTATTATTTTTAATGCATCAAAAAAATTAACTAGATGCGTTGTGAATGCATTGTGTTTTTAAAACCGATGCGTTGGAAATGGGCCTTCAACGCATCATGCACGCATTTCAGACCCGTTCGTACGTTAAGTTAACTCTGAGCTGTACGGTACATCAAGGCAATATGTAGCTTTACATCAAGGCAATATCTAGCTGTACATCAAGGCAATATCTAGCTGTACATCAAGGCAATATAATGCTGTACATCAAGGCAACATATAGCTGTACATCAAGGCAATATATAGCTCTACATCAAGGCAATATATAGCTGTACATCAAGACAACATAGCTGTACACCAAGGCAATATATAGCTCTACATCAAGGCAATATAATGCTGTACATCAAGGCAACATATAGCTGTACATCAAGGCAATATCTAGCTGTACATCAAGGCAATATCTAGCTGTTCATCAAGGCAATATAATGCTGTACATCAAGGCAATATCTAGCTGTACATCAAGGCAATATAAGCTGTACACCAAGGCAATATATAGCTGTACATCAAGGCAATATATAGCTGTACATCAAGGCAATATATAGCTGTACATCAAGGTAATATCTAGCTGTACATCAAGGCAATATCTAGCTGTACATCAAGGCAATATAATGCTGTACATCAAGGCAATATCTAGCTGTACATCAAGGCAATATAAGCTGTACACCAAGGCAATATATAGCTGTACATCAAGGCAATATATAGCTGTACATCAAGGCAATATATAGCTGTACATCAAGGCAACATATAGCTGTACACCAAGGCAATATATAGCTGTACATCAAGGCAATATCTAGCTGTACATCAAGGCAATATATAGCTGTACATCAGGAAAACATAGCTGTACATCAAGGCAATATATAGCTGTACATCAAGACAATATCTAGCTGTACATCAAGGTAATATCTAGCTGTACATCAAGACAATATCTAGCTGTACATCAAGACAATATCTAGCTGTACATCAAGGTAATATCTAGCTGTACATCAGGAAAACATAGCTGTACATCAAGGCAATATCTAGCTGTACATCAAGGCAATATATAGCTGTACATCAAGACAATATCTAGCTGTACATCAAGACAATATCTAGCTGTACATCAAGACAATATCTAGCTGTACATCAAGACAATATCTAGCTGTACATCAAGGTAATATCTAGCTGTACATCAGGAAAACATAGCTGTACATCAAGGCAATATCTAGCTGTACATCAAGGTAATATCTAGCTGTACATCAGGAAAACATAGCTGTACATCAAGGCAATATCTAGCTGTACATCAAGGCAATATCTAGCTGTACATCAAGACAATATCTAGCTGTACATCAAGACAATATCTAGCTGTACATCAAGGTAATATCTAGCTGTACATCAGGAAAACATAGCTGTACATCAAGGCAATATCTAGCTGTACATCAAGGCAATATCTAGCTGTACATCAGGAAAACATAGCTGTACATCAAGGCAATATCTAGCTGTACATCAAGGCAATATCTAGCTGTACATCAAGGCAATATATAGCTCTACATCAAGGCAATATATAGCTGTACATCAAGGCAATATCTAGCTGTTCATCAAGGCAATATCTAGCTGTACATCAAGGCAATATATAGCACGTATCATGTATGATTACAAAATCATAAAATTAACCCTTTCACAAGAATTCTCCATATATCATTATCAAGGCAACCATTCAAGAAAACTGTTGAATATTTTGTAATTAATCTGACTGCAAGTCGTTGCTGCAACAGTGTCCTGTCAGGGTTGGTGTCAATGTACTCAGTACTCGTGTACTCAAGTATAGATTTTCAAGTACTCTCATGTACTCGGTACGCTTGCCTTTTTATGAATACATGAACTTGTACTCGGCCTCGGTACATTTCCAAAGTACTTGTACTTGTACTCGAGTACATACTCTATACTTGTACTTTAGAGTTCCTAAGAGTACATGCCGAGTACTTATCCGTTTTCTACATAAAAATTATATGCATACTTTATTCTTTTCATTCAAAATTCCAAAGCGCTGGTTCTCAGAGGTGATATGTAATCCAGTAAATATTTGAAAACAATTTGACTGACTTGGTGATATCTGCTCAAATTTTTTTTATTAATCTGCCTTGTAATATGTTTTCATACATGTAGTGATTTGTTTTAAAAAGTTGTTTTAAAATTGAAATTCTGAATGTTTGCGTGGAAAAGGGCAATTGCTGTAGTAGGTATGCTTATAGAGAATAAGATAACAAGCATTTGACTAATGACACTAATGAAACATTTTTATCTAAAGTTCAAGGCTGTCATACAGGAAACTGTTGAATATGTTAAACATAAATTGACTAGAATCAATTTGTGCCAGTGCCAGGAACTGCTTTTAGCCAAACTAATTTCAAAATATTTAAAAACTTAGCCGTTAATTGTTTGAAATTCTACATGTTTGTGTTGAAATGGGCGATTGCTGTAGGTATGCTAATATAAAATAAGATTAAAGAAGTAAAGCATTTTAACCCATGCACTATTAAAACCCTCTTTATCTACCCGTCAAGGCAGTCGTACAGGTAAGCTTAATAATTTGTCTGGAAAGCATAATTGCTGCTTAAAGCAGCAAGACCTACCACCAAATAGCTTTCAAAATGTTCAATAGAACCTTTTTTAGCAGCATAAAAAGTGTCATTTTTGTTCATTTATCATTGAATGTGTTGAGAGATGTAGGAAGGATTAGAACAGATTGTGCAATCGCGCAAGCCTTATGTCAACAAATACCTGGCCTGGGCAATTATATGCCGACTGATAAGATACTATTCATGCATGATAGTCCTGACAATGAAATTGTACAAAGCCCATTATTTCAGCCTTTATAGACCTCCCAACTCTTAACCCTTTAACTCAATCCAGCGAAAAAAGCCTTCTGCTGTGGTCTTAGAAAATGTCAATTTGCAGACCAAGAAACGACTATTTTTGAAAATTTAACACTGGAATAATAATTGATAAGAAAGCACAGTGTAATATAGTATGGCTGTTCTCCCGCACTCCCTCCATAGCCACCGTGGATGACATTTTGGTATTAACATACATGTACTTGTACTCGGCCTCAAGTACTTTGCCAAAGTACTCGTAATCAGCCTCAGTACAGCTGCCTGTCCTCTACCCCAACACTGCTTCCAGTCAAATTAATTTCAAAATATTCAACAAGTTTTATGTCGTAAAGAATATACTTTTTCCGGTATATGTCTTCTACAAATAACAGTCATGTAAAATTATCTCAGACGAGCCAAGCTTTTATCCTACACTGTCATTTAAATTATCTCAATCATCCAACAACGTCATCTAAATTATCTCAATCAGATGAGCCAACCTTTTATCCAACAACGTCATTTAAATTATCTCAATCAGATGAGCCAACCTTTTATCCTACAACATCATTTATATTATCTCAATCAAACGAACCAACCTTTTATCCTACACCATCATTTAAATTATCTCAAGCAGATGCGCCAACCTTTTATCCTACGTCATTTAAATTATCTCAATCAGACGCGCCAACCTTTTATCCTACAACGTCATTTAAATTATCCCAATCGGACACGCCAACCTTTTGTCCTACAACGTCATTTAAATTATCCCAATCGGACGCGCCAACCTTTTGTCCTACAACGTCATTTAAATTATCTCAATCGGACGCGCCAACCTTTTGTCCTACAACGTCATTTAAATTGTCTTCAAATCTAGTGCAAGGCTTTCCTAGCCCTTATGCTGAAAGTATGAGACTGTGTGCTGTCTACTGAAACCATTTGCAGGGATCATTGATCCTGAAGTATTATGTCTGTTCAAATGCTTTAGATCAAGGTTCTCTTGTTTCATATTATCATGCGAAATCCTTGACAAAACATTGGTATCTGTTTGTTTTAATACCATTGTGATTAACTTTATCAATGGCATTCGTAAAATGATAAAATTCTCTCTAAATTTTCAAAAATAGACCAATATCTTTATCCTGCAACATGTGTTCATTTCAAGAGGCACATTGACCAACTAAAATGTTTTATTTATACAAATTTCACATGTATTAATAGGAATTTTATTGCCCTTTCTAAAGGTATATAATTTTGTATATGGTGGTCTGTTACAAAAATACAATGTAGTTTATTATATTTGTCATGGTACTCACTGCAGCGCTATCGCATCACCACTTCTTTACGCTAGGCTACAGAGCAAGTTTCTAGCTTTTTGCTGTAGGGCTATGCTGCTCTTATTTGTATGTTCATAGTAACACTCAGAGGGTTAATAAATAGTCTTGAATATTTTTAACTAAATAATTAATGCCATAGGCAACAACAGCTCCCAGTCAAATAGTTTCAAAATATTCTACAGCTTACCTGTATAGTTACCTTGAAATTGAGATTCCGGGAGCTCATGGTTCAAACTGTTAAAATTGATTCAAACGTCTGCAAAGTGGGCGGAGCTTAACTAGAAATGGATGGGTAATAGGTAGAAATGATACCTTTATAATGATTTACCTGACAGGTATGCTAGGCTACATGGCCATTAATACTACCTTTAACCTACATGTACCTGCTTGATATAGTTCAACCAAATTTGGTTAGATGGATTCTATGGTGGTAGGCTCTAAAACATCTTTTCAGAATTTTGATTGATCAATTTTTTGGGTGAAAAGCTTAGTTTATTAAAAAATCTACCGGAAATGGTCAAAGTGCTACTCCTTAGTTGCTTGACATATCTCAAACAAACTTAAGTAGATGCATTCTATCGTAGTAGGTTCTAGAAGGTATATTCAGAATTTTGATTGATCAATTTTTGGGGTGAAAATCTTAGTTTATTAAAAATCTACCGGAAATGGTAAAAATGCTACTCCTTAGATGCTTGACATATTTCAACCAAATTTGAATAGATCTTATGCATTCATTCTATCGTGGTAGGTTCTGGAATGTCTATTCAGAATCTTGATTGACCAATTTTTTGGGTGAAAATCTTAGATTGTATTAAAAATCTTGCGGAAATGATCAAAATGCTACTCCTCCTTAGCTGCTTGACATATTTCAACCAAATTTGAATAGATGCATTCTGTCGTGGTAGGTTCTGGAATGTCTATTCAGATTGAATCTTGATTGATCAATTTTTTGGGTGAAAATCCTAGATTGTATTAAAAATGTAGCGGAAATGATCAAAATGCTACTCCTTACATGTAGCTTCTTGACAGATTTCAAGAAAATCTGCCTGTAACGATCCTATAGTGGTAGGCTCTAGAACCTCTTCAGAATTTTAATTGGAAGATTTTTTGTGTGAAAATCTTAGACTTTGTAAAAAAAAATTACCGGAAATCGTCAAAGCTGTACTCCTTTGAACCTAATTTGGCTGGAAGGATCCTATAGGCTATGGGTGTAGGTTTCAGAATTTTATGAAGATTGAAACGCCTCTCCTCAACTTCATGGACGATCTCAAGCAGACATGGAAGTAAAGACCCTAGGGTGGCAGGCTTCAGATCTTGTATGCAGATTTTGATTGTTCAATTTTTTGGTAGCCATCTTGGATTTTCCACAAGTTTTGGTAAATCAGTTAAAAGCCTACACCTCATTAACCGCTTGGTGGGTTTCAATCAAACTCAGCTGGAAGCCCTAGGTGGGTAGGCTTCAGAATGTATGTACCAAGTTTTGCTTGTTCAATTCCTTTTGGTGGCCATCTTTGATTTTCCGAAAATTATCTATCATGTCTATTTAAATGCAAATGGTTCAAATGCTAATGGTCCAGGTGAGCGCCACCGGCCCTTGGACCTCTTGTTACCAATGAGGACAGGATGTTCTTTAACCCGAACCCTGATGTTTATTGACAATGAGGACAGAATGGGCTTTAACCAGAGCCCTAATGTTTATTGACAATGAGGACAGAATGGGCTTTAACTAGAGCCCTGATGTTTATTGACAATGAGGATGACAATATGGTCCTTAATCTGAGTCCTGATGTTTATTGACAATGAGGACAGAATGCGCTTTAATCCGAGTCCTGATGTTTATTGACAATGAGCACAGGATGGTCTTTAACCAAAGCCCTTATGTTAATTGACAATGAGGATGACAGGATGGTCTTTAATCCGAGTCCTGATGTTCATTGACAATGAGGATGACAGGATGGTCTTTAATCCGAGTCCTGATGTTCATTGATAATGAGGATGACAGGATAGTCTTTAATCCGAGTCCTGATGTTCATTGACAATGAGGATGACAGGATGGTCTTTAATCCGAGTCCTGATGTTCATTGACAATGAGGATGACAGGATGGTCTTTAATCCGAGTCCTGATGTTCATTGATAATGAGGATGACAGGATAGTCTTTAATCCGAGTCCTGATGTTCATTGACAATGAGGATGACAGGATGGTCTTTAATCCGAGTCCTGATGTTCATTGACAATGAGGATGACAGGATGGTCTTTAATCCGAGTCCTGATGTTCATTGATAATGAGGATGACAGGATGGTCTTTAATCCGAGTCCTGATGTTCATTGATAATGAGGAAGACATGTTATTCCTTAGAAAGTATTGTCTGATTGCTCATTTTCGTGATATAATGTTGTTTATATGTTCTTGCTCAGCTGTAATAATCATCATTAAATCTTGTTGCTTTTCTGTGCTTAAACAGGATTGCTGCTGACAGCTGTCTCTTTGATCACAGAGATGTGTGAGCGCAGCCCAGATACACTGCTACATTTCAAAAAGGTTTGTGAATGCATGTATGTATATGGGATGAGGTTTATGCGTGCGTACGTACGTGTGAGCCCATTCAGGAGTCAGTTTGACAAGCATCCACTTCCCTCTCCTATCCTGTATTCAGAAAGTGAAGATTTCCAGAAGAATGATCTCATATAAAGTCACCGTGTATATGTTGTGTTTGTGCTCAGTCATGCATGCTGGCGCATGAGTATGCAAGCATCAATGAATTTATGATGAGGGTTTTTATTGTCTTCTTTCATTTACAATATGACTGAATTAGCATGTTTTGTATTATTTTTGCATTTTCTTTTATTTTTGATTTTCTAGCATGCTGGCTCCTCCACATGCATGAAAACAGTGTCTAATAACTCATACCCTGTTAGAAAGGCATGCTCTTTTGTGTCACGTTGCCTTCCCATCCTATAGGCTCATTGTGTGTTCATTGACCACATATGTGTATTGGATAGTCAACATTTATGATGGGATGTCGTCTGGACCACTGGAGAGGGATACAAAATTTCCCATCCCACATACTACTAATCTAATGTAAAAATGATTGAGTAGCTCAGGGCACATTGAGTTATAAAGATGAGACATTCAGTACAATCTGAGTGAGTAGCTGAGAGCACATTGAGTGTATAAAGAGTAGATGTTCAGTGCAATCTGAGTGAGTAGCTGAGAGCACATTGAGTGTATAAAGAGTAGATGTTCAGTGCAATCTGAGTGAGTAGCTAAGGGCACATTGAGTTATAAAATAAAGGTAGACGTTCAGTACAATCTGAGTGAGTAGCTGAGGGCATATTGAGTGTATAAAGAGTAGATGTTCAGTACAATCTGAGTGAGTAGCTGAGGGCATATTGAGTGTATAAAGAGTAGATGTTCAGTACAATCTGAGTGAGTAGCTGAGGGCATATTGAGTGTATAAAGAGTAGATGTTCAGTACAATCTGAGTGAGTAGCTGAGGGCATATTGAGTGTATAAAGAGTAGATGTTCAGTACAATCTGAGTGAGTAGCTGAGGGCATATTGAGTGTATAAAGAGTAGATGTTCAGTACAATCTGAGTGAGTAGCTGAGGGCACATTGAGTGTATAAAGAGTAGATGTTCAGTACAATCTGAGTGAGTAGCTGAGGGCACATTGAGTGCATAAAGAGTAGGTGTTCAGTGCAATCTGACTGAGTAGCTGAGAGCACATTGAGTGTATAAAGAGTAGATGTTCAGTACAATCTGAGTGAGTAGCTGAGGGCACATTGAGTGTATAAAGAGTAGATGTTCAGTACAATCTGAGTGAGTAGCTGAGAGGCACATTGAGTGTATAAAGAGTAGATGTTCAGTACAATCTGAGTGAGTAGCTGAGGGCACATTGAGTTATAGGGTAGACGCGCAATACAATCTGAGTGAGTAGCTGAGGGCACATTGAGATGTAAAAAAAATAGTAGACGTTCATTACAATCTGAGGAAGTAGCTGAAGGCACATTGAGTGTATAAAGAGTAGATGCTCAGTACAACCTGAGTGAGTAGCTACGGGCATATTGAGTTATAGAGTAGACATTCAGTACAACCTGAGTGAGTAGCCGAGGGCACATTGAGTTATAGAGTAGACGCTCAAGAGAGAGATTGTTTATGCAGATCGTACGAGGAGTGTAACGAGAGAGAAAGAAAGACATTGTTTATGCAGATCGTACGAGGAGTCTAACTAGAGAGAGAGAGAGAGAGACATTGTTTATGCAGATCGTACGAGGAGTGTAACGAGAGAGAGAGAGACATTGTTTATGCAGATCGTACGAGGAGTGTAACGAGAGAGACATTGTTTATGCAGATCGTACGAGGAGTGTAACGAGAGAGAGAGACATTGTTTATGCAGATCGTACGAGGAGTGTAACGAGAGAGAGACATTGTTTATGCAGATCGTATGAGGAGTGTAACGAGAGAGAGAGAGAGAGAGAGAGAGAGAGAGAGAGAGAGAGAGAGAGAGAGAGAGAGAGACATTGTTTATGCAGATCGTATGAGGAGTGTAACGAGAGAAACATTGTTTATGCAGATCGTACGAGGAGTGTAACGAGAGAGAGACATTGTTTATGCAGATTGTACAAGCGCATGGTACACTTAAAAATGCACCTTTACAAATCATACAAGCACATACACTTAAGAAATCTGAATTCTGTCTGACTGTCCATACTATGCTAGTGCCAAGCATCTGGCTTTTGTCTTCGTGCCTTGCTTTCCACATTATATCTTATGCTAGTAGTAGCTTCATATTAAGCAATTTTCATCACTTTCATATCATAGAAATACAGAACTCTGTTCATCCACAATTACTGGTCCATTTGCATGCCTATGGGTGATAATAATATTGCATTGAAATGAAAGACAGTATAACATGATAATGATATTTGACAAATTTAACCATTGCATAATCAGTAATAAATCTACGGTGTTGTGGCGGGCTTGTATAGGCCTATTTGTCTAGTGATTTTTATCCCCGTGTTTTTCGAACAAAGGTGGGATTATGTCGTGCAACCCGTGACGGAATTCAACCAAATTGTTCATGTGTGTTAACCATATGGGTGCTGAGTGCAGGAGCACATTTAGATCTGAATCCACCCCAAGGGGTTCAGGGCAGGGGTCAAAAGGTCAAATCACTTGTCAAATCGCTCCTAAACTGTTAGACAGAATTCAACCAAATTTGATATTTGAGTTACACATATGATTATGGATTGTAAGAGGATATTTACATTTCCCCAGGCAGCGGGATAGGGGTCAAAAGGTAAAATTTTAATGTGCAGAAATTGATTGTAATGCATCTCCGAAACCATTGTACAGCATTCAACCAAATTTGGTACATGTATGTCAGTTACCCATGTCAATGTGGAGTGCATGAACACATTTACATTTGGTCCACCCCCAGGGGTGTGGGGAATGGGGTCAAATGGTCAAGAAATTAACTGTAATGCGACTCCTCTGAAACTGTTTTAACGGAATTCAACCAAATGTGGTATGTACGTTACCCATATAAATGTGGAGTGCATGAGCACATTTAGATTTAGCCCCGCCCCCAGGGGTATGGGGAATGGGGTCAAATGGTCATGAAATTGATTGAAATTCGACCAAATTTGGTATGTGAGTTACCCATACAGTACAGATCTTAGTTAGCTTTACTTAAACGCATCCTAAAGCTCGTTTAAAACGCGTCTGTATGGCGTCATTTTCCCGTCATTTTCTCGTAGTGATTTGCTTAGACATAGCGCGTTTGGTAAAATCTCAATATGCATCTTGAATTTTATCTTGACGGGTTGCAATTTTGACACTACGGGTTTGACATTTTGAATGACGGGTTTAACTTTTTGCCCTACGGCGTTTGGTAGCGTTTGAAAATTTTACGATAAATTAAACGTGCCATCAATTCCAACCGCGGTTCTCCAGTTCTTTCGATGAGTCCTATAGCTAGAAGCAACCGGGTACTCGGTTCCTAGTCTAGGCAGAACCGCTTATCAGTACATGTTTCCTCCGTACATGTATCTCGCATGCTTTGCAAACTTTGAGCGATTCGTACAGCAGATTTTAACTTATTTACGTCAATTTGTGGCTGGATTTATCAGATGATGTATTTAATTTAGTGTTTCTTCGCGGAATTCGTCTAATTTCTGCGCATTTATAGTGAAAATCTCGATATATCTAATGCCGAATGGACAATCGTCTTGAACTGGAACACCATTCCATTCTGATGATGTCATCGCGTATATATTTAACCTCGTTATCTTTGATTGGCAGAGATATTGTTGGAAAAGCCATCAATGGCAAATCTGATTGGTTGAACTAATCTCATGATGCTTTGACAGTTGTGTACTATTAGACGACAGTAAAAAAGCAACATAACCTAAACTTGGATTTCCAGACTTTGGCTGTGATCTGGACAAAAACCAAGTTGGATCCAGATTGGGTACAAATTTTAATCTATGGATATATCGGAAACAAACTGGTCAGATTGTGCTCAAATTTTAATAACGGAGGTTGTGTGATCATACATTAAGATTTAACAACCCTGGAAGTGATCAAAAGAAAAATTATCGGCTGTGGGTTACAATCTCTGATAACTTGGATCTATCTGACAATGGAAAGTAAGTGATAACTAGATTGTTTGGTCGATGGCGTGTCATAGCAATCGACCACATTCACTACCCCAGGGGAGGAACCAAATGTAATACCAGAAATGTGGCTGCAATGCAACCATGAATCTCGACTTCATGACAGCAATGAACTCTGATGATTGACTTCAAAGATAAAATAAATTTAGAAGGCTTATCAACAAGGGTGCCAAGGGCCAGTAACAGTATCCTGGACGGTGTATGGCAATAAGGGCTGCCAGCATAGAAGGCCGCTACTATGTCAAAAAAGGCTGCCTATAAAATATACCGAGTATGTACATACCTATCTATCTATCAAAACTTTTCAAAATATTCAGTAGGTTGCCTGTATACCCTTATCTAATTTCCACTTCCTATTTTTCTTTTGCGATGATGCGGACATAGAGGCGAACTGTCAAAATATCGCATCTGATGACGGTTGTTGCTAAGCACAGAATTAAAAAAGAAAATTCTGAATAGAAGTTCTAGAGCCAACTACTGCAGAATCCTTCCGCCAAATTTGGATATAATCCACCAAGCGGTCATGGAGAATATGCATTTTGGCAATTTATGTCCAGCCAACTAGGGTTGCAATCTGTCAAGCGGTTAATGAGGAGTAGCATTTTGACAATTTCTGCTAAATTTTTCATGAAGTCAAAGATTTTCACACAAAAATTGACCAATCAAAATTCTGTATGCATGTTTGGAAGCCGAAAGCATTATGGTCCTTCCAGCCAAATTAGTTTGAAATCCGCCAAGCGGTTAATGTATGTATGAGACACGGCATCACACAATGATGTTCTGGCCAAAAGGTTAAAATCACTGATACGCATGGCAACCATCTGCTGTCCGCCATCCATCCATCCGTCAACTTATGTTTTTAAACATAAGTTGACGGATGGATGGCGGACAGCAAATGGTTGCATGTGTATCAGTGATTTTGACCTTTTGGCCAGAACATCATTGTGTGATGCTGTGTCATTATAAGGAGGCATGTGTCCAAGTTTAGGACCAGTATGATCAACCAAACATGAGATATAAACAGAAAAGTTGAGCTAAACGCAAATTAGATGCTGCTGGGAGACGTGCATGGTATCACAATAGCTCATTTTACTTCGTAGGTGAGATAAAAATGGCCTCTTGCACTCTATAGTAACCTACAACATTTGTTTGAATTCCATCCACCGCTTTCGGAGGAGTTACATTACACAGAGACTGGCGTGGATCGCTGTGAAAAATCTGGAGGTCTTAAGGGGAAATGATCTGTGAGAGCAGGGGTTAAAATTAACATGAGCGCGAGGTTAGCAGAAATTGACCAGGGCTAGTACAATTTGTAACTGACCAACCCAATGGTAACATTTTGACATGTCAACTCTTTAATGGTCAAGGTGGTAAAGAAATTCCTCTACTGTGAGCAGAGCAAGACGACTATTTTTGGAAATTTACCAGTAGAATGACTGGCGCGATAATTGAGCCAGTCATTTCAGTGGTAAAATTTTAAAAATAGTCTTCCCTTGGTCTGCAAAGATTTGAAGGGCTATGGTAGAATCTAGTAATCACTAGTCCTATCTAAATGTAGTGGCTCATCTGGCTTAATTTAAAACTATTGAGAGGGTGTCAAATGATGTGCGAGAGTGTGGGCAGGACTATGGGAAATCTAGATAAATCTGGAAGACACCAATCTCTGACTACATAAAATAAATGTTGTCAGCCAATCCACAATCATATGGATAATCCACATACCAAATTTGGTTGAATTCCACCCAATTGTTTGGAAGGAGATAGCATGATGAATGGATGGAGACAAATGTATCCTAATTTTTTCAAAACATGGAGATAAAGAAAGGACTCGGAGATTTTAAAGGTAGGTAGGTAATTAATTCAACGTCATCATACTAAAATTAAATTTTCTTTAACACTCAATCAGGGTTTTGCAGAGGCAGGGCCCTTGCACCATTTAGTGCTCTAAAATTCACACCATCCAATCATTACCTTCACACATGGTTCATTGGCCTGATGGATTTTAGGACAGAGATATCTTCCATGTATGTACCTGATCCAACATTTGTCAAAATGACCCATGATTTCTTGAGGAAGTGGGACAGTTCACCCCACTAAGCAACCGGATCGGCAGAACCCGGCTCATATCATCCAAAACCGGTTTCTGCAGTGGTGTTGAGAAATATTTATTTGCAGACCAAGAAAAGGCTATTTTTGAAAATTTGTCACTGGAATGACTGTCTCGATAACCGAGCCAGTCATTCCAGTCATAAATTTTCAAAAATAGTCTTCTCTTGTTCTGCAAATAGATATTTTCCCTATCGGTCATTGGTGGTCTGACTTGAATCAGACTTTCACTCTCCTGACATGCGCGATTCACTGTCCTCAGCGGTCACTCACCTGGAAACACCAACTCTCCACCGGAAAACTTTGAAGTCTAGATGCTCTCCAAGAGCAGCTGAGGCCAGGTATAAATAGGCTTAAGGGCTGTTTTGTTGTCTATGAAATTTAAATATTTTTTTACTGGTTTCCATAGAATTTTTTCTTTCAAACTTCACATCACCTGAGTTGTAACCACCATGCATGCCACCCAGAAAAATTAATGAATAATCCAGCATGCTTATCAGGTACCACTGTACCACAATGCATGTCACCCAACAAAATGAATGAATAAACTGGCATGATTATAATCGTGCTGGTTTATTAGCTCACCTGGCCAGAATGGCCAAGTGAGCTTATGTCATGGCGACCGTCCGTCCGTCAACTTTTTCCTTTAAACGACTTCTTCTCAAGAACCACTAGGCCAATATAAGTTATCTTTGGCAGGGAGTATCCTTAGGGCATAGGGATCCAAGTTTGTTCAAACGAAGCCGATCGGCCAATTTGGATTTTGGCCGATTTTAGGAAATGTCTTTAAAAATCTTCTCCGAAACCGCTTGGTGGATTGAAGCAAATCCCATGAAATATGATCTAGGGCAAGAGCTGAACCAAGTTTGTTCAAGGGAACTTGATTGGCCAAATGGTTCAGCGGGCATTTTGGTTGACCTAGTTTTAGCGAAAATTACTTCTTCAGAACCGCTGAAGGGATCAGGCCGAAATTTGGCAGATATGATTAGGGACTAAAGGCCATTAAAGTTTGTTCAAGGGAAGTTAATCCGTCAAAAAACATGGTGCAGTCAGCCAATCAAAATACAGCATGTTTGGCGGCCATATTGGATTTTTTTATTTGATGGATTTTGAGGCTGAAATTGGTTTTATATAGGTTTTTTTTGGGTATTCTGATCACAAATTTGCAATTTTCAAAGCTGTCGGATAAACGGTTTGGTGGCCATCTTGGATCATTTTCCCGCCAAAAGCTCCCATACTAAAGCAATGGGAAATTTAAATTGTCTACTTTTCGAGAACTTATGGGACGATTTCAATTATATTTCGCAGGAAGCATCCTTAGGTTGTAGAGATTCAAATTGTTCAAACGAAGCCGATCGGCCAATTTGGCCGGTGGCCATCTTGATTTTTGGCCGATTTTTTTTTAAACATCTTTAAAAATCTTCTCCAAAACCGCTTGGTGGCTTGAAACAAACCCCATGAAATATGATCTAGGGCAAGAGCTGAACCAAGTTTGTTCAAGGGAACTTGATTGGTCAAATGGTTCGGCGGCCATTTTAGTTTACCTAGTTTTAGCCAAAACAGCTCCAGAACCGCTGAAGGGGTCGAAATTTGGCAGATCTAATTAGGGATTAAGGGCCATTAAAGTTTATTCACGGGAAGTTGATCCATTAAAAAAACATGGCCGCAGTGGGCCAATCAAAATACAGCATGTTTGGCGGCCATATTGGATTTTTTTATTTGATGGATTTTGAAGCAAAAATTTGTTTAGCACAGGGTTATGAGTATGCTGATTTCAACCATGCCATTTCTGAATCTATCGGATAAACGGCTTGGCGGTATGTAGTAAAATTGGCATTTAGTACAGGTGGTCTTTATAGCATGTTTAACTGCATTCTAAAACCCTTGTAATCATTTGACAGTGACCAAACTCACTTAGCAGCAGTTGTTCACTAGTTCAAAATAATAATTTGGCTGAAAGTCATTGCTGCCTTAGAATGCAACAACTTTCTGTCAAATAAATATCAAAATATTCAAAGTCATATATGTCAGCATACACAATACATAGCTTAGATATTTAGCCAGCATAGGAAAACATTTAATCTTGTAATTTAAAACCAAAACTCTAATTCTCAGGATTGAAATGAAATTAATACCCTGTGAGGTAGTGAGCTGATGGAAGTGTACCATATTCACATACTGATTCTAAAAGATTTATTTAATTAATTCATCATTAACCCTTTAACACTCATATCAGCCAAAAACGGCTTCTGCAGTGGTCGTGAGAAATGTCCATTTGCCGACTAAAAGAAGACGGTTTTTGAAAATTCACCACTGGAATGACTGGCTCGATAACCGAGCCAGTCATTCCAGTGATATATTTTCAAAAATAGCCTTCTCTTGGTCTGCAAGTGGACATTTTCTTTGAGAAAATTTAAATTGTCTTGAATAAATTTGAGGGTTAAAGCCAATTAATTCTTTAAATGAATTTAGTTGAGTATTGCGTTATTCACTAGTTTTGTTGGATAGCATGTAGCATGGTGACGGACATTTTGAAAATGGTTTTGCTGATGATGTCTGTTACTGTCAAGTGCAGCAACAGTTTTCAGCATGACTATTCAACCATTGTCACACCAATGTCTAGAGATTAATTGTTACAAAGCCAGTATTAGAAAGGCTGGTGTACAGTTTGTAAACACCATTGCTGAAGACCATTGCTGTCATAGACAGTGCTGTTGCTGTTATACAATTGACAGCAACAGCTTACACAACAGCTGTTAAGCAACAGCTTAGCGCATTATTGCCAGTTAAATGCGTTAATAAGATTCGCTTCTTATCAATTTATTATTATTAGCTCACCTGGCTATCGATATCAGAGGACACAATATCTTACCTATTTTGGTAGGTTAGGAAAACGGTTAACCCTTTAGCCATCATATCAGCCAAAAATGGCTTCGGCAGTGGTCTTGAGAAATGTCCATTTGCAGACCAAATGAACTGTTTTTGAGAATTTTACCATTAGAATGACGAACTCTTTTTAACGAGCCAGTCATTCCGGTGGTAAATTTTCAAAAATAGTCTTGGTCTGCAAATAGACATTTTCTATGAGAAAATTGAACTTTTCTTAAATTCAATGGTTAAATAGTTAATTAATGTGCAATTGGAGTTTTATTTCCACCATCCATTGACATATGACAGCTTCTATTACCATAATAGATAAAAAACTAAATTAACAGGTTAACCTTTTCCCTGCAACTGCTGCCTAAATATTTAAGATATGTATTGTGTACTCTGATACCTATACTGTTAAAATATTTTGAAATGTATTTGATTCATTGAAAGTTGTTGCTGCCTAAGTCAGCTATGACTCAGTCAAATTATTTTTTAAATAAACTGCAGCATCGCGAACTTGGCCATTCAGCAAGATGTACACGTGTTAAAAGAATGGTTTGGAATATACTCAGTTGAACCTGCTATAAAGACCATCTGTATTAACCCTTCTTAAATTAGTTTAACGGAAAGCCAATGTTGCATAAGGCACAACGGCTTCGCGTCAAATTAATTAAAAAATATTCAACAAAATAAGTTTTATATCATAAAGAATATACTTTTTCCGGGATTTATGGGTGAAAGGGTTAAGAGACCACCTGCCTTAAAGACTATTTTCTTCATTTGCTAAATGCAATTAAGCAATGTATTTGAAACTTTATTAGCCCTTTGATGGTCAAACCAGCGAAAATCTGCCTCTGCAGTGGCCTTGAGGAATGTCGATTTGCAGGCCAGCATGAGTATTTTTGACAATTTACCACTGGAATGACTGGCTCGATAATCGAGCCAGTCATTCCAGTGATACATTTTCAAAATGCTCCATATCTTGGCCTGCAAATAGACATAACCTGTAAGTTTTGTTTTACTGAAAAATCATGACCATTAAAGGGTTAAGAAACCAGCTACCATAAGAGGCTGTCTTCTGATTCTCACTTGAGTGGTGTCTTAATACAAGTTTGACTACATGTCATCAATTTCTGTTGTTAGAACTGATGTCTTCTATTTTTGCTTAAATATTGTTTTAAAAAAACCTCCATAAACTGTACTCAGACAGAGTGAGATTATAGTAGCTAATTTATTATTGTGGAGTGAGACTGAGTGGTGGTAGTAAACACTTGACCGGCAGTGCACCAGTATCATGTCAAAATACATGTAGCATTCTATCAGTATTTGTGTTGGTACACTTTTTAATAATTTATTACATAATGTACTTGTACCAACACAGATAGATTGCTATTTTGTCTTGCTACTATTACAGTGCTAGGTCAGGTGTTCACTACCACCGCTCAGTCTTACTTATAGTTTTGCCCAATGGAGGAATCCAGTTTTAGCTATTCCCCGCCCATCTCTAGCTAAGCTCCACCCAAGCTTTACCTGCATTGGGATCGATCTCTGTACTCTCTGAATCTCAAATTCCTGAAAACTATACATGTAAGCTGTTGATATGACAGAAAACTAGTTTTAAAATGACCGAGCCAGTAATATGTCATAAATTTTCAAAAATTGCATTCTCTTGTCCTCTAATTGGACATTCAATAAGTGGATATTAAAATTTTCTTCACCAAATTTGTCCATTAAAGGGTTAAATAGAATACATATAGTCCGTCATCAATTAAGTGTCTGTGAAGATTGACGAACTTATCTACGTCATTCATTATGTCATTGATTATGTTGTCATCCTTATGCATTATGTAGTTGATTATGACATCATGATTGATGGATAAAATGGAAAGGTCCATTATGTAATGCTTATAACTCCAGGTGTAATCATATTTGTTTCACTTTCTATTTCAGCTACTGTTGAAACATAGCCAGACCACAAATAAATGTTGCAAAAATAAACGTATGAAATCTGGAACAGTAGGACAAAAATTTGAAAGACCACTCAGTAATATATGACCTGTGACCGGCAACATCATTCATCAACACAGACAGTAGCATAACCATAAAACACCGCTGATCACCAGCATGGGCAATATTATATAGGACCAAGATAGTTTACTTTTGTTCTAGAGACTGGACTTGTATTGTTATTGATCATCGATAACAATACAAATCTCAAAATCAACAGTAAAGTAAACTTAATTTTGGTCCTATATAATTTTGCTCATGCTGCTAATGAGTGGTGGTTTGCGCTACTGTCTGTGTTGGTGATTGTTTGAGCAAACTGCATTATATCAATATGGCAGCATTCAATAACAATGGCATCACACTTTTTTAAGTGAATGAATAAACAATTTAATCAAATCAAAAATGACCTGGTTTGACTTATTTACTGTATGTAAGTAAATGTTTTATGGTGTTTTCATCATTTCTTTGATCTTCAGTGGAACAAGGATTGAGAATTTTTCCCCATTGTGAACAGCAGAACAAGGTAGATAAAGGTAAGTAAAGCTCCAGCTTTACAACCCTTTACTGCCCAATATTTGTCAAGAAAATGTAAATTTCTGCTGAACCCTTTAATGGGTAAATTTGGTCGAGAAAATTCAAATTGTCTCATAAAATGTCAATTTGCTGATCAAGAGTATTCTGGGAGCCCAGTCATTCCAGTGATAAATTTTCAAAAATAGTATTCTCTTAGTCAGCAAAAGGGCATTTCTCAGGAACACTGCAGAGGCTGGTTATGGCTGATTTGACCATTAAAGGGTTAATAAATGCCAATTTGCAAGCCACGGCAATTTTTTAATATTTAGAACTGTAATGATTAGCTTGGTTATCAAGCCTGTTATTCCAGTGGTAAAATCCTAAAGTAGTCTTCTCGTGGCCTGCAAATGGTCATTTCGCAAGACAATTTGATTTCAGAGGCCAGTTTTGACCACTCATTGAGTCACGGTAAAAAAATAATTCTTGTTCTGCATATGCACATTTCTCAAGGCCACCACAGAACATGTTTTCACCAGCTGGAGTGTTAAAGAGTCAATTCCTAAAATGTACAATTCTTATAACAGTGACTAACTACTAACTCTTGGTATGTTATTGGTATATCTAATCATGTTAGTTAGAGCTAATTCAATATAACAAACTTTAACAGTTAATTAAATTCAAACAGCACAAATGATCATGGTGAATGCACCAAAATAGCCCAAACTTCAGGGCAAACTCTTTGTCACTGATTGGAGAAGTTCACTCAATCTGTAGTGTACCAGCTTCAAGTTCATCTTCAAGTCTTTCCAGTAGTGGTGGCTTCCTCATCGTCAAACATGTCATCATCAGAAAATTCACTGTCCCACACATTAGCTGTCTCACCATTACTATCAGTGTCTGATTCCACGGTTACAACGCCATTACATTGAGTGATATTTGGTTTTAAATATATGGCACAATATATAGCCAGTAATATACTATATACATGTACTGTTAGGCCCTATGACCTGACAGCGGCTGTTATGGTCATACGCCGCCCTCAGACTTTAGCACAGAATTCAAACGCATTATTCATAGTTTCGCACATCCGGGCATCTTGAATTCGGCCGCCATTAAAGTTGGGGAAAACTTACTACATGCTAAAGAGGACTGCCCATACAAACTCATTGTTTACATTTTCCTTGATGTTCAAACCATTAAATCCTGTGTCTGAGAATCTGTAATAACCCTGTCAGGTATCAGAAAACATGAAATCATGAGTGAATTTCGCAATATATTAAAGAAAATGTAATTAAGGTTTAACGGCCCATTGCTCGTAATGTTAAATTAGCCCCTCTGAAAATGGCATATCTCCCAGGGTATTATGGGAAATTTGATTGTGATGACGTCATTGTGATTCTATGAATATAATACAGGGTGGGAATATCGCCTCCAACAACGGAGTACTTCTACTATTGCATTAACAATTTCAAACGACAAGAGAAAATAATAAATTTGTTAAGAATGTGTCAAAATTCTGGTGCATATTTTGAAAATAATTTGACTGAAAGCCAGCTAACCAGTCAAATTGCTTTCAAAATATTCAACATCATACTTATATAATGACTGTAAAAGTGGAATTCTGGGATTTCAGGTTCAAATGGGTAAAATGTGGTAATTCATTGGTTTAGATTTGGGGCCTACTTCCCTGATAATGCAGGTTACTAGGCCAATATTGGCCCAGTAACCTGCATTATCATTCTTGTTTTAGTAAATGTGATGTCACCGATAATGAGAAAGTTATTGATTGTCGCAAGAGAGCCGCAGACACAAAATATATATATAATATCCATTTCGTCCTGGTCGCGAAAAAACAATGTTGAAGATAAACAATCCGATAAACTCGATCATCGACGCGTGTCTTTGTTTACAGTTTTCAAGATAACTAACTTCAAGCACTGTCAATAATAAGCCTGAGTTAAGATGCCGAAGCGGTCAAATATATAGGCATCACACTTTCTGATTGTCAGTTTCGTTATTCCGTGTTATCTGTCTACTTTTTAGTCTGTGGTGTACACGAAATGTGCGTAGATTGATGAATTGCACACACAAAAATATGTTATCTTCTAAACAGTTGACGCCATCTTTGCTAGATCTGATTAAATATGCGTGTATTCTCGACCAATCAGACTGTGATACCCGTTACCGAAAACGGGTAATAACGTTATGTACTCCGATACTCCTGTCACGGGTAAAACAACTATGTACGCATGTGCATGTCTATGTAAAAGCGGAGGTTTTCGGTTACATATTATGTATGAAATAGCAAAATCGAAAACAACTGAATGTCAGGTTTGCAGATTTTGTAAATCGCTTCCATTTCCGTTATAAGACAAATTTGGCATAACACACTAGCTGCAACTGGTGCATATATTGTTCTAAAAAGTTATGCCTATTACGTCGGCTCAAATTAGACTATATTGTAATAAACCCATTTCAGAGAATATCTTGGTTTATTCATCCAGATTTCAAAAGAAATTGTGGATTGAGAATTTATTAAAATATACGCACAGTCATCACACTAGCTTCATACTCAGTAAAGAATACCCAGGTGCGGAGTTCACACACGTCCATTTTATACAAAATTAGGATTGATTACGATGATGACATTTCGACAATTATCATTTACAGCCACAAAAAAGCTAAAGGCGGTGCATGTACTTAACACATATACGGCTCCAATTGCAATTTAAATTTACATGTACGGGTCCTTGACAGACTATAGATCGATTCCACTTTATGTTTAATGACGCGTAGTAAGAATCTTTGTAGCGTTAATGAATACATTTGATTGCGCGTTTGACTTTTTCCGTGACGGGTCTAAAATATTTCATGATACATTTAACATATTGTAGGACGGGTTAGACTTTCCGTTAGACGCGCCTATAAAATAAATAAAATGCGTTTGGTGTTTGGCCACGCAAGGTAACGCTACGAGGTTTTGACGCGTTAAAGATGCATTTTTGTTTCGTTTTTGCGTAAAGCTAACTAAGGTCTGTACTGTATGATAGCGGAGTGTAAAAGGACATTAACATTTGGCTCCATCCCCGAGGGTCGGGTGTGGTGGTCAAAAGTTCAAAGCGCTGCACGTGGGGATTTGCGATGACTCGTCATCGCCCGAGCAATCTAGTATTTGGCTGTAATCGTATGATGTTAGGCCCTTGGAACTTTATCTAGGGTCCTAGAAATTTGCTTTATGACGCCCCGGTGACTAGTGATGTAAAATGGTAAACCTTCATCACTGATTATTTGTTAAAATTCTGCAAGCAACATATTCATTTCATGTGGTTTGATCATAGCAACAAGTATTGCGCATTTGAAAGAATACTTGTATATTATCGTCTGTGCCTGTGTTTCATCGGCGTGTTGTTCATTCTGGTCGACATCTCAGGCGTGCACATCTTCCTTCTTAATGCTTTCAGTACTGACCAGACGAGGCCTGTCTCGTAGCACATCTAATTGCCAATCTCGTCTGCAGTCTTTTTAGTGTTTTAGTGTATCATTGCTTACTCCAGCTGCCCCAGGGTCTCTATATTTCAGTGTTCTATCTCCAGTTGTACAGGGCTCTGTCACGACTGTGTCTTCCGTATGAACTGACACTCAATTGCTTCATTTTCGCACAGGATTTGCTGGTTGGTAGTGAAAATGAAGCAGGTTGGTAATAGTGAAAATGAAGCAATTGAGTTTCAGTTCATAAGGAGAATCAAGGCCTTGGAGAACGTCCATTCTTTATACGGGTCTTTCTCCTCATTCATGCTTTTCATACAATTCTGTTTCGTGTTTGGCTGGCTGCTTAGACCTGCATTATGCACATTGCTCTATTGCACCTGTTGCTTATGTGACCAGAATGTGGTCATGGTCTCTCTTATAGCTCTTCGAATGAACCTCTTCACAGTCCTAAGTACTGCATAGTTGAATCTCTTGTTGTTTTCATTCATGTTTTCATTCACATTATTCTCGGGTGGGTGGGCATGTGTGTGCGTGAGTGTGCATAGGTGTGAGTGCATAGTGGGTGTCTGTGTGTGCATGCGTGTGTGACAGAGTGTGTGTGCGTGCATGTAGCCTCCGGGGGTACGCGTTGTTCCGTCTCTATTCCGTCCTGTAGCACCGCAAGTACATAATGTGCAGGTTGGCTGGTTAGCTTCGGTTCTCAGGGTTACGGATCTTGATTCGCAACTCTCTGGAAACTACAAAGACCGACTTCTAGAGTCGGTGGAACGTTCACATTCCAGTGAGGCCATGCGACCATTGCCGCCAAGGTTGAACCACACTGTCTCGTCTCGACTGTTCATGTCACCGGTATGGTGGTCCATTACTCAATTTAGGAATCTAGACATAATTAAGAATAATTAAATACATACAAGCAATGCTATGCTACTCGTTTGCTAGTATGAGAGAGAATATAGTACACAGAACTAAGTTGGTGTCTTGCATATCGTGGTGCTCGTCGAAGGTACCTCACCGGTCTTTAAATCCGTGAGGTATCCCTGCAAGGGAAAGGCCTAACGCGGTCACCTATTAAGCTTACTATAAATTATTATACCCCTAACCAAATATTATTATTTGCGAGAGGGAAGTGCCTCGCGCGGGCCTCCGTCACAGGAAAATGCCTTTAACGCCGAAGCGGAGGAAGAGAGATGGCAAAAAGGGCCACTGTCGTTCAAACATATGCTAGTGTGTAAGGTGAGTCAACCTAGTGAAACTATAAGTTATTGTGATGCACGCTGTGTTACGTGAAGAGGGGGTGGATGATTTCCGTGGAATACAACACCGTCACCTTATATAGGTTAAAGATACTGTATTGGTAGTTGCCGCTTTATTTATGCGGTACTTCTGCTAAATCCTAAACTAACATTTAGTTGTTAGGTCCATGTTTCATGCTTATGCCGCAAGTGGCATCTCTACCTATCATTTAATACATGAGCCTGACGCAGAAATGTTTGCTTTCCAAGAGCATCCCCCTCAGATAGACAGCGTGCGGCCATGTCACGGTGTTACAGCTCCAGAATCATATAATGATCCTGTTACTTACCACGCCGCAACCACATACAACATCACTAGGACAAGTCATAGTTACATAAGCAATTGAAAAGTGCATATGTTTTATGGTGGGGAGGAGACAGATATCCAACTATAATAATAATAATAATATTAATAATAATAATAATTATCTTTATTTGATGAGTGTACATCATCAATAAAAAAACTGATCTTCCTGAGGCCCTCCCATAGTAGAGTATGTACATAGAAAAGAGCGGACACACACCTACACACAGAAGTACACAGACACCCTTGCAGGCAACACACGCATGCACGCGCGCACGTACGCATGCACACACATGCTATATTACATTTTATACATATTTATATATATATATATATATATATATAAAACTATGTACAGAACAATATATTCACCCTTTCATCGATGATGCAGCAATGGCTCTCAGTCAGATTAAGCACAAAATACTCAACAGAATATTTCATCTATCTATCTTCTATAAATTGGGTTTATTGGGGATTTTATCGCTGAAAAGGTCGATACAGTAGTTAAGTTATAAAATAATTATAACTATAGTGACCTTCCCGCGAGGGCGTGGTGGTTTCCAAGACCGCACCCAGTTACTGTGAAGAATTAGAGGGAGATCTCTGTCCTGTCCTGCGATCCGAACCCGGGGACTAACATTTACCTGTCGTTAGGGTTATGTTAAAAATGCCCAGATATGCACTGCTGGCCGGTTAAAATAATTTAATGTTTTCGCAGTGCTCACTGGTCTTCACCGCTCGGAAACCCCAATAGTTCCCAGTGTCGGATCGCACCAACGTGTCAAAGGGAGGTCCAGAAAATTATAAAGCCTTGTGGCTGGAGGAGCGTAGAAAGAAACAATCACTTATATGTTGATAAGAAAGAGGCTTACACAAATGACTCCTAAGGAGCTATCGTCCCTAACTACTTTTAAACTTATCCTATCGAGCTATAATAGCCAGGTTTAGTCGATCACCTGTCAGGTTCGCTCAATGAGAACATGAGCAGTGACCTCAGTGAAAAAGTGATGCTCAGGGAAAAAGGTAGTGCAGATTTATTGTTGCTGTATAGTGTAGCCTAGCGTACTGCGGTCATAGTATTTTATATAACATAAACAAATCAAATAACTAGGATGGCTGCTGCCATATATATAACCAACTATAACAGTATTGACAATAAATAAGGTCACACAACCTTGCGGTGCTCGTTAGTCATAAGCACAAAATAAAGATAATATATACATTAAAGATATAAACTATAAAATTTGGTCTCCGACGACCGGTCGGTACCTATTAGTCATCAGTACCTATAAAGAATTATATAAATACAATAATACAAAAATACAGTTAGATGAGTACCTATTAGTCATCGGTACGGAAAAGGTTCATAGATCACTGCAGATGATGCGTCATAGATGAAGAACGCGAGATGGCATGATTCTGAAGTTGCTGGGAAATATCCGCAGGCGAACTGTTGATGTGGCTCACTCTCAAAGACGGTGAAGAAGAACGATCGTGAATGCGGATATCTACTAGATAGTCATACTAACTTACACATCTTAATTTAACAATGTTGAAAGTTCAGTACTGTAGCGGAATTTGAAAGCTGCCCTGTAGTAATGAAAGGCTACAGTTGAAAGTTAAATAATGCATGAGCATCTTCTGTGTACACAATGCATGCTGCACCGCATAGCTCATGCGCTGCACCAGGCAGTGTCCCACTAGACTGGTCAAAAAGTTAAATATCACACACGACACATTGCGTGGAATTTGGTTACCACTTTTCAGCGTGGTCCGGCAGATCTGACGAGTCGTCCACCAAGAATCACAACTCATTCTACATATTACGAAGCTGTTACATCGAGGCCGCAAGGCCCATCCGCAGGAAGGCTCCTCTGAGTGTTTCAAAAGTTTGTTTGCGGTTGCGGGCCAGAGATTTAAGATCTCAAATCTGAGAGGCACTGCTGTGCCTGTGGTTATAAGGAAACCAGCAGTCAGTAAGCATTTGCCCACGTCTTGCACTACTCTGGCCACACAACCTAGCACCTTTCTCTCTCGGTGAAGTGTGGTCTCGATTCTTGGTTCTGCGCTCCTTCTATACTACTCATGATGTCATAGCTAGAACACCCAGCCAATAAGCGTGCGAGCTCCAAGGCAAGGACACCACGTAATGGACATCCTCCCCATTCACTCAGTACATGCACACGTTTATGACATTTTCAATATTTTGAGGATAATTTAAGGAGCTAAATAGGAATAACTCGGTCATTTCTGATCCGATTTTAAAATGGTAAACTGTTTTGGATTCCTGGTTTCATTCTGGTCCTGATAGGCACCAAGAACGACGAGGAAGGTATAATTTAAGGAAATTATATGCACCAGCTCCATACATCTTAATATGCATTCTCTCCCAACGCTGATCTGCGTTGTCAGGGAAGCTCTGATGTGCGTGCGCATGCGCTCTACGCGATCTCATGGGCTTTTAGAAACCTCTTATATGGATTGATACACTCATACTATCCTACTAAGGGGGCCATGCTTGGAAGGTACCCGGCCTGGTCGGCCCGTACCCAGCTAGGCTGGGACGGTCCGTACGTGATCGGTCAATCCGCGCTACACCTGCGTACGTGCATGCGCACTCATGTCGTGTGTGCGTGCCTGTACAAGAGAGCTATAGTTACAATATAGGCGACTTTGCCAAACGTTTGACAGGCCGACTGACTGGTTTATACAAGGTGTGAGTCACAACTAAAAGATCTCACCTATTCTTTAGTAACAAATATTGCACTTCTGACAACAAATGAATACCTGGTGAATTGTGGGAAATTATAGTGGAATTAACTGATAACATTAATTAATGTGGGTGCAATATTTTTCTCGAGCCCTACACCAAGTATGAAAAAGATGGCATTCGCTGTGCGGCATCGGATGTGAGAATTAGGTAGAATATTGTTTTTTCAATTGGCACTTATTTCACCAAGGATGTATCGCATTGCAATCAAATGTTACAGTTTTAACCATTGCCACTCTGATGTCAATATACTATCTTTTACTGTGTCAATATCAGTTAAACTGGTGTGCATTTTTCAACAATTGTGGTGCAAGATGTTGCTGTCTACAGTACCATCTCCCACCAAATTTCTTTAAAAATGAACACCAGATTTAATTTGACACCAGAGTGGTAAAGGTTAATTGTTACCATGATTGTCTCCAGTGTGCATAGTACAGACCACACATACGGGTCATATCGTACTAGTCGTCATGAAATTAATCTTGACACTTTGTTCCATACTACGCTGGGGTTTGTAGCTGTTTGTGTGATTTAGTATAAGAATGACATATTATCAATGAACATTGTATTCACCAAAGACTTGTCCAATGTATTATAACAATAGCGTTGTTTTGTTGTCCATTCTGATTGTTTGACTCCTGATCTGTGTTATTGAAGTCTGAGTGATGATGTGTAGCATTAAAGCTCTGTTATTATTCGGGGTCTACTTGATTGTGTCAAGCTATCGACAAAGTGGATGATGACTCGACTTAGCGACCTAAATAGCGCCTGGCATCCGAGAATTAGGTTGAATGCTGGTTTTACAAAACGGCTCAACATGCATAAAATATAACATGTTTCCAAAATAAAGTAAAACATGCTGTTAAATATGTTGAACATAATTTGATGTTATTTATGGGTTGTACTCTATTCACTGGCCATTTGAACTATAGATGCACCACTGCCTAAGATGTGTGATGTGCAGAAACCACAATGCCTCAACATGCAAGCAGCCACTAGTTTAATTATCGATTTAGTTACTACAATTCTAGTTTGCTCACATTATTAGCTCACCTGGACGAGCTTATGCAATCACCATTTGTCTGTCTGTCTGTCTTGCTGTCTGTCTGTCAACAATTGTGGCACAATTCACCATTTGTTGATGGATTAAAACCAAATTTGGCAGATATATTCCGTTTGGCAACATCTATATAATGTTAAATAACAAAGTTATGCCCCTTGCTAGATTTTCAAAGTATTGAAGCCTATGAGGAAAATATGTTTATGGCACTTTTAGTCAATTGTGAATGGATTAAAACTTCAGAAAATACCTATTTAAGCTAAAAGTAAAACCCACATCTTTAAACAAGGGCCATAACTCTGGTTCATTAAGGCATTTTTAAGTATTGAACCCTATGGGGAAAATACATTTCTTTCATCAATTGTTGATGGATTAAAATCAAATTTAGCAGGTATTTTCCTTCAGGCAATATCTATTTGCACTGTATATGAAGAGGCCATGACACCTCTGTTTTACGGCATTTGTAGCTCAACTTTACGAAGTAAAACATGCTATTGTGATACCCAGCACGTCTGCCAGCGTCGTCGTCCAATTTGCGGTTAGCTCAACCTGTTTATTTATATGTCGTTTGGTTAATCATACTGGGGCCAAACTTGGACACATGCTTCATTATAATGATACAGCATCACACAATGACTTTGGGGTCAAAAGGTCACTGTGACCTTGGTAAAAACCTAGGTTTTTCCAAGATTAACATTTCCGTTTAAAGCTGACCCATTCTGTTTACCTAGTTTTTGTCTCGCCTGCGAATCAGAAAGCGAGACATATGCATCACCTTTCAGACAGCGGCAATGACGACAGCGTCAATGTTAAGTTTTTGCAGCCTTAGCAAATCTTTGGTTATATTTCGGGACTGCTTAACCCTAATGGAACATAACTTGGGTAGATGGTTGCTTATGCTAAGAGGATACAGGATGGTGACATGGAGGCCACCAGGTTAACGGTCAAGGTCATTTTGACCTGCTCACGGTCATTCTGACCTTGCTATTTTACTCTGCTCTTTTAAGTTTTTCTGTTTAGCAAATCATATGCATTTATATTTCAGAATTACTTAATATTACCGGAACTAATCTTGGACACATGATTCCGTGTAAAATAAGGGTTGGGTTTTTGTGGCAATTATTATACATTTTAAAAGTCTACTCCTCATTAACCGCTTGGCCGATTTCAACCAAACTTGGCTCCATTTTGGCTGGAAGGATCCTATTGTCATAGCCTCTAGATATTCTATTCAGAATTTCGATAGGTCAGTGTTTTGGCAGCAAGCTCTGATTTTCTGAAAGTTTTGATTAACCATTTAAAAACGGTACTCCTTCAATAAATAATTCAATTTCAACAAAACGTGGATGGAACAATGCTATGATGGTAGGCTTCAACATGTTAAATGAGAGTCTTGATTGGTAAATTTTTTTGGTGGCCATCTTTGATTTTCTGAAAATGATCCATCATGTCTATTTAAATGCAAATGGTTTAAATGCCAATGGTCCAGGTGAGCACCACAGGCCCTTGGGTCTCTTGTTATTAATATTAACAAGTTTATTTCATACTTTAACCGTAATAGAACGCATAAAACCATTTTTGAGTAAGAAATACATTCAATATACAGGGGAATCCTCATACACTAGCGATATCATTGTCATATAATTATCATAATGTAACCAAGTCGGCCGGGACGAAATCGCCCAAGTGAAAAAAAATCTCCGATAAATATACTGCTGAATGCATATATGCTGATTAGGAAATAGTGAATTTATTGCTCAAATTGTTTTAAAAACATCCTTTTCTGTACATATTTATTATTAGTTTGCGATATTGACATTCACGACGTTACAAAACCTGTTTTTATTTGGGATCCTGCCTTCCAGTCCAGACCAGTGGAATGCCTCCAATCACAAGAGTTAATTTTAGCTTCCAACATAAGAAGCGATTTAACTTCATTTTATTAGGTCACCTGGCCAGAATGGCCAACTGAGCTTATGCCATGCCGACCTGTCGTCCGTCCGTCTGTCTGTCCATCAACTTTTGCTTTAAAATGTATCTCCTCGTTAACCGCTTGCCGGATTTCAACCAAATTTGGCTAGAATGATTCTATGGGGGTAGGCTCTAGAACATGTATTCAGGTTTTTGATATTTCAAATTTCGGGGTAAAAAACTGTGTCAAAATGCAACTCCGCCTTAGTTTCTTGACAGATTTCAACCAAATTTGGCTAGAAGGGTCGTACCGACATAGGCTCTAGAACTTCTATTGAAATTTATGATATTTCAATTTTTTGGGGTAAAAAACTTAGATTTTGTTGCAAATTTACCGGAAAGTGTCAAAATACATCTCCTCCTTAGTTTCTTTGCAGATTTCAACCAAATTTGGTTAGAAGGATCCTCTGGAGGTCAGCTCTAGTTTAAAATGTCTTTAAAAATCTCCGAAACCGCTTGGGGGGATTGATTCAAAACTCATGAAATATCATGTAGTTCCAGTGGTCATCTCATTTTGTTTGGATATGTCAGTGGCCAATAAGTCCAGGTGAGCGATACAGGCCCCTTGGGCCTCTTGTTTCTTATCTAGTTTTGGATCATTTTATGTTGCTCAGACTTATAACAATACAATGACTTGTCATTGAGTTTTATTTCATCATTTAAGAATAATACACGTAAGATTTATGAATATTACATAGAATACAATTATTGCAGACAATGTAGGTCCCACAATATTGGTTATTACAATACAGCAAGAGGAAATAGCGGTTACCATTTGCTGATATCGCATTTTTAGGCTAAATTTCACGTCCGGGAGGTCGTTCTGACCAAAAGTTCTAGGCTGAGAAAATGTGATAAATGCTTACACTAATACATTGACAGAGGACAGGTGTCATTGGCCAGTAATTTCCTAGACATTAAGGAAGTGATTATGAAGAAAAAATCCATTATGCAATTTAAAAATGTACAAATTTGATTGTTTGGCCACCCTTTTAAAACGGTTGAAAATCGATCTCTGTACCATCAGAATGTCTCCCTAATCAAGATATGTTAATCAATAATGGAGGAGTAGTGATTTTAAAATTTTAATTGGTCAGGTTGTGGTGCCCTTATAAAATCTGCAAGGGTGGTGAATAGAAAATCCTACTCCGTTACGATGTGAGAACCTATTCCTAGAATTTGCATACCGTAATTTCTCGACTAAAGGCCGCCCTCGAATATAGGACGCTGTGCCAAATTTGACCAAAATCCGCCCAAAAAACTTATAATCAAGTATAAGACGCTGTTAAATTTAGAAAAAACGTACCTTTAAAAATCGAAAATTGGTATCAAAAATAACCATCACTCAGCGCTTTGTTTAATGCATGATTAAAATTATCATGGTCGAAGAGAAATTATTAAATAGGACCGCCTAAATATTGTGTATCTTCAATAAAGATTGTTTATTACATCAAAATCAATCTAATTTTGGCATAAAATGTCTCCTTGAAAACATACAAATCGCGTGATAGAAACAGATTGTAATGGCTCTTTTGCGTTTGGAGGCGCTGTGTGATCTTATGCGCTAACAGGAGTTGGTTATCTGGCTCTTTTGTGATTGGAGGCGCTGTGTAATCTTAAGCGTTAACGGGAGTTGGTTCTAAAACGGGTATGGGAATATTCAGATGGTCACTAGTTGTAATGACTCTTTTGCGTTTGGAGGCGTTGTGTGATCTTATGCGCTAATGGGAGTTGGTTATCTGGCTCTTTTGTGATTGGAGGCGCTGTGTAATCTTATGCACTAACGGGAGTTGGTTATCAAACGGGTACGGGAACATTCAGTTCCTATTGCGCAATGATGATATATAGCAATTTCCGAGTCCAGAATATTTAGATCCGAGTACTCGCTCTAATTAGAATAAAGATCTTTTGCGATTGGAGGCGAATCACGTGATTTATACACGTATCTTTTCTCGACGCCATTTTATGTCAAATTCGGGATTAATTTTTAATAAGTGATATGTATTAAAGAATAAGCAATATTTAGGCGCCCCAATTTAATAATTTCACTTCCGCTTGGTGTTTTTTTAGTATACATTAAACATAGTTGTCAGGCGGCGCGAATTGTCTAGGGTAACATTTAGTTCAATTTCCGTGGTATAATCTGTGAATTTTTAAGAAAGATTTGGACCCAAAAAATGTGGGGAAGGAATGTTCTCGATTATAGGATGCACCCTCCTTTCTCCTAGATGTATTTTGACAAAAAAACTGCGTCCTTTAGTCAAATTTTTATGGTATATAGTTTCAGAGTGATTTGATGAGAACTCTGTGAGTAATAGTAAAAACAAACAAATCGTCCTCAGAAATACGAACAACAAGCTTTAGAAATTACTTCCGGATCTAGAAATAAAGAAATTAGACAACTAGCCTTGCTATGAAACACTGAATTAGAATGTCTTGTTTTATGTTAAATCCTGTATTAAATTTGTTTAAATCTGCAATAATTAGCACCGTGAATCATCCAAAGTTGGCTGGCGCATAAACGAAGATTACGACTTGCCTGTTAGTCTATGTCTGAAGACCTGGAATTTCCAAAAAATCTGTACACCAGCACCTCATTGCCACCACTACTTAGACTTCCATACTGAATTCTGACTAATTTTTCCTGGTGCGATCGTGGATTTTTTCAAGATTTTTGGGAAATGCCTTAAAATTCTGTGTTACAACTGAACAAGGTGAAGATAGATGCTGCTTTTATTATACATATTTCGTCACATATAAGTAAATGTACCAGTTTCCATGATCGCCAATAAAGCATGAGGTCAAAATGAATTCTCTAGTGGTGTAGTCACGCTATTACGCATGTGAATAACTTTGGATCAATCAGCGTTTGACTGACAGACTCATTAATGTCATACTGGAGAAACCTAGCCAAATCAATCATGATTAATGTCATACTGGAGAAACCTAGCCAAATCAATCTTGATTAATGTGATACGGGGGAAACCTAGCCAAATCAATCATGATTAATGTTGTACTGGAGAAACCTAGCCAAATCAATCATGATTAATGTCGTACTGGAGAAACCTAACCAAATCAATCATGATTAATGTCATACTGGAGAAACCTAGCCAAATCAATCTTGATTAATGTGATACGGGAGAAACCTAACCAAATCAATCATGATTACTGTTGTACTGGAGAAACCTAGCCAAATCATTCTTGATTAATGTCATACTGGAGAAACCTAGCCAAATCAATCATGATTAATGTCATACTGGAGAAACCTAGCCAAATTAATCATGATTAATGTGATGCGGGAGAAACCTAGCCAAATGAATCATGATTAATGTCATACTGGAGAAACCTAGCCAAATCAATCATGATTAATGTCATACTGGAGAAACCTAGCCAAATCAATAATGATTAATGTCATGCGGTAGAGACCTAGCCAAATGAATCATAGTTTGCAGTCTACTGTGTCCAGCAGCCACAAGTGCTGATGAGATTGAGTTATAAATGTTGAGCGCAGAATGAGGTTGATCTTATACTGTTGATTACATGTTCCGTGACTCATCGTCTGGGTGGGGTATTACAATGCACTGTTTGCCCAGCTCTTGTCTGATAGTGCAGTCGGATTGAGATCTTTCAGTCATATTCTCACTATCAATGTATAATGCCAACTTGTTTGCTGGTCAATCCTCATGCTAATTGCTGATCAGTTAACCATTTAATGACTCAATTTTATTAAAAAAATCTAGATATTTGCTTATTTAATGTCCATTTGCAGGCCAAATGAAGACTATTTTTGAAAATGTATCACTGTAATGACTATATGACTGATGACCATATTGTATTTGCTTGATTTTGCCATAGTCTTGCTGTGTTTTGCACCATGTATACACCTGTGCAAAAGTTAAGCACCACCCTATTTTTACGCACATGCGAGGGTATATTCATGTGCTATGAAGAAAGCAATAGCATAAACATTTATGTACCCATCCATCTTAGTGCAAGAGGTAATAATGCAACTAGAGGAATGCTGATTATGATGGTGGGGAAACACTGTATGTTTTTGTTCGAACTTGAAAACGAGGCCTGAATATGGTTACGTTGACACAACTGACAACTATTGCCCTACAGTTGACACACGTGGCTAGATTGTCATTAATGGTGTCTGAAAACGAAGTTTAACATCTGTGCACGAGTTTGAGACTGTCATTATTAATACCGGGTATATCCACCTTGTGCCTGGATGACGGCCTGGACACGACGTCTCATGCTGGTCACCAACCGACTGATACGCCATTGTGGTATTCGTTGCCATTCAAGATGGAGTGCGTCTGTTAATTCCTGTAGGTTCTGCACAGGAGGATCCCTCCTTCTCACCATGTTTCCCAGAATGTCCCAGATATGCTCAATAGGGTTCATGTCAGGGCTCCTTGCTGGCCATGGTAGGGTTTCGATGGCATTCTGGCGGAGGTATTCATGCACAGCTCTAGCACGATGTGGTCGGGCATTGTCATCCATGAATATAGGGTGGGTTCCAGGTGCATGATTTACAAAATGAGGGACCACAACTCTATCCAGTATGGAATCTTGATATCTTTGTCCATTTAGTGTTCCAGGTACAGTCAACAGATCCAGCTTACAATCAAATGAGATGCACCCCCATATCATAACGGAACCTCCACCAAATGGAACTTCTTCCATGATGTTACGTTGGTCGTACGCCGTGCGTCTGGACCTCCATACACAAGTTCGACCATCTGTGGCATGAAGCAGGAACCGACTTTCATCGGACCAGTGTACCCGTCTCCAGGATCTCATGTTCCAGTGTCTTCTTTCGTTGCACCACCTCAGACGCTCCTCTTTGTGGTGTGCAGTGAGGAGAGGACATCTGACAGGTCTCCTAGCTTTCATGCCAGCAGCATACAGTCTCCTTTTGACGGTAGACATTGACACTCTATTGCGCGTTTCCCATTGCTGGCTGAGCACTCTGCTGTTGGTGAATGGAGATCTAACAAGGCGTACTAGGGCTCGATCATCACGGGCAGTAGTCTTCTTCGGTCTTCCAGATCTAGGCCTGTCCTTCACCTCGTTAGTTTGCCCATGTTTTGCAATCAAACGACTGATTACAGTATGGTTAATGTTCAGCTGTCTGCCAATCTCTCTGCATGACATACCAGCGGTATGCATGCCTATGATTTGCCATTTCACACGATCACTTAACCTTCGTCTTGCCATAGCGGTTCACAATCAAGAGCTAATTCTCTCTGTACAAATAAACCACGGTCATGAACACAAAATTCCTAATCTTGTCGCCTAAATCTGTATGTAATGTTCTACACCTCAAACTGGACTTTTACATAACTGAACACGTGTGCTGTTTCCCGCCACGCACGGACATCAAGCGGCGTGAAGTCATGCATGCATGTGCATTTCGTACTTGGAATTATGTCAGCTAACGCGGGGACAAAAAGTATGGCAGCCTAGTTGTACCATCATGTTTCTACGTTCTATTGTTTTTGCTGGTGCTTAACTTTTGCACAGGTGTATATATATGTGTAGTTCACTGCACTCTCTCTGTACCACCACCCATGTTCAGAATTTTGGACTTGTTAAGCGTTACATTACTGTGTACATCTGTGATGAATCAGTGTTGTAAAGTGAATATTATGTTCTTGTGCTAGTGATTAGTCACTGGATTCTTGATGTCTAATTATGTGTTGTTATTGTGGTTTCGTAATAAGTATTATATTCTCTATTTGTCAAAAGAAAATCTAAATCTTTAATTAAAGGTGAATGTGTGATACACACCCCTCCCCCCTCCCCCCTCCCCCCTCCCCCCCCCCCCCCCCCCTATAGTACTTGGTAGAAAATGAATACACAACGGAAAGTTTTTCCGAAAATATAATTGTAACCTCTGTAATCAAATTAGAAGTCAAATATTCGTTATTCAAAAATCTGATACCTACACAAAATTTATACTCCTGACTGGGATGTATGACGTCATAGGATGAACATTTTTCTCGATGTCATCAAACGAAATTATAAGCCTTTTCACTTCAGCGTTGTTGCGAAATATATAAACTATGTTTGCTTAAATATAGAAATAATATTTAATAGCAAGACCATTGCCTTATTTCTTTAATGGCCCCGAGTTTTACATTACGTGCTGATCTTAAGATAAATTAAAGACACGATAACATAGCATATCAATAAAATAGCCACATTTAAATTAACACTGTGATTGAAGATGCAGCAGATAAGGCTGTGTATATTTAATCTGTGTAGATGGGATTCTAAATATATTTTACATACATCCCAAACCATAGTGATTGATGTACTGACTGACTGACATAATTGATGTACTAACTGAGGTGATGTGATTGATGTACTGACTGAGGTGATGTGCTTGATGTACTGAATGACGTGATGTGATTGATGTACTGACTGACATGATGTGATTGATGTACTGACTGACGTGATGTGATTGATATACTGACTGACGTGATGTGATTGATGTACTGACTGACTGACGTGATGTGATTGATGTACTGACTGACATGATGTGGTTGATGTACTGACTGACGTAATTGATGTACTAACTGAGGTGATGTGATTGATGTACTGACTGACGTGATGTGATTGATGTACTGACTGACGTGATGTGATTGATGTACTGACTGACTGACATGATGTGTTTGATGTACTGACTGAGGTGATGTGATTGATGAACTTACTGATATGATGTGATTGATGTACTGACTGAGATGATGTGATTGATGTACTGACTGAGGTGATGTGATTGATGTACTGACTGAGATGATGTGATTGATGTACTGACTAACATGATGTGATTGATGTACTGACTGACGTGATGTGATTGATGTACTGACTGACGTGATGTGATTGATGTACTGACTGAGATGATGTGATTGATGTACTGACTGACGTGATGTGATTGATGTACTGACTGACGTGATGTGATTGATGTACTGACTGACGTGATGTGATTGATGAACTTACTGATATGATGTGATTGATGTACTGACTGAGATGATGTGATTGATGTACTGACTGACGTGATGTGATTGATGTACTGACTGACGTGATGTGATTGATGTACTGACTGACGTGATGTGATTGATGTACTGACTGACGTAATGTGATTGATGTACTGACTGACGTGATGTGATTGATGTACTGACTGACGTGATGTGATTGATGTACTGACTGACGTGATGTGATTGATGTACTGACTGACGTGATGTGATTGATGTACTGACTGACATGATGTGATTGATGTACTGACTGAGGTTATGTGATCGATGTACTTACTGACTGACGTGACTGATGTACTGACTGACATGATGGGATTGATGTACTGACAGGTTATGTGATCGATGTACTGACTGACGTGATGTGATTGATGTACTGACTGAGATGATGTCATCGATGTACTGACTGATGTGATATGATTGATGTACTGTCTGACGTGATGTGATTGATGTACTGACTGACTGAGGTGAGTGATGTACTGACTGACGTGATGTGATTGATGTACTGACTGACATGATGTGATTGATATACTGACTGACTGAGGTGATTGATGTACTGACTGACCTGACGTGACTGATGTACTGACTGACGTGACGTGATTGATATACTGACTCGCGTGCTGTAATTTATGTACTGACTGACTGACATGATTGATGTACTGACTGAGGTGATGTGACTGAGTCACTGACTGACGTGACATGATTGATGTACTGACTGACGTGATGTGATTGATGTACTGACTGACGTGATGTGATTAATGTACTGTCTGACGTGATGTGGTTGATGTACTGACTGATGTGATGTGATTGATGTACTGACTGACTGACTTGATGTGATTCATGTACTGACTGAGGTGATGTGATTGATATACTGACTGACGTGATGTGATTGATGTACTGACTGAGGTGATGTGATTGATGTACTGACTGAGTGGATGTGACTGATATACTGACTGATGTACTACTGACTGACGTGATGTGACTGATGTACTGACTGACTGACGTGATGAGATTGATGTACTGACTGAGATGGTGTGATTGATGTACTGACTGAGGTGATGTGATTGATGTACTGGCTGACGTGATGTGACTGATGTACTGTCTGACGTGATGTGATTGATGTCCTGACTGACATAATGTGACTGATGTACTGTCTGACATGATGTGATTGATGTACTGATTGACTGACTGACTGAGGTGATTGATGTACTGACTGACGTGATGTGATTGATGTACTGACTGACATGATGTGATTGATATACTGACTGACTGAGTTGATTGATGTACTGACTGACCTGACGTGACTGATGTACTGACTGACGTGACGTGATTGATGTACTGACTCACGTGATGTAATTTATGTACTGACTGACTGACATGATTGATGTACTGACTGAGGTGATGTGACTGAGTCACTGACTGACGTGACATGATTGATGTACTGACTGACGTGATGTGATTGATGTACTGACTGACTGACATGTGATTGATGTACTGACTGACGTGATGTGATTGATGTACTGACTGACGTGATATGATTGATGTACTGACTGACTGACATGATGTGATTGATGTACTGACTGACGTGATGTGATTGATGTACTGACTAACTGACGTGATTGATGTACTTACTGACGTGATGTGATTGATGTACTGACTGAGGTGATGTGATTGATGTACTGACTGAGGTGATGTGATTGATGTATTGACTGACCGAGGTGATGTGATTGATGTACTGACTGACCGAGGTGATGTGATTGATGTACTGACTGAGGTGGTGTGATTGATGTACTGACTGAGGTGATGTGATTGATGTACTAACTGAGGTGATGTGATTGATGTACTAACTGAGGTGATGTGATTGATGTACTGACTGAGGTAGTGTGATTGATGTACTGACTGAGGTGGTGTGATTGATGTACTGACTGAGGTGGTGTGATTGATGTACTGACTGAGGTGGTGTGATTGATGTACTGACTGAGGTGGTGTGATTGATGTACTGACTGAGGTGGTATGATTGATGTACTGACTGACCTGACGTGACTGATGTACTGACTGAGGTGGTGTGATTGATGTACTGACTGACGTGATGTAATTGATGTACTGACTGACTGACGTGATTGATGTACTGACTGAGGTGATGTGACTGAGTCACTGACTGACGTGACATGATTGATGTACTGACTGACATGATGTGATGGATGTACTGACTGACTGACATGATCTGATTGATGTACTGACTGACGTGATGCGATTGATGTAATGACTGACTGACGTGATTGATGTACTGACTGACGTGATGTGATTGATGTACTGACTGAGGTGATGTGATTAATGTACTGACTGAGGTGATGTGATTGATGTACTGACTGACGTGATTGATGTACTGACTGACGTGACATGATTGATATACTGACTGAGGTGATGTGATTGATGTACTGACTGACGTGATGTGATTGATGTACTGACTGAGGTGATGTGATTGATGTACTGACTGAGGTGATATGATTGATGTACTGACTGACGTGATGTGATTGATGTACTGACTGACGTGATATGATTGATGTACTGAGTGACTGACGTGATGTGATTGATGTACTGACTGACATGATGTGATTGATATACTGACTGACGTGATGTGATTGATGTACTGTCTGACGTGATGTGGTTGATGTACTGACTGACGTGATGTGATTGATGTACTGACTGACTGACTTGATGTGATTGATGTACTGACTGAGGTGATGTGATTGATATACTGACTGACGTGATGTGATTGATGTACTGACTGAGGTGATGTGATTGATGTACTGACTGAGTGGATGTGACTGATATACTGACTGATGTACTACTGACTGACGTGATGTGACTGATGTACTGACTGACTGACGTGATGTGATTGATGTACTGACTGAGATGGTGTGATTGATGTACTGACTGAGGTGATGTGATTGATGTACTGGCTGACGTGATGTGACTTATGTACTGTCTGACGTGATGTGATTGATGTACTGACTGACATAATGTGACTGATGTACTGTCTGACATGATGTGATTGATGTACTGATTGACTGACTGATGTGATGTGATTGATGTCCTGACTGACGTGATGTGATTGATGTACTGACTGACATGATGGGATTGATGTACTGGTGTCTTCACCCATCGATGGTCAAGATTCATCAGGACAATTATAATTTTTGCCAAGTGAACGTTATGCGAAAACTACAAAATTTACCACTCAATTATTGTGCCAGTCATTCTAGTGTTAAATTTTCAAAACTGGTCTGCTTGGCCTGCAAATGGACATGATAGCAGTGGAGAGGCACATTTTGGCGACTTGACCATTAACTGGGTGGTGTGTTTGGTGTTCTCCACAGTACTTTTATGACGTGAAGACAGCACATTGGCTTCATAATGACACCAAATCAGCGTCTTAATGACACCACATCCGCCTGATAATGACCCCACAGCAGCAGAATAATGACACCACATCTAGCTCATAATGACACCACATCTTCATAATGACACCACATCCACATCATAATGGCACCACATCCGCCTCATAATGACAGTACATCAAGCTCACAATGCCACCACATCTACCTCATAATGACACCACATCCGCCTCATAATGACATCACATCCACCTCATAATGACATCACATCAAGCTCATAATAACACCACATCCGCCTCATAATAACACCACATCCGCCTCATGATGATAGCATATCCACCTCATAATGACACCATATCCACCTCATAATGACACCACATCAAGGTAATAATGACACCACATCAAGCTCATAATGACACCACATCAAGCTCATAATGACACCACATCCACCTCATAATGACACCACATCCACATCATAATGGCACCACATCCGCCTCATAATAACACCACATCACGCTCACAATGCCACCACATCTACCTCATAATGACATCACATCCGCCTCATATTGACATCACATCAAGCTTATAATGACACCACATCAAGCTCATAATAACACCACATGCGCGTCATAATGACACCACATCCGCCTCATGATGACACCATATCCACGTCATAATGACACCACATCCGCCTCATAATGACACCATATACACCTCATAATGACACCACATCCGCCTCATAATGACACCACATCCACCTCATAGTGACACCACATCAAGGTCATAATGACACCACATTGGCCTCATAATGACACCACATCACACTCATAATGACACCACATCTGCCTGATAATCACACCACATCCACCTCGTAATGACACATCAACCCCCATAATGACACCACATCGGCCTCATAATGACACCACATCCACCTCATAATGACACCACATCCGCCTCATAATGACACCACATTGGCCTCATAATGACACCACATCCACCTCATAATGACACCACATGCACCTCATAATGACACCACATGCGCCTCTTAATGACACCACATCCGCCTCATAATGACACCAAAACGGCCTTATAATTACACCACATCCACCTCATAATGACACCACATCAAGCTCATAATGACACCACATTTCCTCATAATGACACCACATCCACCTCATAATGACACCACATCCACCTCATAATGACACCACATCAAGCTCATAATGACACCATATACACCTCATAATGACACCACATCAAGCTTATAATGACACCATATTGGCCTCATAATGACACCACATCCGCCTCATAATGACACCACATCACGCTCATAATGACACCACATTAAGCTCATAATGACACCACATCCGCCTCATAATGACATCACATCCGCCTCATAATGACACCACATCAAGCTTATAATGACACCACATCAAGCTCATAGTAACACCACATCAAGCTCATAATGACACCACATCAGCCTCATAATGACACCATCGGCCTCGGTGGGAATCTATTCTCAAATAGGGCAAATATTAATTCTAGTAAATGTAGGACAAAATTGATTGCACATGTATATATTGAGCATGTAATGGTTTTTTAGCTGGATATTAAGTTTAAATTACATTACATTACCACGCTTAACGTGTGTTCTCTAGCAACAGATGATGAAAAGACAATAGGCGGACATATACCTTTCACAAAGAACATAGGTTTTTAAAATTAATGATTTAAATGACACAACTTTATCATATAAACACAAACTAAATATAAGGGGCAGATTTATTTTAAATATTAATTAAAAATATAAATGAAACAGGATTGGCATATGTCTACAGATTCCTGAAAACGTGAAAATCTAGGGGAAAATGCAATTCTTTTTCTCTTATAAATAAGTGCATCCCTAGTCTGGTGTGCAGAGATTAAATGTGCTGTGGAGAGCCCTACACAACTGGGCTGTCATGACAGCAATGGTTCATCTGTTCACTGTGTCCTTGAAAGTACATGCTAGCGTGGGCCTGGTAGAAGCTTGTCAGTTAGCCCGGGGCCCAGTAGAAGCTTGTCAGTTAGCCCGGGGCCTATGTTGTACACTAAGTTATGATATGTAGCATATTTTGAAAGGCCCAAAATGCATTTTTGTATTTTATACATTTGTTATGTGACCATGAGCAGGATTATAGACACCATCTTGTGTGTGTCTCTCTCTAAACCTGTGATGAGCAGCCCTTTAACACTCATATCAGCCAAAAACGGCTTCTGCAGTGGTCTAAAGAAATGTCCATTTGCCGACCTAGAGAAGACTATTTTCTATTTTTTTATTCTATAACCGAGCCACTCATTCCAGTGGTAAATTTTCAAAATTAGTCTTCTCTAGATCTGCAAATGGACATTTTCTATGATAAAATTGAAATTATTTTGAATAAATTCAAGAGTTAAAAGTTTAAGCAGGCACAGGCTTGCTTCTGCACTGGTCTGCAGGAATGCACATTTACACACCAAGATTATTTTAGAAAATTTCAGACTGGAATGACTGATGCGATAACCGAGCCAGTCATTCCAGTGTGAAATTTTCAAATATAGCCTCTTGGCCTTTAAATGATCATTCTTTTTAACAAAGATTTCAATTTTCTTAATGAATCTTGAGCATTAAAATATAAAGCATTGATCCGTGCCTCTTCTTCTTCTTGCCACTTCCAGGGAAAGACCCTCAGACCAAGTTGGGCGCCCACCTCCGATCCTGACTCAGGCAGACGGGTGAGGATCCTCGCTTTCTAACAAGCAAAAATAATATTCATTTCTTTGAAAATTTAAAAACGCTGCTTTATTAAACAAACACATATGCACTTTAATTTATATCAAGTTATTAAATTTAGCAAATATTATTTATTAAGACATTGATAACACATAAAATCAAGAATTCCTTTCTTTCAAATACATGCAGACATAAGTATGATAGTAAACTTACTTATCTTGTTTTACAGCGATTCTTGCTCTTTCACCTAAACTGTTTCTATTATTTATATTATAAAAACTGAAATATGAAATTTTTTTTTTAAACTTAGATAATTGTCCTATTTAATAGACATTGTTATTACCTGACCGTTTTAACATTAGTATGATGGGATTAAAATTAGAAATAGTTTTTTTGCTAATTGATAAATTCTTAACATATCATCTGTTTTCTTATTTTCTGTTTAGGTTAAAGAAGGGGTAGGCACTGACAGTTATTTTATCTGAGCTTAAATTCACCTTCTGACTGCCTTACAAGCATCTAATGGTCAAAATTAGCCAGCAATTATAATAATATCTGATACTGAATGTTGAGACTAATGGAGTAATATTTTAGAAATGTTATTACTGAAATGGTTGTCACTGATGGTCATTTCAGCACTGGCAGTCTCCTAAAATATTCTTCTTTTCATGTGCAAACTAATGTATATCTCTCACGAGACTTGGACAAGGCATTGTGCGCTGGCTGGACTATTAACAGGCTGGTGGTTAAAGATTTAACCCTAAAAGTTGTTTAATAAAATTTCAATTTTCTAGTAGAAAATGATCATTTGCTGACCAAGAGGAGTATTTTTTTAAACCTGTCACTGGAATGCATGGCTTGCTAATCAAGCCAGTATTTACAGTGGTAAATGATCAGAAATAATCTTCTTGGTCTGCAAATAGAAATTTGTCAAGACCACTGCAGAAATCATTTTTTGGCCGACTGGAGGGTTTACGGGTTAAATCTTACGCTGGTCTGTTCTCATCACGTATTAAAACTTTCCTTAGTCTACGCTATCTCAGAGAAAATGGACAAGATGCACAATGTGCACTATTTCAGCTCTCATTTCTGGTGGCAGTTCAATTTATTCATCCATCATCTGCTTTAGCCATTGTTACGTTGAAAGCTTATTTCTTGCAGTCACTGAGATGCTGTTGTTTGTTTTTGGAAGTGATATTGTTGCCATCATGTGATTTGCCACAGTATCACAGCTTCCAAAATTAACCCCAGTTATTATATGAATGGGGTTGCACTTTAGAAACCTAAAGGTTCGGCGATATCAATAGCTTAACGTGAAATTGTATCTGTGATCAAAATTCATTTAACTTGTCACCCCCCATTGGCTATGTCACACAGCGTCATATCTGTGAATGCTTGTCTATATCACACACTCACACGGTGGCAGGAAACTTTCATATCTGTGAATGCTTGTCTATATCACACACACTCGCACAGTGGCGGGAAACTTTCATAATGGACCTTTACAGTGTGTCCATCACTCATATCACATAATCGACTACGTGACGTATAGGATGACGTCATAATCAATGTCGTAGATAAGTTTGTCACAAATGCTTAATTGATGACGGACTAAGTGTTGGTGTATGACTTGCATGTCTACTATTTAATAAAGATGCTGTTGAATATTTTGAAACTAATTTGACTGGACGCAATCAAATTAGTTTCAAAATATTCAACAGCTTACCCATACAGTTTTCTGGAAATTGATAGGCAGGCATTTCAGGGATCAATCGATCCCAACACAGCGAAGTATGGGTGGAGCTTAGCTAAAGATGGGCAGGGCATAGCTAAAACTGGAAAAGGCCATACCTTTCACCAGATGACACTGCTGGTATGTTTGTATTATATTTTATGAAATGGTGGCATTCATACTCTGTCAATGCGGCATGTTGTTTGAGCATAGCTTGGTAGAATGGTGCTGGTCTATAGTTAGATTATTTATGCATAAAATATGTCATGTTTATTGCTGATTTGTCACAGATTTTGCTTCATATTGAATTGATGTGTAGCATTGAGATCGTTCGTCATTCTGAAAATGGTGATGTAACAACCAGTACTATCAAACTGGACATGTCGTCAGTCCACAAGCTTCTATAGTGTCTGCACTGACCAGGAACATGTACTATAAAACACCTGGACCCAGATATAGCATAGCACCTTGGCCCATTCACTACATAGCACTTGGGTCCATTTGCTGGATAGCACAGGGCCAATATTGCTGCCTGACACGAGGGCTAGTGCTACATAAAACCAGATCCTGTTTAGATCATAGCACCAGGTTCCATATACTGCATATCGTAAACGCCTTCCCTCTCTTCCCTCCCACATAGACTGCATAGCACCAGAGTCCATATCCTGTGTCTCTCTCACACACGCACGCACCCACACACCTTATAATATATAGCCCCTGGGCTGAAATGCTGCATAGTACCAGCCAGCAGGATCCATATCCTGCTTAGTGGCGGGGTATTTATCTCAGTTCCCACACACAGATTACACAGTTTAAAGGACAGCTGATTAGTCTTAATTTAATATTTTTAAGATATGTACGTTAATATGTTAACTAAGTGTAAATGGTTTAGTTAAGCCGGGAAATTCATGTTTAATCTAAGGCCATGTTTTCACTAGAGACTTAATTGGAGTTTAATGATTAATACCCATTAAACATGATTAACAGATGCGCACATTGCATGGCTACTGGCATATTTCATACGGCCAATTCCTCTTTAATGACCAAAAATAAATACTAGCTAGTACATGCTTCTGTGCACTAGTCAATCAGGTATCATGCTAACTAAGGACCTGGGTAGTTGAAGAGTTAGCTCCCCTGATGGAGTAGGTATCATAGCATCAGTCATACACTTTTGGAATTCTGGTACCAAATTGCTCGACTGATGTCAAGCAACAGTCTTCACTCCTTGTTAGGATGCATGAAGGTACATAGCGACCAGCAGAATCGCATGATTATTTCAGCCAATCAAGTTAGATTATACCATAATTGGTCCAAGAATGTAACCATGTTAGTTGCTAGCGGAATCGCCCAGTTCATTCCGTTCTGGATGCCAGTCTGTGAACAGCTAAGTTTTGCCACCACCACCCCGCCATCCGACCTATTTATATGGCGAAGAACATAAAAGTATTGTGCAGTATCGTGGAAGCAGTATTGACCAGTTAACTTGTGCAGAGGTCATTTATGATGGCCATTGAAACAATTTCACTCATAAGTTATTCCATCACAATTTAGTTTGTCATGTTGCAGCTTGAGTGGATAATGTTAAACGGAATCTCTTAGAGTACGCCTCAATTACAAGTCATAGTTTTGGGCAGTATCTTCCAAAAGTTGACAGTACAAATATGAATTACGGACTTTAGAATAGAATAGAAAGTACATAATGCAGTATCAATACTCTGATCTATAGTATGTTTATTTTTAGATTTTGCTAACCAATCGTTACCATGGCTTAAATGCAGTGTACACACAGGGTAACCGTTAGTTACCTGGCGTCAAATCAAGTGCCATGTACACACTGAGTAACCGTTTGTTACCGTGCTTAAATGCAGAGCATACATTAATACAGAAGACTGTATTAAGTGTATTTATACATAAGTGGTAATCGCGTGTTACCAGGCGGCAAATGCAACTCAAACACATGGTAATCGCTAGTTACCATGTATCAAATCAATCAAATGCACACTCAAGTCTTAGTCACTCAAGTAGCAAGGATGCCTAACAATGTTAGGTAACCAGTACATAGGATTGTTAACCAGGACATAGGATATAAGTGCAGGAGCTTCAATCCTGTCCTTTTATGCCAAAATAAATATGTAATTCATATCCATGTGTTGTGTTATCTGTGCATGTGTTAATCAGGAATAACGCCATATTCACGTATGGCGTTATTCCTGCTTAACTCTCTAGTGAGAACACGGCTTAGGTCAACTTTGTGCATGTACAGTTTTATTAAACAGGCTAGTTTTAGCTCACCGCCAGGTGTGCATTTTCTGCCATCACTTCTCCACTTGATACACGCAGTATAGTCGTTTATCGTTCATCTTGCCTCTAACTCTTAATATATGTGTGACTCTATAGTGGTCAAGCCGGTCAACACCATCCACTGCAGTTTGAAAATGACGTTTAATGATAAATGATCTTTCTTAAAGGATACGCAATGTTTTGGCACTCCAATTAAATAATTTCACTTCTGCGATGATATTTTAAGTTATACATTAAACATAGGCATAAGGTGGCGAGAATTTTTATATGGGAAAATGCGTTCAATTTTCGTGGCATCAGTTTTACCCATTTTAGAGAGAGGATTTTCAACTTTTTCTGGAAAACTACCTAATATAAGCTCACCCATTTTCTCAGAGATGTTGGTTTGCAAATTGAACACCTTGTCCTAATAGAAGTTAGGCTACAAATACGAGAAATACGGTAAGACTAAAAGAGGGCAGTGCATCATCTCTGTCTGTCTGTCTGTCTGTCTGTCTGTCTGTCTGTGTGTGTGCTTGTGTGTGTGCTTGTTAATTGGAAGCTGTATCTTAGAATCTCCTGATCTGATTTCACTCAACTCATTGAAACTTCATAGGGTGTTTGGACTAGGTATAAGGAAGAAACCTATCGAAATCGACGATAATCCGAAATCCAAGATGGCCACCAGCCACCGGCGTCCATCTCGAAAATTGGTTTCCGGATGATAACTCTGTTACCGTTTGTCGGATCACATTGAAACTTCATAGGGTGTTTGGACTAGGTCTGAGGAAGAAACCTATTGAAATCAATGATAATCCAAGATGGCCACCAGCCACCGGAGTCCATCTTTAAAATTGCTTTCCGGATGATAACTCCATTAGTGTTTATCGGATCACTTTGAAACTTTGTAGAGTGGTTGGACCAGGTCTGAGGAAGAACGCTATTGAAATCGACAATGATGCGAAATCCAAGATGGCCACCAGCCTCCAGTGGCCATATTGAAAATTGGTTTCCAGATGATAACTCTGTTACCGTTTCGAATCGCTTTTGAAACTTCATGGAGTGGGTGGACTAGGTCTGAGGAAGAAACTTATCGAAATCGACACTGATCCAAAATCCAAGATGGTCGCCAGCCACAGGCTGCCATCTTGAAAGTTGGTTTCTGGATGATATCTCTGTTACCATTTATCGGATCACTTCCTAGGATCGTTGGAATATGTCTGGTGAAGAAACCTATCGAAATTTACGATAATCCGAAATCCAATATGGCCGCCAGTCAGTGGCAGCCATCTTGAAAATTGGTTTCTGACGATACCTCCTTGACCGTTTAGCGGATTGCTTTGACACTTCATAAGGATTACTGGTCTGATGGGTCTGAGGAAGAAATCAATATTTTCTAATAGCTGTCATTCATTAGTTTGTCACCATGGTGGGGTTTATGCACCATTTACGGAGCTCTTGTTCAGGGATTGAGAATGAGTGGTGACTCACTGCTGGTGTCACTCCGTAGAAAACCCATTAAATTTTTCAGTAACCCGTTCACCTAGTTACCCATGAGTCCCTGGGACTCATTCATTACAAACCTATCAGTCACTGATTTGAGCTAAAACAGACCAGCAGTTTCCGAGATATCCACAGATCCAGAATTGTATCCAATCCTGATCCTTGTTCACTTAAATCCAGATCATGGCCAAAGTCTGCAAATCCTCTTGTATGCCTTGGTACTGTTAATAGTTGAGCCAAATCAGACCAATATTTTTTTAGCTACAGCTCCGAACAGACAGGCAGACTGACAAACAGGCAGGCATGCAGACAGACAGACAGATATGCAGGCAAGTGGGCAGACAGGCATGCAGACAGACAGACAGATGATGGGACCTGATCACAATACCCTCTTCTCCTTAAGGGTCTATGGTATTTACTAATGCAGATTAGTTAGCTTTCTCATGATTTGTGAGTCCACTAATACTTTGATCCATCATAGAAGCTGCTTTTGTGCACTTTAATAGTCACTGTGAGCATGCACAGCAATACATGCTAGTTTCGTGTCTGAGATCTGTTACCAGCCAGCCAGTTCAGTCTGAGCACAGAATTTGAGGAAGCCCAGTGCTAGAAATAAGAGATTTGTTTTACATGCACACAGTGCATCTAACATCCCACACAGCAAAAGATCTACATGTACATAACCAGACATTGTAGCATATCAGCCTGACATGCACATGCACAATCCTGCCATGCACACACGAGTAGATAACCCACGCACAGCGAGATTCTATCGCTTACCAAAAATACACAAAGATATTACACCCACACCGGGCAGACCGATTATTAGCGGCAATGGTTGTCCCACTGAATACATCAGTAGCTTTATAGATGAGCATCTCAAAGTTCATCTCCAAGACATTCCTTCATATGTCAGGGATACGAACTGACTTCATCAATAAACTAGAAACCTTCGGTAAAGTACCGCAACACGCTATTCTAGTCGCCATGGATGTTACATCACTATATACAAACATCCCACACAATGAGGGACTAAAAGCCGCCGCACAACATATCAGAGAATTTGGTATGCCCGGCGACCTTACACCAAGGTCACTCCTGGAACTGCTATCCATCGTATTAAGATGTAGTAGTTTTGAATTTAATGACAAACAATACCTACAAATGGGTGGAACAGCTATGGGCACTAAAGTAGCACCAACTTATGCTATCATCTTCATGGCCCAACTGGAGAAAAAGCTTCTGCTTCATTCTCCCCATAGACCGGCCCTCTATCTCTGATACATCGACGACATATTCATGATCTGGACATCTGGCCAACAAAAACTCGATGAATTCATCCACTATGTGAATACATCTCATCATTCCATCAAATTCACAGCAGAGCAGTCCACAAGTAAGGTCAGCTTTCTGGACACATATGTATATATTGATACTAATCGCTCACTATGCTTCGATTTGTACTGTAAACCTACAGACACGCACGGCTACCTACATTACCAATCAGCACACCCGCAGTCCACTAAAAACTCCAGCCCATATGGGCAATTCCTTAGATTACGCAGAATCTGCAGCAAGGAATTAGATTTCCACAAACACGCCCACGAACTCATTGGCTATTATCAAAGGAGAGACTATCCTCCGGATCTTCTTCTAAACAGCTATCAGAAAGCATGCGCACGTTCAAGGCTCGATCTACTAATACCCAAAGTAAAAAATACAGAGATAAACACACGTATCCCATAAAGCTAGCAAAATCATAAAAAAGAACTGGGAACTACTAGATAGTAGTCCCAAATGTAGAAGCACATTCCCAACTCCACCGATGTTTGGCTACAGAAAGAATCCAACTTTCAGAGACACACTTGTCACCGCCAAATTTGAGTTTCCCGCCAAATTAGGCCTCCAAGGAAAAACTTTCCAAAACCCAATTTATCCATGCACAAGAAGAAATTGTTTCTTCTGCAAGAATATGGACAACAAACGTGAATTCACTAGCACACACACGGGTCTAAAAACAGATGTACGGTCAAAACATACTGCGATACACGCAATGTTATTTACCTACTCACATGTACACATTGTCACAAACAGTATGTGGGGGGAAACAAAATGTGAGTTCCATGTACGAGTGAAAGAACATTTAAAGGATATTAAAAAACACAAAGATACACCCGTTGCAAAACATTTTAATTTACCCAACCATACTGGATAAAATGTGTCCTATAAAATTATACATGTTCTCCCTCACGACCCTGAGGACATTGATAAAACTCATATCAGGAAAGAACAAGAGAAGTTCTGGATACACCAACTGCACACATTGGACCCCATAGGGATTAATCATGCAGATTGGTGATTCCAAAATCTGAGTTGTTCTTTAAACTAATTAGAATCACCAAACTCCATGCCATGGAAACCCTTCTATGACGTCGTAATAGATACCTTTAAACGTCACACTGACCACTACGTTCGCTCCTTTCCACGTTATAAACATAGAATCAGTTAGCCAACAGTCTCATACTCACCTGTATGGAAAATTTCAGTATAATAAGTGCAATGCACGATTTGCTCAATGCACTGGGCTAAGAAGGCACATAAGAGTTATACACGAACAGAGTGGCTTCTGGAGCTGCAGTTATTGCAGGATCAGCTTCACCCGTTTAGAGGAAGCCAGAGGCCACTGTGAAAAAATTCATCTCTTCTCGAAACAACAGATCAAGGGACTTGTTCGACAGGCCGGCAACACTAGAGTAATCAAAATCAAAGATTACTCCAGTTTTAGGATACCTGTCCCTCCACCAAGACAGACTACACCAGCAACCAACGCCACTGTCACAGAATCTCTCTCTGGAGATAGACAGGCAACACGGGAAGAGAACACACCCACCGCCGAACAACCAAACGAGGTACACACACCAGCCACAACACCCACAGAATCAACTGGGATCGAACACACTACCGACATCTTATCTGAGCCATCATTTCACACACATACGGAAGATAGTGGACCTCTTCCACAAATCACAGGGGAAGAGGCCGACAATACCCACGCTCAGTTCGTGATTCATATACCTGAGGGTAGCATACCGTGCACCAGCAATACAACAGATGATAAACTTTACTCATTTCTCTTTGTTGAAACTGGTTTAACTGACACAGTAACATACCTCACACCTGGATTAGAACCACGTCTAGTCACAG